>VDFB02058242.1:638441953-638452657 GCA_007258455.2 Sequoia sempervirens | reverse complement strand
GCAATACCCAGTCTTAAAGTAAGTTAGCAAAGCAATAAACGTGCAAGAAAATTGAATCGTACACAACAAACAATTCACAATGTTATCTTCCATAATGCTTTGAGTTTGAAGACAAAAATCTCATTGTATCTTCATGATGAAAGTGGTGACCTTAATGGTCAATCACTGGCAACCATGATTTTAAAACATGCTATTGTGCTTATGGAGGCAACATTTTAAGCAAGGCAGTGAGTGGTGATTTGGAACAATGGCAGGTATGAAGGACTTGCTTTATATGCATACTATGCAGTCTAGCTTAAGACAACATTCTTAGAAGAGATTGAAGGTGGATTATGGAACTCAAGGGTTACCATGAAAAGGATTAAACGAAAGACTGAGATCTATTTAAAAGCCACGGTCATGAAGATATTAAATATGTCACATGCAAAAACCTAGTAGCCGGAGTAATGAATACAGTGCCAAAGAGGATAGTGTGCTGGGGCAGATTTAGGAGATCTCCACATTATCTAATTACAGGGAAATACATCATTTATTTATTTTTTTAATTAAAAGAAATCATTCTAAACCCTATATAGGATACATTGATACTTCAAAAGCCTCTGAAGGAATTTCAGATTATGCACATATATGTCAAGTAACATTCATAAGGTTTAGAAAATCTTGATCACTCTCTAGAATAGCCCATTAAACATGGGTTGTGCTTGAATGCACTACATAATTGATATAACACAACCACTCTGCATATCAACCAGAGTTATAGGCTCTTTATTGCAGCAAGAGGTAATCACTCTTCGATCATGCTATAATTACATCCTATCCTGTTAAACTTGAGACAACCTGAATGCACCCAATGATGATTATTGACACCTACATTATACAACCTGAATTAACTACATTAAATGAGTGCCTCCATTTCTATCACAAAATAGCCACATTAAACTTGGGTCACACATGAATGCATCCTGTATTTGTTATAGCACAACTGTGCCAAATGACCAATACAGTTATGGATCACATAATTACATTCACAAGAATCTGTTCCTCCGTTGTGATCTTATGGTGATTCCACACAACAAAATCTGGACATGAAATTCTCAAAACCTCTACAAATGAAATCTGATGAGATATTGCTTTAAAATATGATTTTCAAAACTGGAACTACAAATTTGACTTACTGAATTCTGCAAAAAGACAATGACTATCCTCAACCTGGTGATATCTTCTTGAATTTTTTCTGATTTTTCCCAGGAAAATCGTCCGTAGTTCTCCACAAACTGTCTCAAGTAGAGCAAAACAATGCCGCAATACATCAGGCGCGAACTCACTTTTTTCTTTATGCGTCCTACAATTTGATTTTTTAATTTTTCATGTTTGTTTTAACATTCGAAAAATAATAGCCGACATTTCGATTTAACACTGGTGTTCACGATATTTCACAGACGAGGGATAAACTTTCGAAACAATTGGAAATTACACATCAAATTTTACAAGCACCCGACGAACATCGAATTTTACATATTTTGTCGGACAGTTTCGTCGTATTTTGTAGTCAAATGTATTAGTGCTCAAGCACTTTTCCACCAACTAAAGACTCATATGCAGTCCCTCACACATATATCATTCGATAGATCATGGCCCTAGCATTTAACGAAGAGATTGGTGGAGTAACCTCGTAACAACAACCAACTAATATTAGTGTTGTGTCCTACATGGCTAGAACTTGTAAACCCACAATCTATAACTAGCATGCAAATAAATGGATCACGGTGAATTGATAGTGGAGCCAAAGGAAATCACACTACTTTGGCCAAAGTGTTCTCACCCATTAGTTCAAGTGATAGTCATCCTACTCATGTACACTACTCAAGCTTGATTTGACTTTTGGACACTATATACTATGCATAGGTTTATCCTTCAATGGGTAGTCTTTAACCCTAGAGACAACCTATTCCCATTTCCCATAACTTAATGATATATCTACTCATAAAGCATAAATACAAGTACCCTCCCCTTAATGGATAATCAAACCCTAGGTGTAACTTGGAAACTAACAAATATGCCAATAACTACCTATGGACAACACTTAAGTTATCCCTGCTTAACCATATCTAGTAACATATACCTATGACAAACAATCTCTCCTATCATGGAGTAAATACAAGCACTTCATAGAAAAGAGTAACATAGCTTCTTATTCCTTTCCAAAGTAAATACTATATTTTCCTAATGCAAGTATTCCAATCAATTCATTCAAATACACAATCTTTTATAAACAAAGATAAATAAAGGAAGATTTATCCTCATGCCTATAATACGCTTGTCCAATTGACTGATTGTGGCACTCAACTTTCCAAAAACGCAACTAGATTTTCTTTGATCTCTCAAGCAATGCCTCAATAAACCTATCTCTCACAAGTTGATAATATACTTCTCACAAAATACTCAATGCTCTCACAAATTATTCTATGCTCTCACAAAATATAGCAAAATGAAATTGCAGATTAGAAGTGCATAATGGAGTGGAAATAAAATGAGTAACAAATGAGAGTATGCTTCTCTATTTATACACCAAGGAGACTTTATAGCCTATAGAGAAGGCATGTAAATTGACAACAATATCCATGCTAGTCGAATCACTTCACTTGGAAAAAAGGTGGCAGAAAATAAAAAGTTTACTCAGCATACTAAGCTATAGGGCGACCTCTAAGTTTGAAAACAACTTAATGACTTTCAATTAGCATATGATCAAATGGTGACATTTGAATTGTTCTCAGAATGGACTTCTACAACATATAGAACTCCATATTATGGCGCCAAGCAAGCAACCATCTCTCTATAATTCAAGTGCGGCTTAACTCTTTTGAATTAGTCTATATTTAAAATGTAACACATTGCACAAGTCGATTAAGTCTATGCATAGTAGAAATGACGAGTCGCTTTATCTCATAAATCAGCTTTGACCAATTCCTTACCTAGCCATAATCTTTTCCTATTAATATGCATTTACATTTACTTTACTATTGTTATAAATCCATTGCCATATGATACGCATCCCAAGATTAATTGTTGTTTACTAAGTCAAATGTGTTCTACTTCAAGCATCGACTAAGTCATACTCTCCATGTCAACTTATTTGTTGCACTATATATTACATATATTTTGATCTTTATTTATTTGCCAATATACATTATATTTGGCATTTTCAATGCTTTGTATATGTCATACACACTCGACCTATGTTTGAGTAATAATCTGGCCTCTAAGCATTGCTTATGTTAATCTACCACCAAACATATAATCATATTTAAATATATATTCATATATTTACATACACACACACACACACACACATATATATATATGTATATTAGCATATATATATATATATGTATATGTATTTATATGTTAATATATATATATATATATATATCATGCCAATAAAGTATGTACACATTCGATATATAAATGAATACAACCAAGTTAACATTCTTATAGTAATAACAATTACATCGATTGTGTACATATATATGTACATATAATATTCCTCTATGTACATGTATATACGTATGTGTACATATATTGATACGTGTATACATATGGATATGTGTATATATTACATATATACACATTCGATTGCACACCTTACTTCATACACAATTACTATCATATTGTCAAGTACCTATGTGCGCTATATCTATACATATACATATACATGTTTGCTAGGTTCATTTGATAGTTCCATGCGCATAAGCAATCGGCTCATAAGTGTGCATAGGTATGTCTACCTATGTACCCTCATGTACATGTTCCTTCATGCGTATGGGATATCATTGACATGCATATATGTACATATACATATTCCACGTTGGCTCAACTCATCAATACAAGCATAGTAAAATAAAGAAGAACTCATAAACTCCCAAACATATAACATCATCCAAGCATGAATTCAACAGTATCAAAACCCTTACTAATGCAAACACAACAAACTAAGGATGACTTAGCAAATCCCAACATAACAACTTGACTCAACCACTAGTAGAATTTGACAAATAAATGACTAGGTGACAAACTTTTAGTCTCAACAACTAAAAATGACTAAATTCTACTCATTTTTTGCAACTCAGCTATAAATGAGTAAATAAATGACTAATTTGGTTGTTGAATAAAAAAATATTTAGTCACAGAAATAAAAATGACTAAATAGTTAGTCATCAAATCCAAATTAGACAATTTTTTTGAAAAACAATTCGGCCAATTATTGGCGCAATGTATTCATGTCCATGATGTAGTGGTGTGATTATTCACTTTCATTGCAGATTCATTTGTCTCTCTTGAACTCGCTTCATTCATTAGCCTAGCATGAGTCGTTTTGATCAGTTATAGTAGCTACTTGCATGGGTGATAAGGATTTAGAGAGGACTTGGAGACTTGTGAAAAGGTGGGCAAGGGAAAGGAATTCATAGTTTGCTGCAATGAATTTGAATTCGCTGAGGCCCTCTGTAGCAAAATCAGATTTGGGGACGCCCTTTGCAGCGAATTCAGAGGTAATTCAAAACCCTTATTACATTAAACACAAATTCAAAATGCTAATTACAATCTACTGCTCTTAATAATGTTCTTTTACAATCTTGCCACTATTTTGCTTCATAATGTGTTTGAGCTAAATATACTAAAATTTGGGTGTCAGTGCCAAAATAGAATTTCCTCAAACAATTTTGATATGTTTTCACTACAAGAACAAACTGTCCTTGTGCAAAGTAAACATGTCCTAGATTTACCCACACATCAGGCATCTGAACAAAGATGTTTATAGAAACAACTTCTTTTACCTGTGTAAAGATTCCTTTGAAATATCAAATTGACCCCTTTCAGCTAGCACAATGGCTGCCCCATTTGCAACATAAACATTTATTGGTCTTTGTGCCAACACTTTACAATGACTTCCCCATTTGTAGCATAAAAATTTTCACTGCAAGCACAAATTGTCCTTATGCAAAGTAAACATGTGCTAGATTTACCCACACATCAAGCATCCGAACAAAGATGTTTCTTACAACAGCTTCATGTAGTTGTGTAAAAATTTCCTTTGCAATATCAAATTGATCCCTTTCAGCTAGCACAATGGTTGCCCCATTTGTAGCATAAACATTTCCTGGTCTCTGTGCCAACACTTAAGTGGCCCCTTTTATGACATTAATATCCTCTTGAGTTATTATTATACTCCTATTTTCCAAGAGAAAATCCCCAAGGCCAATGGGAAATGAATGATCAACATTTGAGTTTCAACTTGGTTTCATTTCAAAAAGGGGACATTACATTGTACAAGATTTGTTTAATAGTAGAATAATTTAATCCACCTATTTGGGACTGTAAAATAAAAATAGATGAATTAATCCATTTCCAATTATAGGTTCTTTTAATCTAAAATCTGATAGAAAGATAAAGCATAATACATTGAAGGACAAAAAATGTTCTAAAATAAAGACTAAAATAGGTTGCCCATGAAAAACAAGAAAGAGGAAAAATGAAAAAATAACATATAGATGATTCATTTGAAGTTTTTAATAAGATCTCATTTAACTATGTCAAATGGATTTGGAAGGGACAAAGAATATTTGATTGACTAAAATTTTGAGGTAGCTTATCCATCGTCATTGTATGCATCATCTTCTCTTGGAATATGTTTCTATAATGCACCAAGCCTAGAATTGATTGGAGATGCACTTAAGGTGGATAAAAACTCATCAAATTCTTTATGTATGCTTGGCAACATGTAACTAAAAATAGATGAATGGCTTAAAGCAAAAGAAACAATTAAAGTAGCATGCCAACTTGTCTTGGATGATGAAGAAAAACAAAAAAGTTGATGAAGAACAAAGGATTCAGATGGAAAGGAGAAAGCAAGAGGAAGAACTTTAGTGGGTGATGCAATAAGAGGAGTAATTTGAATGTGTGAAGGAATTATGGAAGAGTAAGTGTAAGGACATGGATGATGACGATGATGAGGTTAGTCAGCTTGAGAAGAAATTAAAGAAGGAAAATAAGAAAAAGAAGAAGGATAAGGACCATAAGGATTATGATTCTTATATGGAGGAACTTGATGTTGCCATGGAAGATGAGGAAAATTATGAGTGATAAGGCACAAGATGCAAAAAATTCCCAAGATCTTCTTCCAGCTACAGGTCTAGAAGACTCTGTTGATGGCGAGATAAATTCTCCAGTTTCAACAAAATCACGAAGGAGACATGTATACTTTGATTTTGAAGATGATGAACCATTGCAGAAACAAAGTTTGAGAGAAGATGATCCATATGATGATGATGTCTAGGCTTCCTGAGCTTTAACCAAACCTAGCTCCTATTTTCCAAGAGAAAAATCCCCAATTCCCATAGGAAATGAATGATGAGCATTTGAGTTTCAATAGATTCCAAGAGAAGATGATGCATACAATGACGATGGATAGGCTACCTCAAAATTTTAGTCAATCAAATATTCTTTGTCCCTTCCAAATCCAATTGAAATAGTTAAATGTGATCTTATCAAAAACCTCAAATGAATCATCTGTATGTTATCTTTTCATTTTTCCTCTTTTTTTTTATGGGCAACCTATTTTAGTCTGTTGAAACTAAAATGCTTATCATTCATTTCCCATGGGCCTTGGGGATTTTTGTTTTGGAAAATAGGAGCTAGGTTTGGTTAAAGCTCAGGAAGCCTAGACATCATCATCATATGGATCATCTTCTCTCAGACTCTATTTCTACAATGGTTCATCATCTTCAGAATCAGAGTATGCATGTCACCTTCGTGATTTTGTTGAAATTGGAGAATTTGTCTCGCCATCATCAGAGTCTTCTAGACCTGCAGCTACAAGAAGATCTTGGGAAATTTCTGCATCATATTTTTCCTTATCACTCATATAATTTTCCTCATCTTCCATGGCAACATCAAGTTCCTCAATATAAAAATCATAAGCCTTGTGGTCCTTATCCTTCTTTTTCTTCTTTTTCTTCTATTTCTTCTCAGACTGACCAACCTTATCATCATCATCATCATTGTCCTTACACTTACTCTTTCATATTTCCTTCACATGTTCAAATTTCTCCTCTTGTTGCATCACCTACCAAAGTTCTTCCTCTTGATTTCTCCTTTCCATTTGAATCCTTAGTTCTTCATCAAATTTTTGTTTTGCTTCATTAGCCAAGACAAGTTGGTGTACTACTTTAATTGTTTCTTTTGCTTTAAGCCAGTCATCTGTTTTCAATTCCATTTTTCCAAGCATACATAAAGCATTTGATGAGTTTTTATCCACCTTAAATGCATCCCCAATCAATTCTAGGCTTAGTTGGATCTCATTTTGAGCCCGAGCCATGGCTGCAAGATGTAGATATGCATCCATATAATCATGAAACTTGAACAATTTTGGCATGTATAAAATATTTTATTTTTCAGTATCATGTATTTGTTCAAACAACCTAGCAAGATTAAATAGTGTTGTGAATTTATCCCATGGTAACTCAAGTGAAACACCACCTTCTTCTATTCGATGGAATAATTCCATATCCTTAAAGTGCACAGAAAAAATTGCATAATTGGCACTAGGGCTTTTATTTATGAAATCAACCCAAATGCCATTTCCTAATGCCTCCATAAAAGTTTGTTGAGCCAACTCTAGTTCACCATGCTCAAAATGAATAACCCCAATGTTTTTTAACAATTCAATGGGTACTTCTTCTCTGCTCTTCTTCAGAAGATACTTTGTTGTCTTAAGAGAATCTAAGGCTACATTGGGATATGTCCATATTAATAACTCACCCATCTTGATAAATGAATGGGCATCATGTGGATCTATGTGATTTTCCTTTCTTAAAGTTTCCAAAGCCTTTGATGTCTACCCTTGCTGAGCATATATATGGCCTACAACTCTTAAGCTCTCACACTTCTCAGGGTGGACCTCTAGAACCTTTTCAAAATTTGAGAGAGAACTCTTAAGATCTCCCAACTTCAATTGAACCTGTCCACAAAATCTTGTGGCCTTTGGATTTCCTTGACTGATGCCATGTAGTAGCAACCAATGGTGTCATAATCACCTTTACTATGATAAGATCATGCAAGATTATAATATGAATGAGATTTTATGAGAGGGTGGTTAGTTGAAACATGAGCTATCTTAGTCAACTGTTTCACAAGAAAATGCTTCCCTGTGAAGAAAAAATGGTTTGCTAAATGATTCAATGCCATTGCACAATACAAGTATAATTCAAAGGCTCTATGCATATTTTCCATTACTTCATGAACACTACCTTTCTCACAAACTGTGAGAATCCTACAATTAAAAAATGCACAAAACTGACCATAGAGATTTTTTCCCATTCAAACAACAAAATTTCCAAAAAAATGTGTTTAAAACCTACAAATAAATGCAAATAAAATCACACTAATTTCCGTGACAAAAAAAACCATGATACCATAGCTTGTTGCTTACTATTATGCTTTGATAGATTTTTCCCAAGCATCCATAGCTTGCTTGAAATCACCTGTTTTAGGATTTTAGCCATAGCAGCAAGGTAGTGATCTGTTTGATAAAATGCTTTGGTAAACATGTATGAAAAATGTGGTAGCATAGACAAGGCAATGAAATTTGGAAAAAATGCCTCAAAGAAATTTGGTCTCATGGTGATGGAATGCCATGAAAAGCTAATTTTTATGGATTGTCATGTAACACTCCATCACCATGATACCACATTTATTTGAGGCATTTTTTCAACTAGTTCATTTCCTTGTCTATGCTATTGCTTATTATTATGCTTTGATAGATTTTTTCCAAGCATCCATAGCTTGTTTGAAAGCACTTTTTTAGGATTTTAGCCATAGCAACAAGGCAGTGAACTATTTGATAAAATACTTTGGTAGAAAATATGTATGAAAAATGTGGTAGCATAGACAAGGCAATGAATGTTTGAAAAAATTCCTCAAAGAAATGTGGTCTCATGGAATGCCATGATAAGCAAATGCAATTGGTAGCTACTCCTTGATGAGGGTGCAGCCCGAGACTTAGAAAATAACCCACAAACAAGAGAATAATTTTATTATTTAGAAAATGGATCTTCTTACATGCAGAGGATCTCAAATCCCCAAGTTCTACAACACATGCAAGTTACAGAAAGCTATAGAATCACCCTTTCGCAATATGCGAGCTTGTCCCCAAAAAGTTACCCAAAAATTAGAAACCCGCCCATAAATAGAGCTCCTCTTTAGTTTGGATCCAAAACAACATTCAAATTTGAGTTTAGGTGATTTGGCGCCGAAAAATTACAACTTGAAGTTCAAATTTCAAAAGAACATTTGCAATTGTATCTTCTAGAAAGTGCACCAACTTCCCGGGGCCATAACTTTTGATCCGAGACTCCGATTCGCTAACCGTTTGAACCGTTGGAAAGGTCTCGAAGTCAATAATGCACTCAAGATTAGCTACACCAATTTTGGCAAAGTTTTGGGGCCGTTCCGAACTCTGGTGCCTTTAAATCTAACCTTAGGTGCAAATCTGGGCAACAAAAATTGCAATATCTTTCCACCCAGGAAGAGAAAATAAAAACCGTGAATTGGGAATTTTATTATGACAAAAAGGGTATCCAAAAATGTAAAAACATCTGAAAAAGGATAAACTTGAAATTTCACTATTTTGGGTGATGCAAGATTGCCCTTACACCACTGGATGCTCCTGCATCAGACACCCAGGGTAATTTGATAAGTGACCACGCCTCGATGGTGGAGGAAAACCCAAACAAATAACCTCTCCCTTAGGCAACTAGGATGAATCTTCAACAGGCCTTCCTTTCCATTTCACAAGATATTCTTCATACTACTTGTTCTTGGTACTCCTTCCCACATGACTATCCAAGATTTCTTCAATCTCCTCCTTTTCTGAAGTAGGTGCTAGAATCCCACACTGTTCCATCATTGGTAATTCCTCTGTGCCACCTTCATGATACCTATCAAATATGAAATGTTGAACACGTGGAAATGTTGAATCCATCCGGCAACTCTACCTCATATGCATTCCCTGAATCATGCCTCTTCAAAATTTTACAGGGACTGAACTTCTTCATCTTCAATTTGTTATATGTTCCCACTGGAAACCTTTCTTTCCTCAAGTGGACCATCACTTCATAACCAATCTGAAACTCCTTATACCTCCTCTTCTGTTCTGCCTTAGCCTTATACTGCATATTCATCTTGTTAATATGTTCTCTTACCTTCTCATGTATATCCTTGATGTGTTCTGCAAAATCTTCGGATTCAACACTTATTTTCTTCTCTTGGTCCATCTTCCTCAATTCTGGAGCTGTTCTGGGGCTACCTCCATACACAATCTGGAATGGTGATCTACTAGTGCTTCTGTTGACAGAAATTTTGTAAGAAAATTCTACCTGGGGTAAGATCAAGTCTCATTACGTTACCTAGACTCCTATTAACTACCTCTATTTTCCCATCTATTTGTGGATGGTGTGCAGAACTGAACTTCAACTCTGTCTTCAGCTTCTTCCACAAGGTCCTCCAAAAGTACCCCACAAATTTGGTGTCACAATCTGAAACAATACTCTTTGGCAGACCATGTAGCCTTACCACCTCTTTGAAGAACAAGTCAGCAATGTGGACTGCATCATGGGTCTTCTGACATGGAATGAAATGTGCCATCTTCAA
>VDFB02058242.1:638287951-638439786 GCA_007258455.2 Sequoia sempervirens | reverse complement strand
TTATGGTTCCGCCCTTCCTTGGTGTTGTGGACATTCATTGGCTCGATGCCCTTCTTCACCACACTGGAAACATATTCCTTTGAAACCACCTCTTCCAGATCCTTGTCCATATCTCCCTCATCCTCTACCTCTTTGATCACCACTGCTTTGATCACGAGGGCGGTAGAAGTTGTCATTCCTTTGGCTTCGGCTGGTACCCACATCTTCACTTTTCTTTTCATCATCATTTCGGCTTCCTGAAGGTCTTCCAATCGGGCCCCTTCCACTTTGACCTCCTCGTCCTTTTTGCTTGCCATCAAATCTTTTTTTTAGCTTCTCTTCCACCTTCAGAGAAAACTGATACACATCCTCAATGGTGGTCATTCTAACTTGGCTTAACTCCTCCTGAATGCTCGATCGTAACCCATTAAGATATCGGGCTACCTTCTCCTTATTAGCCTCTGTGTGACCCATTCTAATGATTATCTTGTGAAAATCTTCAATATATTCTTTCACAGATCTTCTTCCTTGCTTCAACCCTTGCAATTTTCTTTAACATATCTAACTCGTAGTCCACTAGTATGAACTGCTTCTTCAGTTTCTCTACCATGCGATCCCATTTGGTGATCTTTCCTTTTCCTCTTCGATTTCTTTCCAAATAGACCTCTTTCCACCAAATACTGGCATGGCCCTTCAGCTTCATTTTCGCAAACTTAACCCGATCTTGGTCCTCTATTTCCTCATACTCAAAATATTCTTCTAGCTCGTTGATCCAGTCGATCAACTCTTCCGAGTTCAGACTTTCAGAATAACTGGGGACTTCTGCTCTGGGTCTTTTCCCGATCTTCGAAATGGCCCTTATTAGCCGCATTTGGTCATGATCAATTGCTTCTTCTTCCTCTTCTACATTTGAACCTTCTTCCTCTCCTTCATCCTCACTTTCCTCCCTCAAGTTTAACCCTCTTCTCAACTGCTCTTATAACGTGTCAATTTGTCTCTAGAGGGCTGCTAGTGCATCTCTTCCACTAGTATTTCTGCCGCCTCGACCACCTCTGGCACCACCATGCCTACCAGACATCACTCTCGGAGGCATCTTTCTTGACCTTGACCCACAACCACGGTCCTGGTGTGAACTGCCTCACAATCGGCGATCTATCCACACGCTTAGGAAAGCCCGCTCTGATACCACTTGATGAGGGTGCAGCCCAAGACTTAAAAAATAACTCACAAACAAGAGAATAATTTTATTATTTAGAAAATGGAGCTTTTTACATGCAGAGGATCTCAAATCCCCAAGTTCTACAACACATGCAAGTTACAGAAAGCTACAGAATCACCCTTTCGCAATATGCGAGCTTGTCCCCAAAAAGTTACCCAAAAATTAGAAACCCACCCATAAATAGAGCTCCTCTTTAGTTTGGAGCCAAAACAACATTCAAATTTGAGTTTAGGCGGTTTGGCGCCAAAAAATTACAAATTGAAGTTCAAATTTCAAAAGAACATTTGCAATTGTATCTTCTAGAAAGTGCGCCAACTTCCCAGGGCCATAACTTTTGATCCGGGACTCCAATTCGTGAACCGTTTGAACCGTTGGAAAGGTCTCGAAGTCAATAATGCGCTCAAGATTAGCTATGCCAATTTTTGCAAGTTTTAGGGCTGTTTCGAGAACTCTAAGTGCCTCAAATCTAACTCAGAAGATTTTCAGGTGCAAATTTGGGAAACTAAAACTGCAATATCTTTCAACCCAGGAATAGAAAATAAAAACTGTAAATTGGGAATTTCATTATGACAAAAAGGGTATCCAAAAATGTAAAAAAATCTAAAAATTGAGAAACTTGAAATTTAACTATTTTTGGGTGATGCAAGATTGCCCTTACACCACTGGATGCTCCTGCATCACTCCTAGTTATTAGTTATGTAATGTGAAGTAATTGTATAACTACTTAGGTTGACTTTGTAAAAACTATATCTTAATTGAAATTTTGTCATCTATCAGCATCTAGTTATTAGTTATGCAATGTGAAGTAATGCTTTGAGTTTGAAAGATGTGCAATGCAATGTAATCAGCAATGCAAATGATTATGAAAAAATAATTGATACCAATTCATAATATACCCCTATATTCCAACCTAAAATATATAAAAAATCCAATCATACACAATATTATCAACAAATAATTGAGACCAGAATTTGAGCACCAGATTAAATCTTCTTTTCCATTGATTGCTTCAAATAGATATTATAATATAACATAAGTATCCTATATATGTTTCTATAAATGCCTATGATGATGCTATCAAAATTCGGTCTTGGTTTCTCTTTTATAAGAGAAGCAATAAGCTTCAAACCATTACAAAATATGACATCTTTTCAAAATTCATGCCTCTTCATATAAACTAGACTAAACATTAATTTTTCTTAAAACATAAAATAGAGAAAGTAGATAACTAACGAAGTCTGCAACACTCGTGACACCATAGTCCGTTAATCTCCGTAAGGCACCCATGATCACTGAAGATCTGTTCAAGGTACTTTCTCCATATTAGTGTATTTGAATGTGCAGTTCTTCCACTGTGATAGCCCCAAGGCCTACTATTCGGGGGGAGAACCCATATACCTCTGCTCCCACTCGTACACTGTATAATCATGTGGCCATTTGTATTCTTGAATTTCAATATATTTTCAAGGTGAATCTTCTATCAAATGTCTCATAATGCCCTACCATCCATGATAAACTTAGAATATCTAGCATCCAACGCTATTACTCCATCCATGATTAAGTCAAACCTGTCAAGACTCAACTCACCATCCTTTTTGTATGTGAATGATGCACTATGGAACAATCTGGCCAAATTCACTCTTCCATTCATTGAGGGCCTTCAAGTGGTCATCATCTTTCAATAGTTTGGCAAAAACCACTAATTCAAAGTATGGAATGAATCTATTCTTGTTCTAATCTTTTGGTCCTCTCCTTGCATATATTGGAATTCATCTATAACTATTTTGGCCATCTACTCTATAGGTTTTAATGTTGCAGGAGCCTTAGTACTCCTCTATAAGATTCTGCACAAGGTTACCAATGTGTGGTGTATGGGTTTTCAATTCTTAAAAATGGGATCCAGTGTGGGTAGATTTGTTTTCATTTGGTCAATTTCCCGTGTCAGTGAGCTGTAGCAATCATACACACTTTCCAACTTATCCACAATTAGCTTTATCCTATGCTTGAGGACCTTCTCTAAAACATTGTAGATTTGCTTATTCATTCCTTCCTTACCCTCATTGTTGGCTTTCTTTAACTCTTCAATCTCTTGTCTAAGAATTCTCACATGTTCAATAGAAGCACTTTCTATATCACCTGGTGGAGTAGGAGGACATTGGTATAAAATTATTTCCTTGTTTTGTGAGGGGCCTGCTCCTTTCAATTGTTCCTTCAACTTCACATTTTCCATAAAAAATTTATTGAATTCATCATTTAAAAACTTTTGTTCCTTTTCGTACTCTCCCAATATAGCTTCCATCTCCTTAACTGCAACTCAGGTGAACATAGTTGAATGCATTGTCATGGTTGCAAATTCTAGAGGAGATGTATCCTTTAATATTTTCACCATAGTTGTCCCTTTCATTTCCTACACTACATCTAGTAACCTTGGTTTTTGTTTACTCTTTTGTTTGGCCCATAATGCTAAGGTTTCAATCTTAGGGTTATACCAAGGACAATAAGTATATTACTTTTCAAAATCATCTCTCTAGCCTCTTATGGGTTGAAATCAATATTATCAATCCTTAATTCATTAAAAGTTTGGGTACTATCTAGTCATGCTGGGATTCCTCAACTCCCATATTATTTATTTCAACCCTCCCTTCAAACTCTCTCATTTTCATCTTAATCCAAAAGTCTTTAAAGTTAGGGGTTTTGATAAATTCATCATCTTTTAAGAACTTGTGAGTTGCAACTACCTTGTCATCCTCATGCATTTCTCTTTCTCCTTGTACCTCAATATCAGCTCTAGCTTCAGGCCCGTGAGCTTCAAATTCAAGCATAGGTTGGTCCACTTCAACATCATCCTTGAAATATCTTAACACATTAACTACTTCTTCTTTATCTCCAACCTCATCACTTATTTCATAGGAAACAAGTGGCTCTATCTCTTGTGTCTTTTGTTTTTTAGAAGGTAGTTTTTCAGGAGGTGATCTTGGAGAAGCATGACATACTGAAATAGTATTCAGAGTTGGTTTTGTAATTACAATACCACTCAGCCTTTTGGGACACAATTTGGAAAGTCTACCTGTATCTACTGCAGTCTTATATAATTCATGAAACTTATCAATTATCATATCAATCCTCTTGACAAGATTTGCTTCCTCTATGAAATAACCCAAGAAATCATTGTGCTTCATCTTTCTTTCTTCCTCAAGCCTTTTCATAAGTTCCCATTTTCTCCTCCTATCTTATACCTATTGAGGAGTAAAAAAATTTCTGATTACATCTTCTTCATAGTCAATCTGGTGAGTAACCATAACCTTGGTAAGGATGGTGCATCTTACAAAATTCATGTGACTCTCAGGGTCAAAAGCTCTTTCCTTTCCAGACTGTAAAGAGTACTTTGATTTTAGATAATTTTGCAACTCTTCAAGTGTATCAAATCCCACTGATAGTTCCCAACATGTTGTCAAATTAGGTAGAAATGTACCCTTCCTTTGTTTACTCATGACATCCTTTTCCATCCATAAAATCTGCCACATGAACTTTAAAAAGGTTAATCGAAGGGGGGCAAACTTTGGCAGAATATGTGGGGCCTATGGGCATCCATAAATCCTGATTATTATGGTATTTGGTAGAAAAAACCAATCACCAAAGTTATGAGTATGGCCTTGCTCAGGTTTCAAATCCAAAGGTCTTAACAATTGTAGCAAAAGTGTGTGTAGTCTTGGTGGATGGTGGCCCAAAACTCTCATAAATTTGTACACAAAATCATCATAGAATATCACACTCATCATAGAATATCACATAATTTTAATTCTTACATTTGTTTTCCCATATATAACACCATAGTTGTACTGGCAACAAATTCCCCTGCTTTTCAATCTGACCCAAATACATCTTTTTGCTCCTTCTATCTTTATTATGGTATAATATCAGGTGGCATAGCAAAGAATATTACCTGAATGTTATGGGGGCTCTATTTTCCCTAACTTGCAGAAATGCTTCATGCAATACTTTCTCAAGATATGAGGCAAAATCATATTCAATGTTTGTCTCAGGGTTTTGGATCCTCATAGCCATCATCATTAAACTAACTGGCATTCAATCTTCTGCATCTATCCCAAGTACATGACAAAGAGAAAAGTGGATTTTCTTGAAATAGAATTGGTTGTAGGAATCACCCTATTGTTCAAACCCCTTTCATGTAAATGGGGACTTTATCATTTCTATGGGTTTTCCTCAATCTAGTATATTCTTCTTTACTTCTTTGCAAATCAATTTTAGTCAGGGCTTGTTTGTTTAGGTCAAAACATTCAATGATGGCCACTTTAGTCAACACAACTAATGGTGAACCATCTAGAAATCTCACAGACCTAGTAGCGGGATGATAACTTTGAGACAATACTCTGGTGAAATCTACATCTATAAAAAAATTTGCGACAATTAACTTGGCCAAATCTAATCTCCATGGATTTGACACTAGAATCTTGCCCTCCCTTTTGTAATAAAAGTACCAGAACAGTTCCCACCCAGAGATAGGGATAAGGGAATCTCTACAATCGTGAGCCACATCATTAAAAACATTCTTAAATCCTCTCTCAATTGGTTCAGGGAGTATATTCATGATAAATTGGTGTAAGGACCTCTTTTTAACCTTAGATTCTTCATTTTTAGTTTGAGGTTCTTTCTTCTTGGGTGACATGATGTCCTTTTTAGTTTTAGGTTCTTTCTTCTTGGGTAGCATGATGTTTACTATCTTACTTCTCCTAGTGTATCTGAAATGCAAAATTCCAAACAATCTTGTACTCGTAAAACTTAATTCACAGTTTAACTATCTTACTTCTCCTATACTTCTGAAATGCAAAATTCCAAGCAATCTTGTACTCATAAAACTTAATTCACAAGAGTTCTGTGAACTTACTCGGGTTACGATGGTTGTAGAGCTTAACCTCCTCGAACTCTTAGCTCCCCACATGATAATTTTTGCAAATGAGTGCAAAGAGAATTCCAAATTCTTGGTTTTATGGCTTTCGAGCTCAGTCATGTCAACATCAATATCAACCTTATGCCAAATATTTTTCTTGTAGTTCGAGTTTGAACATGCACCATTAATTTTACAAGATTGGACGGTTGATGTGATTTGTGCATTTAATATCGATTTATCGCCACCACTTTCTCTAACTTCCATGGGATAGAGGGGTATAAACTGCTATACCACATGCTTCTTTGCATTTCACCACGGGGTAGCAGGATCCTTACCTCTATATCGCAAGCTTGACTTGTTTAACCTGCGGTATTGTGGTTTGCATTAATAGTTACCACCATACCACATGCTTCATCACATCCTTCTATGGTATAGTGGTTCATATTTCCCTACCACATGCCTTTATGACCTTCCTTGCAGGATGGTAGGTTATTCCCTACTATACCGTACCCTTCATTTTTCCTTCTCATAGTATGGTGGTTTATGATGTATTTAAGTTCTCTCATACCGCCTAACCACGTCCTCATCATAATACTTCTGCGGTATGGTGGTAATCATCTTTACGTTGTATTTTACACACCACTAGCCTACCAAGGGTTCAGATTACTATTGCGGGATCGTGGTAAGACTGTTAAGGGATTTGGAATGTTTTTAGCTGGACATGTTTTTTCTTAAGTATATATACAATGAATTTTTGGCTTTGTATAGGTCTTAGTGTTAGTCAGACTTGAAAAATTTATATGTTCAGTAAAAAATAAAAAGGAACATAAGGGTCAAGGCTCGGGTCATGGAGCTCAAGGTTAATTGTGATGATGGAACTAGGCAATATTTTAAGGTTCTAACACACCTCATGATGAACTAGACTATGTTTTTCCTTCATCCTGTTTGTGTTATGTTTTTATGAGTTCTTCTCTTGCGAATATATCCCTAAGGAAAATTTGTTTGATACCTGTAATTGTAAACCTCTTCTTGGTTTTCAATTGCAAATTCTTTTTAATCTATAAACTGAATTCTATTTTAAGTTTCCATTTGCAGTTATCAATGGATTGGAAAGTCAATAGTTATCAACTTATGAACTCAATAAAGTTTTACTGATTCAAGTTGTTGATTTATACATTACTATTTATTTGGACTTCAGGAAATGAAGAAAAGGACTGTAAGGTGCAAATTAGATGATAGTGATCATAATGTTCAAATTCCAAAGACAAAATATGAGTGTGCGCGTACTGAAAAATTGGCCAAGAATAATGAATATTTTTTGAGTCGTGGTTTAAAAAGGAAAGTTGTAAATCCACTAAGTAGTATATTATTTGTTTAATAGTTTTTAATCAAATTTTATAGGGAGGATCTTTATGTATATAAGACATAATATGATATATTTTTTGTTTTATAGGCAACAAAAAGTGTGCAAAGAAAATGTGGAGAAAAAACAAAAGAAAAAAGCTATAATGCTGCCATCTTGTAGAAGCCAACGCTTTTGTGATTCAACAAATCCAATTGGTGAAAATGATATTTGTGATGATGTGTAGCCTGGTATAGCACATGGTGATGTGTAGCTTGATATAGCACATGGTGATGTGCAACATGATATAGCACATGGTGATGTGCATCCTAATATAGCACATGGTGATGTGCAATGTTGTGATGATCTCTTAGGACTAAGTCTAAGATATATTATTGAAAAACATCAGGGCAAAGGAACAACAGGTCTACAGATGCTTTTTTCAACATTAAAGGATGCATTTAATAATGTGGAATCCATAGAGACCAGTATTGATCTACCTACTCATGCTACACTTGATGTGGCAAAGGAGCATGAAGTTTCGGTTAATGAAAGTCGTGAAGAGAGTCCGCTTACATCTGTTGTGCCTCAAAGTGCACCTATTGAATCTAGAACTTTTGATGGAACTAGTAGATCAGCCAAAAATATTGGTAGTGGTAATTTAATAGAATATGTGGATGCTTTTGTCAAAAGACAAAGATTGAGTCAATATTTGTATAGATCTATTGAGAGGAATGCAAAAGAAAGAAAATTAGAAGGCAAGAATCCATTCTTGCTTGAGGTATCAAGAGATGGTGAGCTAATTGGGCCAAATGCTGCAAAGTGGGCCACCGAGTTGGGTTTAAGATGTAGGGCCCATTTAGATATTTGTAAATCAAATTTTGCAGAGCAAGATCCACAAGCTGTGGAAAATGTTATACAAAAAATGGAAAATGCTTTTGAGACTACTGGTGGAAAAATCTCTAGAAAATATTACAAGCAAAGGATGAGAGTTTCGATTAACAATTATAGATATAGTTGTAGAAAAACAATCATGTTGGGAAAAGAGAGGTTCGACTCCAATCTGTCTCCCAAAGAGTGGGAGGAATTGAGAGAAAGTATGCATTCCAAAGAATATTTGGTAAAGAGTAATAGAGGAAAGAGAGAAAGAGATAATGTGAGGGTTGGATATACATTTGGCCAAGACGAGTTGCATGCCAAAATGAAAAAAATTGCAATAAGTGTATGGATTTTTGGTTTAATTTACATAGTGTTATTTATTTCAATTTTTTATTGAACTAACTATAGGTTGAAATTGACATTGTATTTTAGGTGGAAAACAGTAATAGAGAAGTAGGTGCAAAAGATATTGTCAATTATATGGCAACACTAGATGCTAGTAAATCTAAGAGTAGAATGAAGTTGAAATCTAGTTCGTCAACAAAGATTTCACAACCATCTATTCAATGCCTAGTAGGATCCTCTATAGATCATTTCAACTCATATGAACTAGAGTATCAAAAGGTAAT
This sequence comes from Sequoia sempervirens, assembly GCA_007258455.2. Lineage (NCBI taxonomy): Eukaryota > Viridiplantae > Streptophyta > Pinopsida > Cupressales > Cupressaceae > Sequoia > Sequoia sempervirens. Next base: position 638,430,829 of record VDFB02058242.1, on the reverse strand, counting down.
GAGTTACATATTAGGTCTCAATTAGCAAGTTACATAGTTGGTTGAAACTGTTAACCCTATGGTTTCTACATGGAATGAGCATAAATACATGGATTCAGATGAGGTAAGAGGCTCTATTGATCTCATTTCTTCTTGTTTGGCAGTTCTATATACAAATGCCTCTAAATATGTAGATTATTGAAATATGAGCATAGGAGAATCTAACCCAATTTCTTTATTATTGGAGTGATCTAGAAAATGTTCTTTTGGACAAATTTATAGCTTGCATTCTTTACTTGACTATTGAATGCTTTGTATATTTTTTTGCACGATGGTTAAACCACATGTAGAGCAATTTTTTCAAAGAAAAAGGAAAACAAAAATGCATTCAGGGTGTCAACAAAGCTGCTGATATTGATAGTGATGAAGTGGACAAGAATGTGCAACACAGTCATCTTAGTTGTCCTAAAGTTGAGGTAATTAATATAATAGTTGTCAATTATCTGTCCCAATGTTTTGTCATTCTTCATGCTTAAAATTTTCTTTTGGAAAAATAAATATAGCTTTTGCATTTTTTAATTGACTTATATTAATTTTTACATGATGATGAAAACACATGATGCAGAGCAATTATATGAAAGAAGGACAAAAAGAAAAAATATCTTTCAATAGAACTCTCCACAAAGCTGTAAACTTAATGTCTGCAATGACATTGATAGTGGTTATGATGATGAACTTGACAAGCATGCACATGATAATCATAGTGGTAGTCATGCTAAACTTGAGGTGAGTGCTATGAAACCACATTCAAGTAAGTACTATTCAAGTAAGTAATGGTTGTTTTATTATGTAAATAAGGGTAATCATTACCTATTTGATAGAAGCTCGATGTTAGAATAGTAGTGGAGTGTAATTAGCTAGTATACATAGATTATGGAATTAAGGGAGAACATATAACTTACATATGGAAGATTAGAGCTTAGTTGTAATAGAGTGTTTTATAAAAGCACATATAAAAACTGATTTGTTCCAAGACATAATACATTACATACAACTATAAAAAACAATATAATGTGTGTTTTATATCTCAATATAATGTGTATTTTTTAAATTTTTTTACAAAAAATTATTGATAAACTCTAAGAAGGGGATACAATTGAGGTGTTGGATCTACATGATGGTGTTGTTGTGGGCATTGGGCGGATTCACTCACTATCTATTGTACATGGAGTCAAATTGAAAGGAACATGAGATGCAAATGTATATATTTTACAGGTCTCAAGTAACATATCCCTTCCTCATGCAAAAAAAATAGATGGAGCTATCCGTCTGAAAGAGAAACTAGGGACCTTCGCATGGTGGCCACTAAAATATTTGAAAAAATCATAGAGAGTTAGCCGTAAGTGTAGAAAATAAAAACAAGGGTTAGCCACAACAAAGTGTGGAGAGTGAAGTTGCAGATAGAGAATGTACTGAGCCTAAATAAGTTGAACCCAAACAAAAACTAGAAAATCTGATTTGGGTGTACATTTTGTGAGTAGAACAAAGAATGTTCTATCTTACTGTACCTATAATGTAAAACCCCTTGATTATTTTTTTCTCTTTTTTTTTGGGTTCCACTCATTCAAACTGGTGCATTATAGAAGAGGGGATATGTTGTTGTGTAAGTAGTAGATGCAAAGAATAGGGGTACAGAAAAATAAGTAAATACAGAGTAGATAAAGAGGTGTAGAGAAGAGGAAAAGTTGCAGAGAGTGCAACATACATGTATGTGCAATTGCAAATAAGTTGCACCATAGAATTTTCATCAAAATTTTAATATCTTGCATAACCAAAACAAAGGTATTGTAACTCAGTTTTCTCAATCATAGCACTGAGAAACACACTTTGTAATAGTATATTTTTCAAAGCAAAGATACATTTTTGTCTTGTATCTGCTGTAAGAACATGTTTTATCAATAAAAATTTAGTATTTTTCCTTCTTAATAGCCATTTCATTGTGTGCAAATAAATGTTTGATTATGTTTTTATGTATTTTTTATATGTTTAAACCTCAATTAAAGCATTGTATTATTTCCAACACTTATAGGTAGAAATCAATGAACAAAAACAATTAAATAAACTACCAATTGAATAAATATACTACCAAATGACAGAAATCAATGTTAATAAATATGACTAAATATAATGATTATGCAATTAATAAATAATGTATCAATATACCTATCAGTTGACAGAAATTAGTGAGAAAAAACAATTAAAAAAGCTACCAAATTGATCAAAATGATGATTAAAATAAATGACTAAATACACTACCAATGGACAAAAATCAGTGAATAAAAATGACTAAATAAGTGACTAGTTAACATCAATCAATGACTCAACAACCAAGGTTCAAACTTCACGGAGTCATTCTCTACCATGTCAAAAAATGGAGACTATTTGACCTTGATGTTAAGGGGAGACCCTTTGGTGGAATGGTGGGGCTTCTTGATTGTAGAGCCAACAACCAAAGGCTCATACCTTTAATATCATCTAAAAATTGAAAAAAAACCTACAATGTTGGATGGGCAGGAGGGCGAGAGGGGTGATAGTTTGAAATCCGGGGAGCACTGGCTATGGAGGTGTCTGAGGAGGATGGAGATGTTGTTGCTGATGATGATGTCTACGTGTTAGAGGCATTTCTTTTTGCTGCTTCTGATCTGGGGTTGCTGGAGGCTTTTCTAGAGCTGGGTGGTCTTCTATTTCTATCACACGATCTGGGGTCTTCCCCTTTCTGTTTGTTTCCTTTCTAGTTGTTCTTGGTAGTGTTCTACTTCTGCTAGCAACCTTTTTCTTGTCCCCATCTAGACCTTTTTTGGTTTGAATGCTTCTTTTGGCATGGGGTTGTTTTGTGTGGGATTTTTTGCCTTGACTGTGTAGGCTTTAATGTGTGCAAAGTTTCTTGCCATTTGGTGGTTCGATTTCTTTGGTAAGGCATGGTCGGATTTGGTGGAGAAGGAAGCATTTGGCTCCTCTAGTTTTTTGAAGAGGTTGCTTTTGGGAGGGCTCTGGTGCAACAATGATCATTTTGTTATGTTCGCTCAACTCATGGTGGTTGATCTAGAGGATGGGTGTTTGATTCAATTCTGGACCATCTTATTTTGGCGTTGGTTTTCCTTTGTCGATGGGTGTGGCTTTCACTTTTCTGGGTTATTTCTCTTGAATATTTTGATAACCCAGTTGTCTTTGTCATTCTCTTGGCTCGTTATAGGGGATTTTTGTTGTATGGTGTTGTGCTCTTGTTGGGTTCTGTTATTTTTGTTTTTATAGGGGCTAGTTATTTATGTGCTTATGGTGGCCTTTTGTGGGGATTTCTCTGATGATCCTCTTTTTTTAGAGGATGCTGTGTGTAAGTTTTTGTCGTGGTTTCCCTTCTAGAGGTTGATGTTTTTGAGGTTTGTTGGGGAAAATCTTTTTTTTTTAATTTTTGGATGATGTTGTTGGATCTAGTTTTCTGAAGGTTTTGGAGCCTATTCTCCCTTTTGTTGTGGGATGAATTTATCTTTATGTATGGTTTCTTATTTCCTTCTTGTCTAATGCCTAGGGTGGTTGTGAGTGCTTGTCCTACTGGAGTGGTTTCTTTTGACCGGTTTCTACAGATGGTGTCTTATCTAGAGGTGAAGCTTGCTCTTGTTGAGGTTGAGCCTGCTCCTTTTGAGGTGGAGTTTTTTGTTGTAGGTCTAGTGGAAATTCTTCTTCTCCTTTTCTTGGTCCTTTTGAGGTGGAGCTGGTTCCTCTTAAGGTGGAGATGGTATGAGTAGGAGTGGGGCTGCTTTGGTAGTTCAAGCTCTCATTTCTTCCTTCCCTATAGAGGGGGCCCTTCCCTATGGAGGTGGTGTGTGGGATGGTGTTTTAGACTAGTTGGAACTACAAGAAGGCTATTGTTCTTTAGTCTTTGGTGTTTTTAGGCTTAAGGTCCTGGCCAAAACTTGTTGATGGCTCTCTTTTGGGTTCAAGGTCCCAGAAAAAATTGGTTAAGGGTTTAAGGTCCCTTCAAAACCTTTGGGTTTAAGGTCCCAAGTAAAACCTACTTATATTTGGTTAAGGGCTTTATGCTCTACTATTCCTTTGTGCAACCTGTGTTGTCCTATTCTATTTTTAATGCTGCTACTATTTGGCTGCTGATGGTATATGGATTATCTTTGATGCAGCTTATTTTTCTTGGATAGGGTTGCAGGTCCCTTCAAAATTGTTATATAATGGGTTTCAGGTCCAATCCAACCTACTTTTCCCCATAATCAAAGACATCAATCAATGACTAAATTAATGAAAAAATATACTAGTGAACAAAAAAATGACTGAATAAATGACCAATTTAAAACATTCAGTGACTAAATTAATGACTAAATTACACACTACCAAATCAATCAAATTAACGAGTACATCAACAACCAAATCAATCAATCAGATGACTAAATTAATGAGCACGTCGATCACTTAGATGACTAAACCAATGACCAAATAAATCAATTGAGCGACTAAATTAACAATCAAATTGATCAACCAAATGATTAAAAATAGTTTAGTCATCAATTCGGTCATGTTATAAATGACTGGCAATAAACTACTACTGGTCACACGACCATGTTTAGTCATTTATAAGGAGTTTTTAGTAGTTTTTTTAGTCACATATTACTATTTCTGTACTAGTGAACCATTCTACTATGATAGTGCGTAAGCTCAGATAGGTTACATTACTAGTTACTTGACCAAGACCTTCTCCTGAGTGGTACTTCCCCTTTGCCTGGAGGATCGAACATATTCCTGCATTAACTAACACATTCCCACAATAGTCAACTATTCAACAAAATATGCATTACATATAATACATCTCCATAGTTAGAACATTTATTTCAATAACCATTCATTTCACATATATGCATTTCATCATATATCATTTAAATGAAACAACATTCATTTATAATTCATGGATAACAAAGTGCAAGCACAATTTATTCATCTATTGAATCAGAAAATTACATTCTCATTTCCCCTACACAATGATAGTAAATACTAAATACACAATTGAGGTGTAACACATTTCATTGCTAAGGATAACACTAACAACATCATCAAATTTCAATGTATTTGAACCAGAGAAAGAGTTACTCATAGCCATTACCAAGCTATTCCAACTTTTTGGCAAAGAACATAAGACCAAGAGAGCCCTCACCTCTTCATCAAAATTCACTTTTATAGAAGTTAACTAACTGGTAATCGTATCAAACTTATTTAAATGATATGTCACAGATCCATCTTCAATCATTTTTAGATTAAAAAAATGCTTCATGAGAAATACCTTATTTGAGGTTGAGGGTTTTTCATACAATTTAGCCAAAGATTCCATCAAATCCTTTGTTTTCTATGCTTCTATTATATTGAATGCCTTAGATGGTGCCAGGAACATCTGAATGGTTCACAGTGCCTTTCTATCCAGAATTTCCCATTCTTCATCAGACATCATAGCATCTTTCTTTACTTTTCCTTTCAATGGCCACCATAGATCCTTTTGATACAAATAATCTTCCATCTACATCTTCCATAATTGATATTTTTGGCCATTGAAATTTTCAACCTTGAATTTACCTTCTTGCATTGCTCCCACTCAAATCTAGAGGTTTTCTACCAATTGATCGAAATACATGCAACTCTGATACCATTTTTTAGGATTTAGGCAGATTGGAGCAATAAACATTAACAATTATATGCAAATTAAATAACCCAAAAATAACAATGAAGAATAACACAAAAGAGATCAACACAAAATTTTAATGTGGTTTGCCCAATATGCGCTCCATCCATAGAAACTCAACCATCCAATGATTTTATTATCTAGTGCAAAATAGATTACAATCTCATGAATACCATGTTGCAACTTACATCCCAACCACTTATAACAAGCTTCTTGGAAGCTTCTAGAATTAGGGTTTTACAAAGTCATTTTTCATTTTTCGATTAACAAAAAAACACTACAACAAATCCCTATGATTATCTCCCTTTTTTGCTCCATTTTTTGCTTCCACCCACTGTTTTAATGTATTTTTCTCCAATTTTTTGAAAAAGTTGGCACTATTTATCAGGATGGCACTATTTTTGGCATTTTTGCACCAATCAGGACAAGTGGGCACTAAAATAGGTGTAAATTAGTGCCTACATTAGTGCTAAGATTATTGTATAAATTAGTGCCTAGAGTAGTGCCTAGATTAGCTCCTAAATTAGTGCCAAAGCACCTACATTAGCTCCCATATTAGCGCCTGATGTAACGCCTAATTTAGCACCTACTTTAGAGCCTATTTTAGCACCTAATTTAGCACCTAATTGTTCTGATCTAGCATGGATTAAGGGTGTTAGAACAAAAAATCCTTCCCCAATATTCACTTGCATCAAAATATATATTTCCTTTTGTTTTTCATTGTATTTAACATGAAATGCAACAATTTGTGTGACAAGATCCATACTGCCACTAGCATTCCCTTTGTAAATACCCATTTATTCCTCCAGATAATCATAAACAAAGAAAATTTCGCATTTACCATAGTACTTTATGTAGATTAAGGGTTGAGGGATTAAGGGTTGAGGGTTGAGAATTGAGGGTTGAGGGTGGTTTAATGTATAGGGTAGAGGGTAGAGGGTGTAAGGGTTTAGGGTTTAAGGGTTGAGGGTTGAGGGTTTAAGGTTGAGGGTAGAGGGTTTTGAGGGTATATGGTTCAAGGATTAGGGTTGAGGGTCCAATGCATAGAGTAGAGGGTATAGGGGTTGAGGGATTAGGGTAGAGATTTTACTTGGGTTTAAGTGTCTAAGGGGTGAGGCATTAGGGTCAAGGGTAGAGGATATTGGGTTGAGGGTAGAGGGTAGAAGGTTTAAGGCTGGTTTAGGGTTTAAGGGTTTAGGGTTGAGGGTTAAGGGTTGAGGGTAGAGGGTTTAGGGTATAGCTAGGTTTGAGGGTATATGGTTGAAGGATTAGGGTTGAGGTTCCAATGTAGAGGGTATAGGGTATAGGGGTTGAGGGTTTAAGGGTTGAGGGTTGAGGGATTAAGGGTTGAGGATTGAGAATTGAGGGTTGAGGGTTTAATGTATAGGGTAGCGGGTAGAGGGTAGAGGGTAGAGTATTTAAGGGTTGAGGCTAGTTGAGGGTTTAAGGTTGAGGGTAGAGGGTTGAGGGTATATGGTTGAGGGATTGGTTGAGGTTCCAATGTATAGGGAGAGGGTATATAGGGTTGAGGGTCAATGCATAGGGTAGAGGTATAGGGGTTGAGGGATTAGGGTTTAACTAGGGTTGAGGGTTGAGGGTAGAGGGTAGAGTGTTGAGGGTTTAAGGGTTGAGGGTTGAGGGATTAGGGTAGATAGTTTACTTGGGTTTAAGGGTTGAGGGTATAGGGGACATGAGTGATTAGGGTAGAGAGGGAGGGATGGAGGGAGGGAGAGATGGAGGGAGAAGTGAGATAGAGAGGAGAGAAGAGGAGAGAGGGATAGAGTTATATGATGGTTGAGGATCCAATGTAAAATGCATGTAGCTTGTTGCTTCCTATATAAAAAGGAAACCAAAGCCTAGTTTTAAATCATCATCATCATATATCATTTCCATTGCCACCAGTAGAAGTAGATAGGTTTCATATTCCACTCATCCACCTTCACATTTTGAAGACTTATTTTATTAATGTATATCAATTGAAGCAATATAATGGAGAACATATTATTATTAGAGATTCTCCATGATTGTGTTATCATTTTGTATTTTTCTTATGTTTTCCATACTTATTTCTTCTTATATTTGAATGAATATCAATTATTGAGCCTCAATACTATGCTTATGTGAATGAATATGCTGATATAGTAAAGCATTTACTGTGGATGTTTTCAGTTACATGTTCAAAATTATGTTCAACATAAAATGGAAACTATTTAAAAATAATAAAGTTAACAAAGTTGCTTATTTAACTAATTGTGAGTTATGTGCATTAATATTTTATTAACTTTTGTTTCTTCATGAACCTATGTTGATAAAAAATGAATGGAAGAAGCATCCAAGTAATCCTAATTTTTTCTGCCAACAATTCATATGAAAGATTGAACAATTTAAGGATATTGCAATAGGTAATTTGTATCGACACAAATAATATTACTGAAGCATTTCAAAGTCTAGGCCATAAGAATCATCCCTTTTTAAACATGAATTGTGTTAGGGCTAAAAAATACTACCTCAGTATCATCCAATCTTCATTTTCATCCACATTCCACCCACATCAAAAGATCTATTGCCTCTGATTTTATGATTGACTTGAAATGCAAAAATTTTTATGACAAGATCCATTTCATAACTCATACTACCACATCCATCAATGAGTCCAAAATTCCATGGCCTCCATACCCCTTTCTAAAAGTATTTACTAAACACTATTGGCATGAAAATACCACATTAGGGGGACTCTCATCATAGTCCCGGTGATGAACCAATGAAGGAAAATCATATAATATACATTACTAGTGTGACAACTCTCTGTTGGGAAGACTCCTAATATGTTTTGAAAGTCCACGATACTGAGAGGGGGGGTGAATCAGTATCTTCTTAAATTTCTAGATTAGATACAATCCAACTATTCCAATGCAAACAATAACAAAGATAAATAAGAGCATTAACAGAGCATGAAAACACAAGACACATGAACACCAAAGTTTTTATGTGGAAAACCAAAAATGGGAAAAACCATGGCAAGTGTTAGCTCACAATATAGTATAACTGGTTATAAAATATTACAAAATGGGTGGCTCACTGCTAGAACTCACTGTCCAAAAATAAAGGCTCACTACCTACAAAATTACAACGATTGAATGGATTTTAGCCAGAAAATGAACTGACAAAGTACACCTAATGAGTGCAAATTCAGTTCCTTGAATAAAGCTCAATAAACAAACTTAACACATTTCATCATGTTTGCACCACTTCACTTTTTTCACTCTCACTTCTTCAGAAACTGTTCATTATATATATATATACCATCTCTTCACAAGCATCAACTAGGTTAGCCTAATTAGATGCATTTCATATTTACTGAAACTATTATCTATCAGCCTCAAGCTTTGAAAAAGATAACCCACACACTTCAACAAGTCAACACATACCTAAAATAGGTCGCACATAAATATACACATAACAAAACTATTTTCACCTTTACACAATTCACCAAAGAAGTCGTCCAGGAATAGACTTCAAACCAAAAAGAAAGAAAAAAACATTTTGTACGAGCACTAGATACGTGAAAACTTGAATGTACATGCTCCCAACACTTGCAAGCCATTTCCCAAAAGCACAAGCAACAATGATCACTAGAAAATAAATGTGGATCAAAATACCAAAGGATTTAAGCAAAATATTGGTTTAGATACCAGACTAGAATATCAGAGTAGCTTTAGTCTTGATCTTGTAGTTGCAACTCATATATCATGGTGCCATCAATGAAAAACAAAAAGTAACAAAATGAGATGTTCTTCTTTATTTTTCCAACAATCTCCCCCTTTGTCATTGATGGCAACATGTGCCAAAACCAAAAAGAATATTTACAGAGTTCTCTATTTACAATGCTTCTCCCCCTAACACTAACAATTCACCACTTCACTACCCCTTAGACATCAAGGACAAAGGGTGTGCCAAGAATAACTGAAAAAAATTAAAGAAAAGGAAACAAATAACCATATATCAACTAGAAGATGATGAACCTTGAAGCTCCTTCAACATACTTTTCCAAACTATTTTTCCTTTTTCCCAACCTTCCTTTGTTGTAGTCAACATCTTGTTCAGAGATTCTAGCTCTATCAGAACTTCTTCAACACCGTCGAGAGTATTAGGGACCGGGTTTATCTTCTCAAGCCTTTCAATGCATCCTAGAGATTCTCCAACCAGAGTGTATTCCATTCTTACAATATAACTTAATAGATTGAATTTTGTGATAATTTCTTCTTTATGTTTCTGCAAGGCAAAGAAATTTTCTTTGTGTGCAACAACAGCCTTCCAAATTGATCTATCTTTATCTTTAGATACACTATAAGTACCAAAAATAGTAGACAACTGGGACTCAATGGAGTCCATGCTAATTTTGATATTCTAAGTGGCATCCGACCACTTCAAGCAATAAGATAGAACAACATCTGCCTCAAATTCACAAACCTTCACCACTTCTAGACTCTTTTCGACACAAGAATGTGCAAGAGCACATTTGTCCTGTAAAGCCAACAGTATTTTCTCCACCAAGTTCTCTTGTATCTCTTGTTTTGTCTTTCCATTAAGCCCAAAGGAATATTCCTTGAAGGAATCTAACAACAATCTCAGATTTTCATTAGGGGCGAGATATGTGTTAATGGATGCATCGGGTATAGCTTCCCGTAGAGCTCTCAAAGCATCTTCTATCAATTTTGTTCCCTTTTGATGTGTTTCAAGAATTTATTTTCTTTTGGATTCTTGCATAGCGTCACCCAACACAACTTTATGTACTGGAGACATCTTTTCCACATCAACATATCCTTCAATCATAGGGAGTTTCAAAAGTTCTTGGGGAATAATCGGTTGAAATCTAATTTTCTTAGATAACAAACCTTTCAGTACATCACCACTAGAAGATGAATCACCAGGATGCTTTAATGATTTTACAATATGTTTTTCTTCTTCATTTTTCCTAGAGGATTCCATAACTATCTTTTCTTCCTCTCCCTTTTCTTTTTCTTTATCTTCCTCTACTACCTCTTCTTCTTCTTCCTCTTTCTTTTCATCCTTTTCACGTTCATCTTCATCTTTATCTTTATCATTATCATTATCATTATTTTTTTCATTGTTTTCCTCTCCCTCAGTTCCATCCATTTCATCTTTATTCTACTCTTCTTCAGGATTATCTTGACCTTCTACATTGCCATGTCCATCTCCTTCAGTATTTCCTTTATTTTCTTCATCATTACCTTGCCCTTTTTTTGCCTTTTTCTTCTTCAGTATGCTTTAGAGGAGCATCATTATGCATCTTGGGCTCATCTTCTCCTTCATTATGTTCATTAACTTCATCACCAATATTAATTTCAACGTCAAAATTATCATAAATATTTTTCATTACCTGTATCTAGAGGAACATTTTCCTCAGCATTTTCAGTAGCAGCATCATCACCGGTTTTGAGCATACCATAATTTTCTGATGTCTCCCAAATCACTTTAGCTGTTTCCTTTCTCACTTTCTTTTTCAACTTCTTGTTTCTTGTCATCAACATATTTACCCTACTCTTCATTCAAAACATTTCAGCACAAAGCTTCTTTAGAGATTCCAAATCATCAGGGTCAAGGAGGACCCAATCTTATTATATCCTGCATTTCTAATCTTTTCTTCAAACACAACAACCTTAGATCTCCTTTTCATTAGATTATCCCACATGCTTTTAGGAACATATTTCCTTATGTTATCCCATTTGACCTCTAAGATAATGACATACTGAATAACAATCAAAAGCAATTTTTTCTTTCTTCTTCTCCAACTTTATCATAGAATTCAATTGTGGGTTGAAGCATATTTCAAAAGTTACCAAGGTGTTGAGAGTTGGATCTAGTTTATATCGGAGGCCAACACTTTCCATAATATATTGCTCATCCTTCTAGTCCACAAAGGCCTCACCAGTAACCTTAGGGTTCTTTGATTCAGGCTTGTTGTGCACATGTATTTTGAAATCATGCTCTTCTTCATCTGCTAAGGATGATACAATATGTACTCTTTTTGAACCAATAGCTTCTATAGATGGACCTTCACTAGAGGGTAAACCTCCTCTTCTTCTCCTTACCTACTTTTCTTGAGGATCTTCTTCTTCTTCATCCTGATGATCTGTAACACTCATATTCTTCTCTCTTGTTTCCTTCTCTTTCCTTCCTCTCTTAACAGGGGAGACTGGAGGAGTTTCCTTCCTCTTCTCGAATCTAGTAGTTGGTTTGAAAGAAATAAGACCTTTACCTTTATCATCCTTACCAAGCTCAGTCACAGTTGCAGGGGTTGCAGAGGATTTTGCAGAGGTATTTCTACCAGATCTTCTCAGACTGGATGATCCTACCTCCCTTTGTTCTGCCTTAGCCCTTCCAAAGGGAAATCTCCTCGTCTGTAAATCTAGCCTTCTTGAGCTCTTTCTTTGCATACTTCCTACTCTCAGGCTTCTGCTATTCCAAGTGAACTTCCATAGACTTCTCTGCATATGTCCCAATTCTAGGTTCATTGGGGTTCTTTGGATTCTTTAGTAGCAATTGCACATAACCTTCAGCTTCTTCTTGTGTTATTTCATATCCAAGAGGCTGAAATAAAATAGTTCAAGGTTCTACAGGCTCAATCATGCATTCATCAATGGAGACATGAATATGATGTCATTCTTATACTTATCAACAATTTTCTTCGGGATCCTTTCCCTCTCATTCATGTTTATTTTGAATACAACAAAGAATGTTGTTAGGGAATCCTCTTGAGTGTTTAGGTTACCAAGACTATGCATATGATCAAAGATTTGATGTCCCACTGGTCTGTATGGCTTCCAAAATACTTCTTCATTCTTCCCAGGGAGTCTTTTCATGAAATAAAATAATAAACATACAATTAGAGAACCAAATTTAAATGCATAATTTCTTTCCTTTTGTTGGTGTAATTAAATGTCTTGTACCTTATCGTAGGTCATGATTACACCTTAGTTAAGTTTACTTAGGGACCACATAGGAGGTTGTAGGAGATTTTCCACCTTTGGTGGACTTGACATTTCATTACCTCATCACTTCCACCTTTTGTGGACACAACATGTGATCATCTCTCCACCTTTTGTGGTGATTATCACATTATCTCTTTTCCACTTTAGGTGGAGTGATAAATTTTCATTGTTGTCTCATGTCATAAGATTACGACACTTGTCATAATCTTATGCCCTCCTATGTTCTCACCTTGGCTATATAACCAAGGGGTCTCCTATGTACATTGTACCATTCTATCATCTCATATTATTGACATTGAATACAGTTTAATCTTGTCATATTATATTCTCTCTCTTTTGTGCTTTCTATTAGGCCTCTAGATCTTGGGTGGCTACCTTCATAGCCAATTCTTACATGGTATCAGAGCTATTGGAGTGCCTTTAGTTAGTCTTTTGGAGAGATTCTTGGAGGATTCCATTTTTTGCCTTATGTTGCAGTAGCATTTTGGAGCATCCTACACCAAATCTGAGCCCACCATTGCGTTCGGGAGGCTGTTTTCAGTCAAGATTGCCTTTCGTTTCATCGAAATCAGATATCGGGAGCTCCAGATCTGAAAATTTTGCCAATTTGGATATTTTTCTCAATTTTCTGAATTTTTCTATAGTTTTGGAAAAATATTTTCTTAGAAAAATTCCAGAATATTTCTACAAAAAAAATAATATTCTTGAAATTTTTTGAATTTTTTTTAGAAAATTAAGAACCCTTTAGAAAAATTGTATTTGGGGTTTCTGCAAGTTTTTTTAGTAAAATCAATTATTATTTGTAGATTATTTGGTTGTAAAAATTTTTGATTTAAAAATCTAAAAATCAAAAAATAAAAAAATTCAAAAATCATAAAGCAGGGCCGTACCCTGCAAAGTCCGCAGACTTGCAGGGTACCGCCGCCCTGAGAACCCGCCACGTGGCAAGCCTGTTTGCCCGGCGGGGCCCCTCCACTTCTATCCGGCAGGTTGCGGGACTTCACATAGCCGGTAGCGGAAAATTTACCACCAATTGGTGACTGCACAATCTGGCAGAAATTTCCGGGCAGCATAAAAAATCCGGCAATCTTAATAATTCGGCGGGCGTTTCATAAAATATCCGACAATTTCAAATTTCTGACAAGATTCCGACCTAAATTAAGCAGGAAAGGGATGCATGCATAAGGCGATGGTATGTGGGCATGAATTTTTGTTGCCTTGATAGCCATTGCCGTTGGAGTCTTGGATAAAGAAAAAATATTTAATCTTAAATTTAAATAATTGGAGTGTTTCTATCTAAAAATTTATTGTAAAAAAATGATAATTTGAAATCTTTTTTAATTTTAATGGAGCAATTATTGTTTAGAAATTGAAAATAAACTGTGAAAAAAGAGGTTAGAAATAACCTTATATTGACTGCTTAATTTAAGCATCTCCCAAGCAAAAAATAATAATTATGGGAAAAGGATAATTTAGAATCTTTCTCAATGAAGCAGATATGTTTAGGAATTGAAAATAAGTTGTGAAAAAAAGAGGAAGGGGTTTGAAATAATGCCATGTCACTCCACAAATTTATTTCCCTCTTTTTTAATGTTTTTTTCTAAAAAAATTTTCCAATTTTTAACTGCACAAAAATCCGGCAATCTTAATAATTCGGGTACCGCTGCAATTAAAAACCGACTGCAGAATATTCCAGCAAGTACACCTGACTCCGGCCACTTTGCCACATTAGCGCCCAATCAGAGCCAACTCTTCTCTCCGTACAGCCACGGGATATGCCCGGTCCACACATGCCACGTCAGCCACTCTGTACAGTACAAATATTGCACGTCGGCAGGCAATTTTTGCTGTGACCGGACGTAGGCCATCATATTTAAGCCCATGAAATAATGACATCAGCTTGTGTCATCGATGATGTCAGCACTAGTTAAAAAAAATTTCCCCCCTCACCAATGCGCTTTTCAATTTTGCAGTCCGACTTCAGAGCTTCATATCTCGCTCATTTTTGCTCCTTTTTTCGAGCAATTTTTTTTTATTTGGGCTAATTTTTTGTGTACTTTACAGTGGTGTACTCGGTTTCTGATTTTGGTGGACATATTTTCCAGAATTTTCAGTTTCTCAACACTGTACCTATCTTGTCACTGTTTCTGCAACTTCCGAGGCTTCGTTCAAGCTCATATGAACTCCTTTTCAAGTGCCATTTTTTTTTAAAGTGCATGATTTTTTGTCTACTTCTTGAATCTGCAATCAGTTTGAAGCGATATTGAGTGGATTTTGTACTTTCAACATATGGTCCTTTTTTGCCTATTTGACACTTGTATTGCATAGATTTGAATTCAGGTCTTTGCTTATTTGTTCTAGTCTGTTATCAGCCTCTTTATTGGAAATTTGTAAATCAGAAATCATAAGCCCACTTAGCCAAGTTGCAAGTGGCCTATTGTACACACACTACATTATAAAGTGCAAAAATCATCTATTTGTGGGGGGGTACTTTGATTGAGTGAATTTGGGGGGGGTGTATCTTGTGTGATTGTGCATATTTTCTCTCTTGTGCTCTTTCATTCCATCATGGGTTCATCTAAAGTTCCACTCTTAACTACACATAATTATGGTACATGGAAAGTACGTGCATGGAGGAAACTAATGGAAAAAGGTTTAATTTACTACATTGATGGAACCATTACTGCACCTTCAGATCCTAAGGCAAATCCAATTGCATATATGGATTGGCTCATTAAAAATTCTATGGCATTGGGTACACTAAGAAAGTTCATTTTAGATGATCTCATTTTCCATGTTGATAAATGTACTACAGCTAAGGAAGCTTGGGATAAGCATGCTGCTTTGTATGGAAAGGTTGATAAGGTTAAGGGATACAAACTTGAACATGATCTCTTAAGCCTTGATCCCAAGGATTTTGATACAATTCAAGATTATGTCACTAAGGAAAATGAATTAAGAGCACAACTAAAAGATTGTGGTATTGAAAAAGAGGATGATCAATTGGTCTTCAACTTGTTAGACAAACTTCCAGTTGAGTATGCAACCTTTGTTTCAAGTTTTCAAAATCAAAGATTGACAATAAGTAACTTCACAACACCATCTTTTGAGGCTCTCACAGATCTTTTGATTCTTGAGCAAAATAAGTTGATGAAAATGGGCATTCTAAAGTCTTCAACTTCAAGAGCATTGGTGGTCAATCATGGAAACACTAAGCAAAGAAAAAGGACCAAAAGCAATCTTCGCCAAAGCCACAAGGAGAGAACAAAAAATCCACTCCACATCAAAGCTCAAGTTCATCTTCTTCAAAGAAGTACAACAATTCAAGCAAGAGGGAGCAACCAACATGTGCATATTGCAAAAAGTTTGGTCATGAGGAGCATCGTTATCATGTTAAGAAAATTGATGAGTTGAAACACATCCTTAAGAAGAACAACATCAACTTGCCAGCTGCATATCAAGAGAAGGACTCATCTCCTTCCTCTTCTTCTAAGGGAAAATGAACAACTGTCATGGCAACAACATCATGCTCATCTCCTTCTTCATCTCAACATGAGAAACATAAGGGGCAAGCATTTCTTGCTTTTGCAGATTCCAATTCAGATAGGTGGATCCTTGATTCAGGAGCTTCACATCATATGACTTCGTCCAAGGATATGTTCTCTTCATTTGATTCTTGTTCATCACCACCCATTTTGATGGCCAACAACACTTCTTTGGCAGTTTGTGGGAAGGGGTCTATTGACATTGAAGGTGGAGCATTTAATGATGTTCTATGTGTGCCTACTTTGTCAAGGAACATCCTTTCCATCTATCAGATTATACATAGTGGTTCAGGAAAGAGTGTAGAGTTCACACTAGATTCTGTCATTGTTCGAGATTTGCATAGCAGGGCTCTTGTTGCAGTTGGGGAGGTTGATGATCGTTCTTGGTTCTACACCTTCTCATATTTTGCTCCTATTGATGATTCGGTTCACCCTAGTGTGGACACACTTGAGGAGATTGAGTATGGTTACTTGAATCTTGGAGTGGTTTCTACTCCTGAGGTTCTTGAGCCTATTGTTGATATTCCATCTCCTACATTGACTGATGTACCTGATGATACTTGTGTTCTGACAGTTTCAGTACCTTGTGATTCAGTGCAACAATGCATACCTTGTCTTCCAATAGCAGTTTCATGGGATGATTACCTGTCAAACATTGGCAATTTTTTTGTGGAGTCCTACATTGCAGACTTGGGAGACACACTTGATTACTTACATCTTCTCTTTGATGAAGGTGATTCTTCTTCAGTTGTTGCGAGGGAACACTCTGACCCTCCTCTACATGATCAATATTTTGAGGTTGATGTGATTGTGGATGCATATGTACAATAGTTGGAGGAGGCCACTTTCTCTCTTAAGGAGACATCGTCTTTGGAGTATGTTCTACCTACATCCTTTCTAGATCTTGAGTTGTCTTTTTCAGCAGATGAGAGTGTTGTTGCAAAGGGGTTCTCACAAGTTTCAAGAAGTGACTACACCATTGCAGCTTCACATAGTTTGGGGAAGGCATATTTCAACATCAACATAGGGACATTTGAGCAGATTTCAAAGACTTCTTACACTTTGAGGGTTCTTCCTTCTTCACTTGTGGATTGGGGAGACTTCATTCGTACACCTTTGGTATTGTTTCTTCCTAAGGGGAGGAATGTTGTTTGACAGTTTTGGAGAAACTTCTTCATTCCTTCTCAAGCATCTTCCATTGGTGATCATTGTACATTGAGGGGGGGCTACCTTGTCTCTCTTCTTCTCTTGTATGGGGGGGACTTTTTCCTCTCATGGGGTTTTTTTCCTTCTCATGCTATGTTCATAGGATTTTGTATTTCATCTCTCTTTTGGGGGGTAGTTTTTTCCCACTGGGTTTTTCTATCTTTACTCCACTTGTGAGAGATTTCATTGCATTTGTACATGGGTACCTAACATGGCCTAGTAGCCAGGACCCATCTTCCATTGTTTTCATTTGTGTACATTCTCCCTAAGTTGCACTTAAGGGGGGGTGTTGGTGTAATTAAATGTCTTGTACCTTGTCCTAGGTCATGATTACACCTTAGTTAAGTTTACTTAGGGACCACATAGGAGGTTGTACAGGAGATTTTCCACCTTTGGTGGACTTGACATGTCATTACCTCATCACTTCCACCTTTTGTGGACACAACATGTGATCATCTCTCCACCTTTTGTGGTGATTACCACATTATCTCTTTTCCACTTTAGGTGGAGTGATAACTTTTCATTGTTGTCTCATGTCATAAGATTATGACACTTGTCATAATCTTATGCCCTCCTATGTTCTCACCTTGGCTATATAACCAAGGGGTCTCCTATGTACATTGCACCATTCTATCATCTCATATTATTGACATTGAATACAGTTTATTCTTGTCATAGTATATTCTCTCTCTTTTGTGCTTTCTATTAGGCCTCTAGATCTTGGGTGGCTACCTTCATAGCCAATTCTTACACCTTTGACAATTTCAAAATTCTTGAACAGTTGTAACCAGAGTAGCTCACACAAATCATAATTCACACCATTCATGACCATATCAAACCCAGTGTATATAGTAATAGATGAAACAAAATTTTCTCTGTTTGTAAAATATATCTTGTGACCTATCATGAGAGATGCATACTTCACTACTGGATTAGTAATGGTTTTCATTGCTAAAGCTCTCTTATCATATTTGGCTCTTGTAAGTTCTTCTACAACCTTATTCTTTACAAATTTCAATACGGGCACTGTACCTTTGTCCCATAACCCTGTAACAACCCTAATCACCTCCTTCATTATAAGATGCAGCCGGTCAATCCACATAAGTTTGTCATGGATTCTACTTAGAATTGACTTCACGAATTTGTCATCATAACTAAAAATAGGGAAATTGTTCTAGACGTTCAACCTTTTATCAACCACATTCGAATAATCAGGTTTTAACCTAAAGTCATCACCAGTAAGCTCATCTTGCCAAAGGTCAATTAGTTTTACATGATTGTACTCTTAAAACTTTACCCGAATCATCATTCTAGTATCCTCGGTTGGAATTACACCATGTGGAATTGATGAGAATGTTCCCATGGGACCATCTTCGAAGACTTTTGATGAGTATTTTCTATAAGAAGGCCTTGACCTCTTCGACACTTTTACAACTACAGGAGTTGCCATTTTACAGGTTCTAAATTCAAACAACTTAGCCAAAGTGAAAAGCACAACTACAAAGAAGATATAAATACCTTTTTCTGCACACATAGCCATAACTAGGGTTTCCATAGCTCAAGTTCCAATTCTCTCCAAAAAGTTCTTCAAATCTTCCAAATGCTTGAATGAACAAAATGACTTGATCATTTTCTTGATAAAATAGCAATTTTCCCTAATTCACATTTATTGTGGCAAACTACAAAAAGCTGCTAAAAACTCTTTTCTTTTACACAAACAAATCCTAATTTTCTCTGCAAAGAATCATCCCTTCATATTTTCTACTAGTTCCTTTTCCAGAACCTCTGAAAAATTAATCTTTACCTCTCTTCCTTGTGCCAGCCTTTGACACGCCATTTATCCAAGGGGTTCTTACAATTTTCTAATAAAGCTCCCCCTACAACCTTGCTAGGTCCAGTTGTTGGCATATGGCTTCTAGTGTTGTCATTGATGGCAATTGAAGTCATTATTCCGGTCCACAAATCAAATTTTTCTCATACTGGCAGGAAAATTAGAGAATAGAGTATTGCCGATAGAAAGCATGAAGAGCAGGGTATCTTGGTAGTTTGTCGATCTGTATGCTTCACTGGATCATCATTTTGTGTTGTGGATCCCTATGATAGTTTGTTAAGAATATATGTTACCCTATTGGTAAGTTTTGTGATGTTGCATTAATTGTTGTACGAGCTTGGAGATTCGACAAGATGCTTTTCTGTTTATTTGCTCATTGTGGCCAACTTAGTGAATATAGCATGTGGCAGATGTATAAGGAGTAATTATTTAAATGTTTCTATGTTAGAGCATTTTTTTTGGGTCGTAGCTATAGTCTAGCCAAATTGTGTGGGTGTGCATCAAAGATTGCTCATGATTTGAGCCGACATGTAAAGAATATTTTATATTTCATATTTTATTTAAAGCTGACAAATAGTGATTGAAATCTTAGTAGCGGATATATATAAGATCGATAATTCATTTTGGTGTGTGTGGTGTGCAGGTGTGTGTATAGAGTAGAGAATATGTGTGTGTGAATATCAGAAGATTAGTTGAGTGAATTTTTCTTGAGTAGAAAAGGATTGTTGTAAATTAAGGCAGAGTAGAGCAGAGCTAAGTGCAGAGTCAGACAAGAGGTCCAAAATTTGGTACATGAGCTTCACCGAAACTAAAACCAAACATTTGTAGATGCTATCTTCTCAGTTCAATATTTTTTTGTAATCCAAACATCTTGTAAGGAAGTGAGCCTTCCTTATTTTGAGTAGTGAGCTCCAAGGAGTGTGCCTGAATGCATGTGCATTCCCTTTTCTTCATACTTTTAATAGAGTATATAAATTGTGGATTAATCTCCACCATGGTTTTTCCCCTAACAAGGTTTCCACATAAAAATCTTGGTGTTATTGTGTTTTGATTGTTTCTTTAATGTGCTTGCATGTCTATTTCAGTTTAAATGCTGTGAATGGTTTATGATTAGAATTGAAAGTTAAATCTTGTTGAACACTGATTCACCCCCCCCATCTCAGTGTTCCTTGAGTCCAACAATTGGTATTAGAGCAAGGTTCCTCTATAGAAGTTTAACAACTTGAGGTGGATCTTGGAATAAAATGGACTCTGGTCATCTTCAATAGCAACTTATGGTGGCACTTGACGATCTTGATCAATCTAAAGAAGTCATGGAATTAAAAACAAATCTTGTGGATGCTGAAAAATTCATTCAATCATTTAAGGATAAAATAAATGAGTCAAGAGAAAAGAGGAAGGAAATTTGTGATCAACTGAAGCAAAAAGAAAATAAAAGATCTAAAGATGTCCACTTGAATCAGATCCTAAAAGAAATAACTGAAGAATGTGAAAAAATTGCTAGGAATAATGCTACACTAAAGCTTGAGATGGAATCTGTGGCAATGAAGCTAAATAAGGAGATTTAAGAAAGGAAGAAGAATGAGGAGAATCTGGCCCAGTCCTTAAAAGAAAAATTTGAGGAATGCAATAGAGTTAATAATGGATTCATCCAACTAGAAATTGAACTACAACAATCCAGAAATAATGAACAAGAGCTTGAAAGACAAATAGTTATTCTCAGAGATGAACTCACTACTGCAAATGAGTACAAGGAGAAGCTTAGAATCAATTCTACTAAGCTTGATGATCTGACTAAAGGACAAAAGGATGCAGATAATAAGCGAGATCTTGGCTATGAGAAAGGTGAAAGCTCTGGTTCTGAACATAAGGATTCCAGACATAAAATTCAGATGAACAAAGGCAAAAGATATCCAGTAAGACAATCCAATGCTTAGAATTTTAATGGTTACTGCTTTGCTTGTAATAAATTTAGTCATATGGCTTCTCAATGTAGAAGTAAAATAAATTCAAACAGTCCATCATTTCCTGGTCAGTGTTTTAGTTGTAATAAGTTTGGTCATAAGTCAATTGAATGCAAAAGTATGTTTGTCAGTGTAAGGAATGTCAAATGCTACACCTGTGGAAGATTTGGGCATATTACTAATCAATGTAGATCAAGAGGAAATCAATGGAATGAATGGTCTAGATAAAGAAATCTAGTGTGCTACAACTATAACAAATTTGGTCACATTGCAAGATTTTGTAGGAATAGAAACATGGATAGAAGAGGTCTGACATACAAAGGAAGAATTTCATAAAAAAATGATAAAGGAAAAGGGAAAGTGACTGTGGAAGAAATAAGAGATCAGATGAAGAAAACATGGATAAAGAAGAGTGAATCTGATGAAGGAAATAAGCCCATATTGGAAGCAGCCTCCAGTAATTCCTCCAGAAATTGATCCCAGGCCATTGGCCTAGGGGGAGTTTTTCAAGAAAAATATTTTATCCCCCTGTCAGTGGTAGGCACTGGAATGTAGGGAATTTTTAGTTCTTGTGCTATTAGTCTACAAATATTTCCATGATCACTTATGTAGAAAATTGAGATCTAGAAGGTTCGCAAATGAATTCTTCTCCTATTGTATGAGAAAACAAAGTTACCAGAACTCCTAGGGAAAAACATTTAATGCAGTAAAAAGGTTAGGTGTGTAAGTTATAAAAGGGTATTTGGAGCCCTCATTTGTCACCTTGCATTGAAGAAGAATAGAAGGAAAGCCTTTGCGGCAGAATTTTGAAGGAGTCAAGTAAATTTGGTGGCAAATTCATCAAGTATTTCAGTTGCTTGTAGAATTTCAAATTTTGTGCTCAGTAGAAAAACTTGTTCGGTATAGAAAGAAAAATGAAGAAAATCAAAGGAATTTTGTATTTGGATGAATATAGCAGTAGAAAGATTAGGGATGTGAGAAATATGTTGTTGACTAATGAATTGAAGTGGCTTGAAGGTGCGAAACATAAAATTTTGGACATTTGGAATGAGTTTCCTTATTTTGACAACGCAAAAGTGTTAGGTTTACCCTAAATAGATTGAATAAGGATACTCTTATTTTGGATAAACCCTATCTCATTTTGAAAGAAGTGATTAGGAATTTAACTAGATTATGCAATGTTGGGGATATTCTGAAAAAGAAGTCGATTCAGAACAAGGAAGTCGAAACCCTAACCAGAGTGACAGGAGATCAAAGGGCTCTAGTAATTTGAATAATCAAAGATCCATTAACAAGATACATTGCGCATGGAATTTCATACAAAATTTTCCTTAGAAATAGGGAAGGCGCAACCTCGACAGGTGCAGTTTACATATCTCATAAAATGATAATGGAGGATCAAGACTTTGACCTGTGTAGTTTGCTAAAAGATCAATTAATGGAAAATGTGCAACTGAAAAAGGATGCAGATTACCCCTTTAGGTTTGGTACTTTGATCATATGTATCATGATGTAAAAGGGCACTAGAATTTGTTGATGACACTCCTTTGGCACACAAGTCTCCAAAATATGAAGGAAAAGGTAAAGAACAAATAATTGTGGATATACCAAATGAATATTTTGATGAGTACACTCCAAGGGATGACCCGAAATTAGTTGAACCGAATGTAGAAATGGAAGAAGGGAGTGGAGAAGAAGGTGCTTTATTCAAAACAAAGATATTGCAGATTGTTCAAGGGAAAGATGGAATGCAGAAGATTGTTGATATTTGGTTAGATAGACCCTCATATGAGCAAGACCTGATTGAGAGCACTTTAGGTAGTTACTTTGTGCATAACAACATTGGATTGGAAAGTCTGTAGAATGTACTTCTTGAAGAGTTGATTGAATGTATTAGGGAAACTATGGCCTTTGAGTCTCAGGATAGGAAAGAGGAAGATATAATTCTACATTTGAAGGAGCACTTCAGGCTATCCCTTACCAAATTAAAATGGAAAATGAATGTGTTGAGGAAAAGTATAAACTCAACAAATAACATCTACAATTATTGTCTTCATTGACCTCATGTAGTTGGGAAATGCAAGGACAAGATGGAGTAGATTGAAAGTGAGTTGAACAAGATTGGTCAAGATTATAACATGTTTCAAGACTAGGAAGGTACAGTAAAGAAAAGGATTCATGAGTTGCATATTGAGCATGCAAAAATTCACCTTGCCAGAAAAACCCTTATGGACACTTTTTGGAAAGTGAAGGATTTAACTGAATGTAGATTGGAGTAGCTGATTGAGGTTTTGAGGAAAGGATAAAATTTAGAAGAAGTGATTAAAATTTTGGAATCCCTCATCTAGATCATCAACCAGACATCAAAAAACAATAGCTTGATCATAATCATTGGGATTGCAGTAGATGCTTGGAAGAAATTTCTTCTAAAAATGAAACATAAGTACAAAATCATTTTTTGACTTATGTGGCAGTTGTAGTTCTTCAAATTTTGATCCTATTTCTAATTAGCATAGGAGGAGAGAGAAATCAATGAATTTTTTTCATTGATGTTAAAGGGGGAGAGAGTGCCATGAAAAATTCCTTGTCATTCAAAGGGGGAGCAGTGTTTTGAAATTTTGAGTTTTGGCAGCATATCTCTGGTTTCGACACTTAGTATTTTTTCACTAAGTGTTGCCATTAGTGCCAAAGGGGATATTGTTGGCATATGGCTTCTAGTATTGTCATTGATGGCAACTGAAGTCATTATTTCGATCCGCAGATCAAAATTTGCTCATACCAATAGGCAAAGTAGAGAACAGAGTATTACTGACATAAAGCATGAAGAACATGGTATTTGGGTAGTTTGTCGATCTATATGCTTCACTAGATCATCATTTTATGTTGCAGATCACCAGGATAGTTTTTTAAGCATATATGTTACCTTATTAGTAAGTTTTGTGATGTTGCATTAATCAGTGTATGAGCTTGGAGATCTGGTATGATGTTTTTCCATTTATTTGCTCATTGTGGCCAACTTAGTGAATATAGCGTGTGGCAGATGTATAAGGAGTAATTATTTAAATGTTTCTATGTTAAAGAATTTTTTTTTGGGTCATAGCTATATTCTAGCCAACTTGTGTGGGTGCGCATCAAAGATTGCTCATGATTTGAGCTGACATGTGAAGAATATTTTCTATTTCATATTTTATTTAAAGTCGACAAATAGTGATTGAAATCTTGGTAGTGGATATATATAAGATTGGTAATTCATTTTGGTGTGTGTGATGTGCAGGTGTGTGTATAGAATAGAGCAGATGTGTGTGAGAATATCAGAAGATCAGTTGAGTGAATTTTTCTTAAGCAGAAGAGGATTGTTGTGAATTAAGGCAGAGCAGAGCAAAGCTAAGTGCAGAGTCAGACAAGAGGTCCAAAATTTGGTACATGAGCTTCACCGAAACTGAAACTAGGAATTTGTAGATGCTATCTTCTTAGTTCAATATTTTTTTGTAATCCAAACATTTTGTAAGTCAGTGAGCCTTCCTTATTTTGAGTAGTGAGCTCTAGGCAGTGTGCTTGAATGCATGTGCATTCCATTTTCTTCATAATTTTAAAAAAGTATATAAATTGTGGATTAATCTCCACCGTGGTTTTTCCCCTAATAGGGTTTCCATGTAAAAATCTTGGTGTTATGCTGTTTTGATTGTTTCTTTAATGTGCTTGCATGTCTATTTCAGTTTAAATGTTGTGAATGGTTTATGACCATAATTGAAAGTTAAATCTTACTGAACACTAATTCACCCCCCCTTCTCAATGTTCCTTGAGTCCAACACTAGTTACTGAATAAGTCATCTATAACAGATGAGGGCATAGACTCATCAGTTGTCTCTGGTTCTTCTTTCTTTCTCCAGATCTTTCTCATTTCTTGCTTAATCTCATCTTTGTCAACCTTCTTCACAGATTCATTCTTTTCTATCAGATTGGTTTCCTTACTCTTCTTGATTCTACAGACTCTTGAAACATGTCCTGGTTTGTTGCAGTTATAGCAGACAATATTCCTTTGATTAGATTGATTTCCATCGACTCTTGTTCTGTAATGGTTAACTTTATGTCCATACTTGTTGCAAGTGTAGCAATAGCCATTGAAGGACTGACTCATTCCTCTTACATTAAATTGATTCATCATCATGGTCCAACATTCACTTACTCTATGTATAGTTCTTTTTCATGCAAAACATTGACCAAGGAGAGAACTAGGGAATTGATTCATCCTACTTCTACATTCAGTTTCCTTGTGACCAAATCTATTGCATGAAAAATAAGTGCCATTAAAAGAGGGGTACCTTTGTGCATTAGGTTGTCTCACCGGAGGTCTCCTAGCAGATTTCTTCAATTTTTTTTCTTTATGCTTACCTTTATTCAGAGTCTTATGATTGTTCACAGTCTTAGAAATTTCACTTGCATCATTTCCCAAAGCACCTTTATCTTTAATTGGTTTATGTCCTACAATTACTTCATAAAGCCTTTTTGAGATAGATTTGACATTTTTTTCAGAAAGTTTCGCCTTCTCTAGATCCACTTTCAGGTTCACAATTTCTTGTTCAATCTTGGTGCGATCTTTAGACTTGCTTTGTACCAACTTGTTCAGACACTCTTCAATTCTTTTCTTCTTTTCCACTTGAACTTTCAAACCGACAATATCTTCATTAGCCTTTTTCAACTAATCAGTTACTTCCTTATGCCTGTCTTTGAACTTTTTCAATTTCTCCTTAAGTTTTCGGACACATTCATTTGCTTCTTCAAGATTCTCTTTCAACTTTATCAAGATCTTCAAGAGCAGTCCAGAGCTCCCCTTTATCATTCAATTCTTCCATCTTCAGGAAGAAATGAATTGTTAGGCTTTACTAGAGGAACCAAGCTCTGATACCAATTGTTGAAAGTCCAAGATACTGAGAGGGGGGGTGAATCAGTATCTTCTTAAATTTCTAGATCAAATACAATCCAACTATTCCAATGCAAACAATAAAAAAGATAAATAAGAGCATTAATAGAGCATGAAAACACAAGACACGTGAACACCAAAGTTTTTATGTGGAAAACCCAAAATGGGAAAAACTATGGTGAGTGTTAGCTCACAATATAGTATAATCAGTTATAAAATATTACAAAATGGGTGGCTCACTCCCAGGACTCATTGTCCAAAAAACAAAGGCTCACTGCCTACAAAATTACAATGATTAAATGGATTTCAACTAGAAAATGAACTAACAGAGGTCATCTAATGAGTGCAGATTTAGTTCCAAATAAAGCTCAATAAATGGACTTAACACATTTCATTATGTTCACACTGCTTCACTTTTTTCACTCTCACTTCTTCAGAAACTGTCCATTATATATATATATATACCATCTCTTCACAAGCATCAATTAGGTCAGCCTAACTAGATGCATTTCATATTTACCAAAACTATTATCTGTTAGACTCAAGCTTTAGAAAAGATAACCCACACACTTCAATAAGTCAGCATGGACCTAAAATAGGTTGCACATGTATATATTTGCATAACAAAAATATTTTCACCTTTACACAATTCACTAAAGAAGTTGGCCAGGAATAGACTTCAAACCAAAAATAAAAATAAAAACATTATGTATGAGCACTGGATATGTGAAAACTCAAATATATGTACTCCCAACATCTGCAAGCCATTTCCCAAAACCGCAAGCAACAATGATCACCAGAAAAAAAATGTGGATCAAAATACTAGAGGATTTAAGCAAAATACCAGTTCAGATACTGGACTAGAATACCAGAGTAGCTTTAGTCTTGATCTTGTAGTTGCAACTCATATATCATGGTGACATCAATGACAAACAAAAAGTAACAAAATGAGATGTTCTTCATTTTTCCAACAATATGGTCCCCCCGATAGACCAACCGAGCTAACTAAGATGGATTCATTGGAGTGATTAACACACATCGACAAAGCATACATTATTGTTCCCCCAATATCCTGAGAAAAACACATCAGTAAAACCACAACATATTGGGGAGAAGTGACACTATATCCCATCGATGGACCAATGCATTACAAAATAAAGATGTTTAATAAAAACCATGCAGTGGGAAGTGTATCAAGGGAACAAGGGGTTGTCAAGCTAACAAAAACTTGGTTCCCTTGATACAACGATAAAACAATCAAGGGAAAAAGGTATCAGGAGGAATGATGCCTATCAATGGAATGTGAATAATGGTTACCTCGATAATCCAATAATGCATAAAGAGAAAAGCCATACCATGAATAATCAAATATAAGCCAAGGAAGGATATCAGAGAAACTAAAGTATATCAAGGAGACAGTATCTGGTGCCCCACCGATGCCCCGAAGGAAAGATAACAATGTACGAGTTCATCAATGAGAAAAGTGGATATCAACAAAAGTAAAACCAAAGTGCCTCTGATGCAATGATGATGGTTATTTTCAATTGATGTGACAACCCATATCATTGAGATATTCAAATTAAATGTTCTCCCTAATGACAAGATTGAGAGAAAGTAGGACATTTATGAACCAAAGTCAAACAAAGCATACCTCAAATCAACCAAATTTATGAATTAGAAAAGCTTGCAAAAGGAAGGAATAGAGTAAAGAAGCTAGAAGTATGCCATTGTTGCAAAGTTCAAGGAAAAAGGAAGCAAGAGCAACACAAGTATACAAAACCTAGCTGAGAAATTTCTTTCAAAGTAAAATAATTACAAAAAGAAGCTAGAGTTTTGGACAATGGAAGGAAGTTTAGGAACACCAAAGACTAAAAAACAAAAAATAGAAGCCAAGACCAATGAGAAGACTAAAAGACTCCTAAACCAAGACTTTATTGACCAATGTCCTAGGTTGGGGCTGAGACCTAAGAGAATGCATAGTTGAACCCTTCCATGGATAGATTGTGGGATAAACATAAAGATTTAGGGGATGTATGGAAACCAAAGAGAGGATATGAGTTGTTCATGTATCATTATAGAAAATAGTATAGGTTCCAACCTATTTGCAATTTGTGGAGATTGAACCTAGGGAAATTGGTTGTACTTAATGTGTTCATCAATGCAGAGCTGATTAAGGCACTAGCTACCAGATATGACCCTAAACAATGAACTATCCACTCACATGATGGGTCTGAAATGATCATTATAACCAAAGATAATGGTTCTGGAAATGGATGTACAAAGTAGAGACACCAAACAATTTTATTATGCTGGTTACCTAGCCAATGCTCTAAACCAAGGAATGGAGAGGATTAAAAACAATAGTGATTGCATTAATTTTAAACATTAATCCTTGTTAATGCACTTTCTCTTATATAAAGGACAAGCTAGAGGGTTTTGGGGAGAAGAATCGAGGATAAGGGATGTAGATGAATATGGAAATTACAAACCAGTTTAGATGTGGATGTCAATATGGGATAGCAGATATGGGAGATCCCATTATCTATAATTTGAGGAGTATTTTGTGAAACCATTGCTAAAGTTGTTAGGGAATTTGTGTGATTATAACTTGTCTCCTAAAATACAAAGGTTTTTGAGACCAAAAGAGAAGGATCCTAGGAAAAAGGTGAACCATAACTGGGGAGATTGGTACACATTCTTTGATTGCACTATGATTAGAATATACAGGTTTGAAGGAGCCCCACACTTGCTACCAAGGATAGTTCTAGACAGATTAGATTATTTAGAGATTGTAAGATAGTTGGCCAAGTTAGATGCAATACATCTTAAGGGGTATAGTAAGCAATCCATTATGCCTAGTACTTTATGTTTTTGAGATTTTACAATCATTTCTAGTGAAGGATATGAGGAAATTGACAACAAAGTGGCACACTACAATTTTCCATTGGGAAATGAAAGAAATAAATTTGACAAAGAAAAATTTATCAATAAAGAAAAATTATCACAAGGGTTAACTAGATATAAACATCTATTCTCAGTTGATGATGTGATAAGGAATTGAGATGAGAATGACCATATAACAAGATTATGCTTGTTGAGGCATGGAAGAAAGAAAACAACCCATCATACACAAAAACATTTAATGAGGTGCAAGACCCTTTGGAGAGAGTTGAGCAACTCATCACTCATGTGGATGAATTGATTAAGGATGTGCCCCCAATAGTTTTTGAAACACTTGAGACAACTTACTCAAGAATGTAGGCTAAGGATTTGGAGCCCCTTAGTTACATACCCTCACATCACACTCTTGAGGTAAGTTTCTCTATGGATATAGCCATGAGTGAGGAAGGGGATGAAGAGGAAAGTGATATAGAAGATAATGAAGTTGGGAAAATAAGTGCACTTGTTGTCACACAATATGAGCCACTCCAGGAACATATCATAGTCAAATTTGAAACATCAAACGAACTCTATGATGATGTGAGGGTTGGGGCTCGATAAGAGTTTATCTTTGATAGTGATTTTTTTAAAACTCTAGAGTTTAAGTCACTTGTTTATGAACATAAAGGTAGAATACTAAGAAAGAGAATGAAATATATCACTCTTGAACAAGAGGCAACTACCATAGAGGAACTAAGAAATGAGGTAGATAAGGAGTTAGAGTCTATCACCCCGAAAGAGGAAGATAACTGCTTCAAGAGGCTAGGGTTTTACTCTTACTAGGATGGGACATTAGCTCTGTCATAGTGTTTGATAGATTTAGAAAAACACGAGATAAAAAAATGTACCTAACTAAAGAAGCCAGTGATAAAATGTATTCAGGGTCAGGGTACAATCCAGATGAGGCCACCTTATTGATTTGAGCATTGTATCCTCAAGACAAAAGACCTGCTATTATCAATAATCCAAGCCAAATGTTTGGACACCTCTTAGTCCACAAGGTGGGGGATACTAATCCCATTGAGACAACAGAGTTAAACATAAATGTGGAAAAGTTCAATAAGGCACAAATTGAGAAATTAGTAAGGGAAAATGATAAACTAAAGAAAGAAGTGGCTAGTCACAGAGATAGAATAACCTCCTCATCTTCAGCAGAACTATATTCCCCATGGCTAGAAAATGATAAGAGGGTATTGGATGCAATGGAAGATGTCATCTATTGCAAACGTTGCCATGAGAAGGCTTAAAAGAAATGTAATGAACTAGAAATAAAAATAAAGACCACCAAGTATGATGTTGTATTTGAAATAGTCAAGGTAAGATTCAATAGGATGATGGATCCTGCTGATGAATATTGGGAATTATTTAAATGAGTACACTCAAATCTCTTACAAAATGAGAGATTGCAACATAGGATGATAGAAAAGAAAGAGGAGCTTAACAATGAGAAGGCTATGAAGGATCAAGTACTGCATGCATATAATAAGTTGGTGGAGTCACATAACAGGTATCACAATAGAATTAAAGCAGATCTTGATTATTTTGATCAACTCCTAGCACTCTTTGATAGCCTTGGTAATCCCAGAGAACAAAGTGATTGGAAGGATGAGCTAGCCATGTTTCTACCTCTTGCATTACAATAGATAAATGATGAAGAAATGGTACTATAGAATACACACAAATAGCTTGAGAAAATAATGTACATGGAATATTACATGAAAGATACAATCGATAACGTGGAAACTCATGCTAAAGAAGAGTACATCGATCATCTATCAGCCATCAATTTGTTTATCAGCTAGACTAGAGATACATTAAGCATAGAGGGGTAGTCATCAAAGTAGGACTAGACAATTTGATACTTCATCATGGAGAGGATATAAATTTCTAGATCTAGAGAGGTCATGAGGTATCCACGTTGAATAACAAAGCAAGTATTACGAGTTGTTTAGATTCCTAATCATGTTTTTTTACAATTTTTTAAAGAATTATGAAAAGACTTATCGTTTTGTAAGAGGCTTGAATCTTGTAGCTTCCCATACAAAAGGGGAAACCAAAGCCTCATTTTATGATATATCATTACCATTAGGAAAATCAAGTAGATTGCATATCCTTCCATCCATTTCATATCAAAAGACTTATGTTATTAATGCATATCATTTAAAGCAATATAATGGAGAAGACTACGTATATTTTATGATCTATTTTTAGTGTTCAATTGTTGTGTTATTAATGCATATCGTTTAAAGCAATATAATGGAGAAGATTGCTCATAATTGGTAATCTATTTTGGTGTTCAATTGTTGTGTTAAATTTCATGCTTATCTATTATTGTGTTGTCTCCAAAGTGGTTTCTTCAAGTTATTTAAATTCATAAGATTTACAAGGAGTTAGGGTTTAAGGGATTAAGGGTCAAAAGATAAGGGATTTGGGGCTTAGGGGTTAGGTAGTCTAATGGTTAATGGCTTAGGGAATATGGTTTATATTATGTAATCTCTATATAAAATTTGATAAAAAAAATAATAAAGGTATGAGTGGAAGGGTGTACCAAAACTCTGTTGGTGTAACTTTTGAGCTTATGAATGAAATAAAACATCTTATTATCATATATTCTCCATGAATGTGTTATCATTCTATATTTTTCTTATGTTTTCCATACTTATTTCTTCTTATATTTGATTGAATATTAGTTATTGAGCCTCAATATTGTGCTTATGTGAATGAATATGTTGATACCGTAAAGCATTTACTGTGGATGTTTTCAGTTACATGTTCAAAATTATGTTCAACATAAAAATGGAAACTATTTAAAAATAATAAAGTTAACAAAGTTGCTTATTTAAATAATTATGAGTTACGTGCATTAATATTTTATTAACTTTTGTGTCTTCACAAACATATGTTGATACAAAATGAATGGAAGAAGCATCCAAGTAATCCTAATTTTTTCTATCAACAATTCATACCAAAGATTGAAAAATTTAAGGATATTTGAATAGGTAATTTGTATCGACACAAATAATATTACTGAAGCATCTCAAAGTTTAGGCCATAAGAATCATCCTTTTTTAAACATGGATTGCAAATAATTTTGAAAATTTAGAAGTCTTGGTCATTAACATTATTGTCTGCTACAATGTCATCCAGTGTATCATTGCCAATGTTTATATGTTCTTTCAAGTATTTAATATTATCATCATCCTCATCTTGACCTGCATCATGTTCATCATCATTGAAATTTGACTATAGACCATCTATATTGTTACTAAATGTATTTGGATCATCATTTTCTATACCATCCATATTATTGTCTTTCATAACATCATCTAACTCTGGATTGTTGTCTTCTTGTGCCTGAACATAACTGTCTTCAACATCATCATGGATGTCAATTTATTCAATTCTCTCTAATCCATCTCTCATTTTGTTGGCCATCATTGTTTTGCTCAGTATCCACTAATGCATCGTCAAGTACATGCCTTAATCTTGGATCATAATGTATGAAAACTATCCATTTCGGGTCCAAAATGTCTTCATAGAAAAATACCTACACATAAACGACATACATATATTAGACATATGTTATAACAATTTTATTGATTAATAAACACATGTACATATTCACAATAAACTATGAATTAATAGATTAATGATCACTATTTCTTCTTGTTTGAGTTAAATAAAGACCTACTCACAATGAATTGGTAGAACATAAGGCTCCTAATCCTTCATTAGGAACCATGAGGAATCTATAGAAAATAATCCACTATGGGTATCATGTCTTCATGTCCTCTCAAATGCTTCATACCATCTACACTTAAAAATACAAGATTTAAAAGAGTGGTAATCCAACTCAATAATTTCTTGTATTTTCCCAACATATTGTAGATTCCCTTCAATTATATTCTTATCTTTTGAGCTTGATCAATTGGATTGCTTGAAGTAAACCATGATGCCACAATCGAAGGATTGTCTCTTTACATCTACACTTTTTACACGATAATGTTGACCATATGCCCACATTGTTGGATATTTCCTCACCTATGAAAGACCATTTATTTCAATGAAAAAAAATATAATGAGGAATATTAAAATAGTTAATAGTGTCAAAATTGTAAGGAAACAACATTTTGTAAAATTCCAGTTGTACCTTTCTTTCACATCCTCTAGACATGTTGATTTCATCTTCTATTATGTTTGAATCTATACCTGCATCTCCTATTTGATTTTGAATTTATTCAATAACCCATTCTAGTATGCATTCTTTTCCCAATTCCCCAAGTAGATTAGTGGGAAGTGGAGTATTCCTTGGGTTCAATCTCTTAAACTATCTCCTTGCCTCTAACACTTCTCTCTTTTTATCATACAGATCAGTCCATTTGTTCATAAAGTCCATATGGTACATAATGAACTTGTCGAGTATAACACTTTCATCTACACCTATTACATGTCAACATGTTTATTTCAAACTCCAAATGTCATGCTGTTAATTTGACAAATAAATTATAGAGTAAATTAATGATTGCAAGAAAAAAAACCACATTGATCATGAATTTACTTACTAATTTCTACTTGAACACCATTAGATTGTGTTTTTTCTCCATCAATAATATTTTATGCTCGTTCTTCATCCCAGAAGCGTGGACCATCTTCAAAATCCTTACCAAGGAATTCACATAGTAAGAAAAATGCTTCATTCAATACATACCCTTCAAAAATGCAACCCTCTAGATGTGCCTTTTGTTAGACATATCTTTTTAGAGTTTTCATATACCTCTCAAAGAAAAACATCCACCTTGTTGATATGACACCTGCCAATTCAATGTCAGTTTAAGTAAATGGACTTGTAGGTCCATGAAACTTGTAGGGAGCTCCTTCTCAAATACACATACAATTTCTACAATTTCCTTCTTCCATTTTCACACTTCACGTTCATGGATCTCCTTGGAGGTTACCCACCTAATATAAGAATAGTAAATTAGTATGAACCTTTATTCAAAAATTAAAATTCAATATAATATCTCTATGTCTCTCACACATGAACATTTCATATGACCACATACCTTGTAAATACTGACAATCGACTTATGATGTTCCTTAAGTCAACTGTAAGACAGGAACCCCCCCTAATTGCCAATGGCATGATATGCTATCAAACACATTTATGGAAAGGTCATTAGTAATTTTTTCTCACACAACAAAATATCAAAATATATTTAGTACTTAATCAATGTTACTAGTAAATGTTAAATGATGATATATAATACCTTCATAAAATTATGAAAATCATGTGTTTTAAATCCTGTGATATTTCCATCAACTATAAAAGCTTTAGCCAATGATGAACCATAGCCAGTAGGTGTCCTTATTGAACGAATGATATTTTTTAGTTGGTCTAGCTCTTTTTTTTCAAAATCCATAGAGCTTTTGCATAGGTTTCATTTTCCCTGTTTGGCCACAAATGTTTTCTATCAAATTTGGTACGCAAAAGAGCAATATCTCTCCTCGAAGACAAGGTGTCCTTCTCTTTTCCTGATATATGTCAAAATATAGAATCTGGGACATTTTTGAAGATGTTCATAGGATCTAATAGGTGAGATATTAATAGATCCTTCCAGTAAGGGAGCTCATAAAATATGGATTTCCTTTTCATTCCTTCTAGCATATTAACTACAACTTGTTCTGGTTCTTCAATTGAATCACCCCAATCAAAAAAATCCTCCCAATCTTTCAATTCAGCATCTTCATACTTCTTAAGCCAATCACCTAGACCCATAATCATGGGAGGGCCTATATTTTCAACTTTTCCATCAAATTAATTCTTCAGGAAATTTCTAAACTTATGATCTAGTGGTAGAAAAACCCTATTGTTTGTGTAATTAAATTTATGTAGATCTTTAGAATACCACCCTTGAAATTGTTCTACACATCTTGGACATGCAAATATCCCCTTTTTTTGAAGCCCTGCATTTCAATAAGTAATGTTAATAACATAAAAAAATAGTATAAAACTAAGTATGAAAGTTGGGATGAAAATAAATTATGAATGTAAATACGTAGATATTTTATCTTACTAGAACAAACACCAAGTCCTATGAAATCATGAATAGTCCAAAATAGCACACCATACAACATGAAGGACCTAATTGATGGAGGAGGTGATATGTCATACATTCTTATGCCTTTCCATAGTAGTTGCATCTCATCAATAAAAGGCGTAACATAAACATCCATGTTTTTATCTTGATTTTTTCCTAGAACAATGAGATTCAGCATAAGGTGATCCTTTCTAACACTCATCCATGGGGGAATATTGTATACTATCAATCCGACTGGCCAAACACTATAATTTGAGCTCAAGAAAGAGAATGGGCACACTCCATCAATTGGAAGACCAAACCTGTTACTACGAGGTTCATCTTTGAATTTTCTTGGCCATTTTTCCTCTATGTGTTTCATTTCTTTGGAGTCAAACAAAATTCACATGAATCCATCTTTACTCCTATTCTTTGCATGCCAGTCCATCAATTGTGCAAGTGACTTGCAAAGAAACATTCATTGAAGTCTAGGTATAATTGGCATGTGACGTAAAACCTTCTTTGGAATTGTAGGACCTTGTACATTTGTACAATATCTCTTCTCTTTGCATACAGGGCATTGTACCTTGTTTTGATATTCATCTCTATATAAAATGCAATCATTTTTACATGAATGGATTTTCTTATATTCAATCCCCAACTCAACCAACAATAGAAGCGCCTCTTTGCAATTTGATGGCAACACATTCTCTTCAGGGAATATTTTAGTTTTTAGTGCCCTGTAATATTGCCAGAGATTAAATCAATTGAATGTTTGACTTATGATGAACATGTTTGATATGCCAATCTATACTAGGACTATTTATATACAATATATGGTTTTAAAATCCCCTTAAAGAAATATAAATGAAGTTGATGAATGTTTACGAATTATGTACACCAATTGACAATGCAAAGTAAGAAACAAATTTCAACTCACTTCAATATGGTAGTGAATCCTTTGTCTGACCAACCAAATAGTGACTTGATTTCTAATAATATTAATGTGCATGTTAGTTTTGAGGTTCTACTTGCACCCAATTTGAACATGGGTTTCTTTGCTACTTGCTTGATGGAGTCTTTCAGGTTGTTATCATCAACATTACATTGGTGGTAATTACCCCTACTATCATCGTTACTGTCAACCTTATGATCATTATTGTCATTTTTGTTTCGATCCCCAAAGAAACATGTAAGAATTTCATTCAATCCTTCTTCATGCACTACATTTTCACTATCATGATCATCATCATTAAGGCTAGGTGGCATGTCATCAGTGTATGCGGATCTCATCAACTCTTCAAATTTCTCAGCTAGTAGTATTCTCTTCAATGTATCTCTTTTCACCCTGGTATTGTTTAAAGGATGGTTTGGATCATCCCGTCCAAATCTTAATAACCCAGTTGGATCTTGGGTATTAATATGTGTTTTTTCAACATCTTCTACCTATCAACAAACACAAGCATGGTTTAATGTTTGGAAACAATTGGATAAATCATAAATGTATCAATTTCAAAGAAATATATTCAAATATGGATTAAAAAATAAAAATATAAATTTTATGAACATATATACAAAAATTGAATAATGGAACATTATTTTATAGACTACCTTTTTTATTTAATAATTTAAATAAAACACAATTTTAACAACATAGTTTATAAAACATCAGTCCACACTTATTTATTATTCTTTGGTTTCCTTCCCTTAAGAACATCCTTAGGGAGACCTTGTTCTTCCCTTTTCTTTCACACAAGAGTGCATTTTAAGAAGGGGTAATCAATAAATAACTCATCCCCAATGGTAAGGTCCATAATAGCCTTAACCATTATCAATCTATCAACCTCTTTTTCCATATCTCCATCTTTATCATTTATAACCTCAATAAATTGACAATTTGGTCTTACAGTAGCGTCCCTTGCCTTACTACTATTTATAATTCTTGCAATATTTTGTGTGTGTATGCACGTCCATCTATATACATAAGATGGCCTCTATTCATTTATTTTCCACTTTCCAATTAGAGACGATGTGTATACATATTTGAATTTAGACCATATACTGACATGCTAGGCTTATATTCTACTAGCCTTCTCCATTCACCACTGTAATATGATGGACCATAATATGGAATTAATCTCCTAGTGGTTTGTTCTGAATTGTTTCTATGTTTAGATCCCACATGTACATTTTGGACAATAAAGAGGCATAGATTCACTCCATGAATATTGGAGGATCGTATCATGTAGCTATATCCCCAAAATTGAAACACCTCGTACACTCTAGGTAGTTGTTGATCACTAGGCCAAGCACAATATAGTCAATGATCAAATGTCTCTTTGTAAATTGATCTCAAACTTAGGGGAAAGTCATCATCTCCATCACATTCATTCTCATAGTGTATGTAGTCCACCTTCCCCTTGTCTTTAAGATAATTATGCATCTTTAAACCAGTTCTTGTTCTGTTACTTGTTTTCATCAATTCCTCATCTTCTGAGCTGGTATATTGGCACATATTTTTGTTAGATGTATCATCTGATAAATGATCATTGCCATCTAGGCTAGAATTCAGTGATCGAGGAAACTTTAAACCAAGAAATTTATCATGCAAGTATCTAATTAAGAAAAAAACTAGTTATTTAAATAATATAAACAATTTTTAAACAAAGTATACATGTTATTTATATCAAATTGGAAAATTCCTTACCACAATTCCTATTGGATTTGAATCAATTGTAGGAGGCATACTACCAATTGGAAGCTCATCATATATGTAATGTCTTTATACAATCGTTCGTTTGAATTGTTTCTTTCCACGACATACAAAACATCCACAAACAATAATTTTCTCAAAGTATTCATCCCATGTAATATAGTCTTGACCAACCTCTTCTTTAGTGAAATCATTTATTGTGTCTATAGGATCCATTGTCATATCCTCTTCCACCCACTATCCTCTACATGATTTAATAGTTTTAGGTCCACATCCATGTACATATCTTCTTCTTTTCTAGTTGAATGCTCAGGCTCTGCATTTTCTCCAATCTCCATCTAAAATAATCAGCAACATGCATTAATTTATGTCAAGATTGGATAATACATTATAAATTTCAATAATTTACTGTGAAAAAAGATGGACGTATCACAAAATTCCATCAGATCATTTTTTCCTAAGTTAAGTCAAAATTTGAGAACCTGATGTCCCGCTTCATCTGTTGTGTCCTCATTTGATATGACATGATCTATTGCCATGGCCTCGTATGGCCCCTATAATACACAACATAGTAAATAATTTTTAGTCCACCAATTATATCATTTCAACGAATATGCTATCCAACACAAAACCTAGCTTTAGTCATATATTTCCATTTGATATCATGTTTTGGCCATCCTAATTTTCAAAATTTTCCATTGATCATAGAATCACATTTAATCACCATTCATGTGCATTTTCAACCAATAAGTTTGACCTTAGAGGCCTCATGGAAAAAAAATGACTTTGTCTCTTCTATATTGTAGCATTTGTGAATTCATAAACACCTTCCTCCTTTGGTTGAGGTTTCTTTCTCTTATTACCTCTATTGTATTTGCAAATTACATTTGTTGGATGTTATGGTTGTGTTGTTGATATGTGGTTGTCATTGATGTCAACACTATTAGCATTATTGTATTGAAGGTTGTATATGTCAAGGATATTGAGAAAATTGCTAAAAGAAGAGTTGTAGGTTGCCAGTGGAACAGTGAAGGTTATGAAGGTATTTTGCTCTATATGTTGAATATCAGTTTTTTTGGACTAAAGGGTTTATTGTTGAGAGTATCCAGTTCATCTACAAGAAGTTTCATAGGTTCGCGTGAAGACTTGATCATGCTATGAACAATTGTGTTCTGACAGTGTTTATGTGGTCTCTGTCAGTGTTCCTGATTGAATTTTGTGTAATTCTAGTTGTTGTGGATGCCTCTCTATTAGTTCCTAATGTTTGTGGATGTTTCTAGATAATTCTCCATCATTGTTGTATGTCTGCGTTGATCGATGTGCCCGTGGTCAAAGATTTTTCTTGTGCATGTTCGGGTTTTCATGTTCTTGGCCAACATGTTGGTAGTAATGTGTTGTGGATCCTTGGAGATTGAAATTTGAATGTTTAGCATGCTCATGGATATTGTTTTGGGTCACATCATTGTATTGGAAAATGGTGTTTAATTTGCATTAAAAATTTAATTATTAATTTGGGCCGACATTGTAAATATGTTTTATTTTTCTAGTCGAATAGGTGGTTGATTTAATTTCATAATGATGATATATATGAGTGATTGGTTGAGTGAAGTTAGTGTGTGTGGTGTGAGAGAAGCTAGAGATAGTGCAAGTGTGCGATAATTGATCTATTCATTTGATTACAGAGCAAAGTGAGAGTGAAGAGTGAAGGAGTTTTTCTGTGCAACTGGAACTATAACCAGGCTTGTGTAGAAGCTATTTTCTTAGTTCATACCCTCCAGATTTAATCCTATTTTGTATTGTTGGGAAATGAGTCCCTATTGTATTTGAGCAGTGAGCTCTAGGTAGTGTGCTTGAATGCATGTGCATTCCCCTTACTATTTTCATTATACTTTTATCAAGGTATAATATTGTGGACTAAAATCCACTATGGTTTTTCCCCTAACAGGTTCCCACATAATTTTTTTTTGGTGTTCTTTGTGTTTTTGATGTGTTGATTGCTTGTGGTTTACTATTCATTCATCAGATCTGAGATTAAAGTTAAGTAAAGATTGAAAAGTTTAATATTTTGTGACAACTAATTCACCCCCCCTCTCAGTTGTCTGTCCTTATTTTTCCAACAATTGGTATCATTGCTAGAGATAGTGATTGGTTGATGTAATTCCATAATTAGGATATATATGAGTGATTGGCTAAGTGAAGTTAGTGTGTGTGGTGTGAGAGAAGCCAAAGATAGTGCAAGTGTGTGATAATTGATCTATTCATTCGATTACAGAGCAAAGTGAGAGTGAAGAGTGAAGGAGTTTTTATGTGCTTAACTGGAATTGTAATCAGGCTTGTGTAGAAGCTATTTTCTCAGTTCATACCCTCTGGATTTAATCCTATTTTGTATTGTTGGGTAGTAAGCCCCTATTGTATTTGAGCAATGAGCTCTAGGTAGTGTGCCTGAATGCATGTGCATTCCCCTTACTATTTTCATTATACTTTTAACAGGGTATAATATTGTGGACTAACATCCACCATGGTTTTTCCCCTAACAGGGTTTCCACATAAGAAAAAAATTGGCATTCTTTGTGTTTTTGATGTGCTGATTGCTTGTGGTTTACTGTTCATTCATTAGATCTGAGATTAAAGTTAAGTAAAGATTGAAAAGTTTAATATTCAGTGACAACTGATTCACCCCCCCTCTCAGTTGTATGTCCTTGTTTTTCCAACAATTGGTATCAGAGCCAGGTTCCTCTGAAGAAGTTTAAAAGCTTGAGGTGATCTGTGATGGCATCATACAAGAAGGACAATCCTAGATTCAATGGAACAAACTACTCACTGTGGAAAGATAGGATGGAGTGTCATTTGAGGTTTATTGGTTAATCCTACTAGAAGATTACTAAGAATACATATGTTATTCCTCAAAATAGTCCTTCCACTGTTGATGAGATTAAAGAGGCTGATAATAATGTTAGGGCTATGGAAGCATTGTTGAGTGCTCTAACAAATCCGAAAATGACAAATGTGTCTAAAGACAACTCATGAGATTTGGATGAAGTTGGAAACTTTGTATGAAGGAGATGTACATGTGAAGATGGCTAAGCTACAGGGTTTGAAAGGAAAGTATGAAAATTTGAAGATTGGTGAAGATGAAAATATTTCTTCTTTTATGCAGAGAGTAAATGAACTTGTGATGGGTAATAGATGTGTCAGTGGTACCCTGGAAGAGGAAGAAATTGTAGCTAAAGTGCTTAGATCATTTCCTCCCTCTTACAAGGCAAAGGCTCATGCTATTGAAGAAACCAAATCATTAACGAATATGACAAGAGATACACCGATTGGTAAACTTGTTGCCTTTGAATTGAGTGAATTTGGTGAATCTGTTCCCAAGACTAAAACTGCATTTAAGGCTACTATATCTAGAAAAAAAAAGCAAAGATATGATTTGGGGGAATCTTCTAGAAAGTCATTCAAGTATGAAGAAGAAATGAAACAACTTGAAGATGAAGAAAGAGAAGTAGAAGAACTAGAAGCACTGATTGTGAATAAAGAAGGCAAAGGACAAGGTGAGTATAAAGGAGTGTTTCCTATTAAATGTTTTTCCTGCTGTAAAATAGGTCATTTTGCATCAAGATGTTCTAAAAGAGTTCCTAGATCTAAGCCTAAAAAGTCTAGATTCCAAAATAAATGTTACTATGCCGAAGGAGTGACTAATGATGAGTCTGATAAAGATAATGGAAATGAAGATGAATGGATTTTCATTGCTACCATTGAAAATAGTCTTGTGGCTACTAAATCTGCTAAAGTTGAGAAAGCTCTTGCAACCCGAATTGAAGATAAGGATGAGTGGGTTACTAAAAATGGATGCTCACATCATATGACTGGTGAGAAAAGAAAATTTGTAAGTCTAGAAAAGTATGATAGAGGGGTTGTAATATTTGGAGATAACAATAATGGTGTGATTCTTGGCAGAGGATCTATTTGTCTTAGTGGTAAGCACAACACTAATGATGTTCTTTATGTTGAAGGGTTGAATCACAACTTATTGAGTGTTGGACAGATGGTGGACAAGGGTTATGATCTTCAGTTCAAAGATGGAAGATGCAGGATACTTGGAAGCTCAGGAAAGATAATTTCTTTAGGTAAAAAGATAGAAGGTGATATTTTTCATCTGAATACTACTAGTGAAAGTTGTTTAATTGCTCAAGTAGATGAAAGCTAGTTATGGTATAAGAGGTTGTGTCATGTGAATTTTGATAAAATTTTCAAAATAAGTTCCACTCAAGTAGTAAGAGATCTACCTAAGCTAGTGAAGCATGCTAACACAATCTGCAAGGAATGCCAGATGGGAAAACAGACTAGAGTCTCCTTCCAAAGCAAACAACATCATACAAATGGTTTGCTGGAGTTGGTTCATACTGATCTCTTTGGTCCCTCTAGAGTCAGAAGTCTTCATGGTGAAAGGTACTTTATGTTGCTTATTGATAATTATTCTAGGATGATATGCGTAGCTTTCTTAAGAGAAAAGTGTGAAGCATTAGAAAAGTTCAAAAGTTTCAAAGCTATGGTAGAGAATGAGAAAGGTCTGAAAATAAAATGCTTAAGGACAGACAAAGGTGGTGAATTCACCTCCAAGGATTTTAATTCCTTTTGTGAAGAGCATGGGATTAAAAGACAGTTATCTGCCCCCTAAACCCCATAGTAGAATGGAGTTGCAGAGAGAAAGAACACAATAGTTTTGGATGATGCTAGAACAATGATGATAGAAGGAAATGTCCCTCACATCTATTGGAGTGAAGTTGTAAGTACTGTTGTGTACACTTTGAATCGGGTAAATTTCAATGGTAATTTTGGTAAGACTCCTTTTGAGCTATGGTTTTTCTATAAGCCTACTGTTAAGTATTTCAAGATCTTTGGAAGTAAATGCTATATTAAGAGAGATGAGGATATAGGAAAGTTTGATGCAAGAAGTGATGAAGGAATATTTCTAGGTTACTCTACCAAAAGCAAGGCCTATTGGTGCTATAACAGAAGATTGAGAAAGATGGTTGAGAGTGCAAATGTTAGAGTTGATGAGGACTCTGCTAGATCATCCAGATATTGTGGATATGA
Organism: Sequoia sempervirens; assembly: GCA_007258455.2. Classification (NCBI taxonomy): domain Eukaryota; kingdom Viridiplantae; phylum Streptophyta; class Pinopsida; order Cupressales; family Cupressaceae; genus Sequoia; species Sequoia sempervirens. Next base: position 638,387,812 of record VDFB02058242.1, on the reverse strand, counting down.
TTTAGATGAAGATAATAAAAATCAAGGGAAGAATGCTCAGACACAAAATCAACTTCAAATTGTGCCATATGTTCCGGTAAAACAACTTCAATTTGTTTCGGTAAATCAAGTAAGTCAGGAAGGAGAGACAAGTACAAGTGCAGAAGAGAGAAGAGTAGAACCAGAATCTCAAGAGAGTCCTAAAGTTCCAAGGTATGTAAATCTAAACCATTCCAAAAATAAAATCATATGAGATAAGAGTAAAGGTGTGCAAACTAGAAGGAAGATAGAAAAAGAGTATTGCCTAGTTTCCAAGATAGAACCTAAAGATGTCAATGAAGCCTGCAATGATGAACACTGGATGGAAGCTATGAAAGAAGAACTGACGCAGATTGAAAAGAATGAAACATGGACACTTGTTCCTAGACCTAAAGATAAAAATGTGATTGGTACTAAATGGGTCTTTCAGAATAAGCTGAATGAACAAGGTGAAGTGGTCCAGAATAAAGCAAGACTGGTATGTAAAGGGTATTCACAAATGGAAGGTATTGATTTTGAAGAAACCTTTGCCCCTGTTTCCAGAATTGAAGTTGTTATATTATTTCTTGCTTATGCTGCATATAAGAACTATAAAGTCTTTCAAATGGATGTGAAGTCAACCTTTCTGAATGGAGAACTAGAAGAAGAAGTTTATATTGAACAATCAGATGGATTTCAACTAACTGATAAGGAAGACATGGTTTTTTGATTGAAGAAAGCTCTATATGGACTTAAGCAAGCTCCTAGAGCCTGGTATGCTAAACTAGAAAAATACTTACTAAAGCTTGGATTCAATAAAGGTACTATTGATAGCAACTTATATTTCAAGTTGGATCATGACAAAGAGTTAATTATTGAGGTCTTTGTTGATGACATTATTTTTGGAGGAGATTATAATATGTGTACGAATTTTGTTGATGAAATGAAGAGTGAATTTGAGATGAGTATGATTGGATAGATGAAGTTCTTTTTGGGACTACAAGTTACTTAGTTAGACAAGGTGATCTTCATATCTTAGTCCAAATATGTGAGAGAGGTGTTGAAGAAGTTTGGCATGGAAGATTCAAAACCTGTTGGTACTCCCATGGTAACCGGATGCAAGTTAACATAGAATGATGATTCTCCTAAGGAAAATCAAACAAGATATAGATCAATGATTAGCGAATTTCTCTATTTAACTTAGACTAGACCAAACGTTATGAATGTTGTATGTATGGTTGCTAGATTTCAAGTTGATCCAGAAGAATCTCATGTGACTGTTGTAAAGAGAATCTTTAGATATCTGAAAGGAGATTTTGTACTTTGGTATCCTAAGGATGATGATCTTACTTTGAATGCATATACTGATGCGGATTGGGTACGAGATGTAGATGATAGGAAAAGTACTAGTGGTGGTGCCTTCTTCCTAGGAAAGAAGTTGGTGTCTTAGTTGAGCAAAAAGAATAATTCCATTTCTCTATCTACTACTGAACTAGAGTATATTGCTGCTGCAAACAACTGTACTCAAGTGATGTGGATGAAACAGATGCTGAAAGATATCAGGGTGGTATATGAAGAACCTATTTCCATATACTGTGACAATTCAAGTGCAATAAACATTTTGAAGAATTTGGTGCTATACTCTAAGACTAAGCATATATCCATCAAGTTTCACTTCTTGAGGGAGAAAGTAAATGATAAAGAAGTCAGATTGGAGTATGTTCCTACCAAAGAATAGGTTGCAGAAATTTTCACTAAGCCATTGCCAAAGGATACTTTTGAATATCTTAGAGAAATGCTAGGGGTGATTACCCCTCTTGATAAGAACTAAGAGGTGCATTTACTTGCATCAATTTGTATGCTTCAAAGCTATATTTCTTGATATTTTTCTGGCCGACTAATTGGTTGATGTAATTCCATAATGAGGATATATATGAGTGATTGGTTGAGCGAAGTTAGTGTGTATGGTGTGAGAGAAGCCAGAGATAGTGCAAGTGTGCAATAATTGATCTATTCATTCGATTACAAAGCAGAGTGAGAGTGAAGAGTGAAGGATTTTTTTTGTGCTTAACTAGAACTATAATCAGGCTTGTGTGGAAGCTATTTTCTCAGTTCATACCCTTCGGATTTAATCCTATTTTGTATTATTGGGTAGTGAGCCCCTATTGTATTTGAGCAGTGAGCTCTAGGAAGTGTGCTTGAATGCATGTGCATTCCCCTTACTATTTTCATTATAATTTTATCACGGTATAATATTGTGGACTAACATCCACCATGGTTTTTCCCCCAACAGGGTTTCTACATAAAAAAATTCTGGTGTTCTTTGCGTTTCTGATGTGTTGATTGCTTGTGGTTTATTGTTCATTCATCGGATATGAGATTAAAGTTAAGTAAATATTGAAAATTTTAATATTTTGTGACTATTGATTCACCCCCTCTCAGTTGTCTATCCTTATTTTTCCAACAACATTGTGATATCTATTTCCATCCACTTTCCTCTCTACAATTTAGTATTTCTATTCCATCCACGTCCTCTCTCAATGACCTCCTCTAGATCCCGTAATACACAACAATGAAAATAATCACATTACAGTTGTGCACAAAGAGAATATTGTTGAAATTATCTTGTTAATACGCTCACCTTTCATTAAGATGCACTATGAAAAACAAAATAGGACATTGCAACATTTTTCTCTTCAAAAAAAGTTTACACACAAAATTTTGACAACTACAACTGAAATTTTATGATTACAAGATGACTACAAATTCACATCAAAAAGACATTTATTTACAAGCTGACTAAAAATAAAACCTATTACTAATAATTTTATCTGAACATCCCTTCCATGGTCCCTTGTTATCCTAGATGAAAGAAAACCTATTACTAATAATTTTAGCTGGTTCTCTACCTTACACTTCGTCCACAAATTCATTAAAACCATAGATATTTTATGTTTGAAAACTAGAGATTGGATTCCTTATTCTTGATTGAAACCTACTTTAGGATGGAATGATGAGATCTAACAAAGTGTAAAAGCATGTAAAAATATGTAATATATGCATGGATAAAGATAATAGACAAATATATATATGATAATACATTAAATAAGGGTGGGTTAGTGGGATCAAAGAGATTACACAAAAATATCCCAAACCCTAATTGAGATAATAACAATGAAACATAGATAAGGGGTGCATCCAAGCCCTAATAAAGTATAAAATGAATCATATCTACTTAAAAATGTTAGATTTATAACCTTGATGTAGAAGGATAAACTCTAAGGATGAAACTTGAGTGTGTTTAAGAATGTTTGGTTCATGAATTTATGTAAGGAAAAATAACATGTCTCACATAAATATCCCAAGTAAATTAATTAAATCAAAATGAATAAATAATATAACCTGCCTAAGATAAAGAGTTGATTTATGACACCACTAAAATAAATGCTCAAAATTAAATACTAAAAATAATGGTATTTATGTTGGAATTGGATTCACTCAAAGAGGGGGGGGGTGAATTAGAGTGAAGTAATTTTTAACTTTTGACTTTGAAAACACAATTTTAAATTTTTGACCTTGAAACAATGTGGAATATTAAACCAAACACATGAACACTTAAAATTGGCAGAAAGATATGCAAGAGAATCAATTCATGTTAAAAGAACCATGTAGTATTGTTCTATCAAATTATGAACAACCTTATAATTCTTTTCGAAACAAAACTTCAACTTTACTCAATGCAGATTTTACTTGCTTTAAAGAAAGATTTTAATGGCCAGATTTGCACAAATTACTTTGTATATAGAATTAAACAAATTGACATTAATATTTTCAACAATCTTAAAGTATCAAAGCATTGACCAACTAAATGAGCACAATAACATGAAACAGAATGAGAGACAAAAACACATCACATAACACAAAGATTTTCTAAGTGGAAAAACCCTCTTGGGGTATAAAAATCCACTCACAAACTGATCCTTTTATTCATTCAAAAGAGCACCAACTTTGTTACAATGTGGAGCACCAACTCCATTACAATGTGGAGCACCAACTCCAATAACTTTTCTGAATCACCAACTTCACAAGAGCACCAACTCCTCTATTTTTCAAAGTTTCAAAAGATAATTCATAATTTTCAATAATGCCCACTAAAATCTCTATAATCAAATCAAAGATATAAACCTTTTAAAATATCTCTTTACCCATTTCAAATACAAATGATAACACTATAATAACAATCTATTCTATGCTTAAGAACTCTTGTTCTCAGCCATACAAAATCTCGCCACTGAGAAATGGCTTACAACCATATATTTATACAATACAAAATAGTTAAAAATGGATTCCAAAAAGGAATAACTGAAAGATCTTTGATTCATCATTTTCGAACAATGAAACTCTATTCATTAATCAACCAAATTTCTCAAAACTGATCCTCACATCAACAAATGCAGTTAAGGTTTCTAAACAACCCCAGAAGCCATACATCAAATGCCATTAGGATTTCAAAACAACTTGCAAATCCTAATTAGGAAACAATGCATTTCAAATATGAGCAGTTAATAGTACTTGTTAATGAATACATTTCAATAATACCTATTAATGAATGCAAAGAACTAGGAATAAAATACCCAACTTCGAGCTCTTCTAGACTGTCATTCTACCTAGCAAATTTTCTTCCATGTCGGCTCTAGGCGGCTAGGGTTTCAAACCCTATTCATTGCATAATGAACCATCTTATTCTTCTTGCCCTAAAAAATTCTTCTTTCATGTCAATCGATGACTTTGCCAAAGTTGATAAAATTTTGAAGTTTGAAGACACAAAGACACAATTATTATCAACTTATTAAAAATGTTTATGAGTCCACTTGTCTAATCATTTACCAAGGATGTTGATCACATGATCACCTCTAAATATTGCATACAAATTGTCGACACATGAGTCACTGTCCACGTGACCTGTCTCCATAATGCTCTTTGACCGACATATTATAAAATGCAAATGCCACATAATGAATCAATGTGAAACACAAGAAGCCTGAAATCATTCTGTGAACCCTAATCCCAATACCTACAAAACAACATGAACAAACATATTAAAAGGTGAAATGCAAGCAAGAATAAGGATTCCTCAAGAAATTCATTTGAATAGCAAAAGAGATAGAAAATGAAAGGAAGAACACAATGAAACTTGAAAGCATATCAAAATCTATTCTAAAGCAAGCAAACTCCTAATCTCTTGAGGGAATTGGTGCCAATTTGATGTGAAAATTGGTCCTTTCCCAAATCCAATGATGCAATGTTGATTTGATGAGTGATCCACTTTGTTGATGAAGATTGAGTGCTCCAAGCTAAAAACCTGCATAACCTAGCTAAGATTCAATGATAATTGATGAGGATTGCTAATGATTTGAGCATGGTAACTTTATTCAAATTGTGGATGATCAAACAAGGATATGAGCTCTTTATTTATAGAATGCCAAGATGGATGAATGTCCAAATTTGAGCAATGTGGGACTAACATTCATCCAATGGAATGATGCCACTTGTCAAGCTATGAATGGGTGAAGGATGTGCAAGATTTGGGGTTTGTGCCAAGAGGGGGGAGATTCAAATTCAAAATATGGCTTGAAGGATGAGGTGAAAGGTGAAGTTAATGTCACATGGATCAAGAAAAGGACTTGCAAGAGATGTTAAATGCCATGTTGGAAGGGACAAGTCCTTTTGGGGGGAGATTTCAAATTTGAGGAATATTCCCACTTGGATGCCTTTTTTTGAATGAAAATAGATGATTTATAAAACACTTAAACTGATTTTCATGTGCAAGTTGCAAATTCTAGAGGATTTGATGGATTAGATTAATTTAAAGAAGATTAGCTGATTTGACCATTTTGACTTAAATTTTAGGATTTAAATAACTCAAAATGTGAAAAGAATGATATAGAATTATTTAAATAAATATTTTTTATTTATTTAACCAAAGGGTGGGATGCTAGATTAAATTAGATAAATGCTTGATTTATTTAATTTAATTAGATGAACTTTAGAGATTTAATCAAATAATATGGATTATTTAATTAAATCAAAGATAGGAAGATGAAATGACCTAGCTAATAGAGATAATAATTTAATTAAATCAAGGGATTTATTTAATTAAAAGGGGAATTATGATGAATTTAATCAAATAAGGCTATTCGATTAAATGGTTAGATAGAGGGATGATTCAGGATGAAATGATGTGAGTGGATCAGGATTGAGTGTGCGATGTCAATCTGTATATTTTTGATGTCTACATTTTTCCCCTCTTTGAAGCGATGCACTTGTTGCGTTGGTTCAAAGAATAATCTTTCCATGATCAAAATTCAAAATTTCTCTATTTTTTTCGATGCCCCACTACTGCCCCATCGAATGAAGAATTACGCTGGTATACTGCCCCCTCGAGAGATCGGGCAAAGAGATTTTGATTTGAGGGTCGATCTCTCGACAAAGAGGTTCAAGATCAGTTCAACTCGAATATTTGATGTAGAGAGATTTGATGATGTAGACAATCATCAGCCATGGGTAGCCTCATGCCTATTTTGATATATTAGACCCACTTGATCCTGATTTGTACCATGACAATGACATTATTGATGATGAGATGATTATGATGTTTATATGTAATGGATGATATGATGATGTATGGATGGTATGGATGCACATGATTTGATATGATGATGCTTTTATGATTATGCAAATAGATGATAAATGTATGGTTTATGAGATGTTTAGAATAACCAATCTATATTATGCAATGATGGGGATGAATGCATGTTGTATGATTAATGCTTTCTATATGATATGATATTCATTATCCAGTATGGTTTTTGGATGCAGGATGGATGCATTAATGATGATTTATGATTAACTGTCATGGTACCATGTTAGCGCGAAAAGCAAGAGATAGAAGAAAATAAGAGATTCCAACAAGACATGGGATGATGATGATGATGATTTCTTGCCAAGGAGTTGGGATTTTCAAAGGGCCAATTACCTTATGTTTGATAACACACATAGGCACAATGCATCATGGTATAAAGAACCAAGATGGCGTTGCACCTAGTGTGATGGAATTTGACTCAACAAACAAATAGGAGTATTCTTGTTCACACCTGACATACAAAAACCTTGCTAGGACGTACCTAACAAAGAAAGTATTCACCAAGGTTATATTACAAGAACGTCCAACAAGCACAACAAATAAAAAGATAATGATCATTTCCCCATTCCTATCTCTCTAAATCCCTTTGTTGGGGACATCATTGAGAGGTCCTTGGAATGAGCACAATAAGATAAACCAAAAGAAAATATCAAGTACACAAACAATCCAATGTTCTTAATACCTTCAGCCAAAGGGATGTGTTTTGATATGATAAGAATCCAAGGTGATATCCAAAATGATTCCCATTGTTGGAACGATATATCCTAGGACATGCATTGTATAGGATGATGATGGGTTTATAAGTTGATTGATAGGATTTTGATATAAATTTGATTGACATGTTTCAAAATGATCAAGACTTTGATTTTGTTTTAAAGATTTTTTGTTTGCTTTTGATTTTAAGATTGAAGCTTGCTTTTGCTGATTGTTGTGATTGTTTCTATTTGTGTTGCCAAAGGGTGAGTGTGATGATTGATTTATTATGGATGACAGATTATTGTGGGTGAAAGCGAGATGAGATAGATGGATTTTTTCAAATATTTGGATTTTTTTGACGTTTTGAAATGTTTTGAGGTTGTTTTTGGTGTATTGAGATTTTTACAAATGTTTTGATTTTTGAATTTTGCGATGTTTTGGGGTTTTCTGAGATTTTATGAATGTTTTTGGATTTTTCTGTTTTTTGAATGTTTTTGGATTTTTCTATTTTTTTGAATGTTTTTTGGATTTTGATGTTTTTCTAATGTTTTTGTGTTTTTGATGTTTTTTGAATGTTTTTTGATTTTGATGACTCAGGGGATGATCAGAGATTAGCCTTGCCTACGTTTAAGCTCAGAGACGACGTAGTTCAGATTCCAATGTTTTTGATATTTTTTCTAATTTTTATGAGTGTTTTTGGATTTTGATATTTTTTTGGATTTTTCGCATGATTTTGACGATTTGGATATGGATATGTGATGATATCAGTGCTTTGTTTGAGATTTTGTTGAAAACCAAGCTAGGGTTGATTGATCGAATAGATGGATTGATTATGATAACATTGTTGAGGATGCACAACAATGTAAGGATAGTGTTAAGCAACACAAGGATTAGGATGGATATCCCAAGATGATGAGGGATTGATGATGACAACATTGTCGAGGATATACAAAAATGCAAGGACTAATTGATCATGATTGATGATGATAACATTGTTGAGGATGCACAACAATGCAAGGATAGTGTTAAGCAACACAATGATTGGGAAGGAATATCCCAAGATGATGACAAATTGATTGGATTCGATTGATCAAGATTGATGAAGCTTGATTTGGAACAAAAGTTGTTTGAATGATGATTTCATGTGACGTTTGAAGTGCAACTTAGATGCAATTGATAGTGATTACTTGGATTGATGTTTGATGAAAGATGAAGCTTGGTAAGGAACATGTTTTCGTCAAAATGTGCCATGGGCTAGTGATTTGGAATCTTTCTCACAAATGTTTTGACCAATTTAATTTCACATTTTCCAATGTTCAGATCACCACATAAGTTGGGGGATATAGATCAAGATTTATTCTCGAAGCAAGGTGTACATATCTGCCCCCAGTGTCTAGCAATGTATGGACTGCCATGGGTGGATGCTTGGATAGGTGTATGGATGGAGGGATATGGATTATCTTGTGATAAGATAAGGTGTTCAGATAAAGAATGCTCATTTGGATAATGCTTCATGGCTCAGATAATGCTGGGTAGGATAGGATCAATGAAAATGACCCATGTCAAGATGTTTACCGTAAGCATGTGTAAAGTGTGCCCCAAACTTTGTTAAGATCAAGATGACTCAGACTATGGATGCAAATGGATGAAAATGGATTGGATAAATGGTTCATGGACGAATGGATCTAAGATGGATGAAATGCTGGATTTATTATGGACGGGATGAGATGCTTCCACCTGAAATAGTGCATGCGGATGCTTGATTCTACTCATGATGCCTGTTTGCCAGGTTTTCATCATGGTACTTGCCCAAAGTGTTGCCCATGCAGTTTTCATTAGAGGACAATTTTTCTCTTTACTATTTTCAATCCTTTTTCTGATTTTTTTGGATTTTCATATTTTTTATTTTTTTTCTAAAAGATTTTAAGATCATGCTGAATCACAAGGTGTTACTGATGTAGGTGCCCCTATCATAATGTACCATCGATATCCTACTTGAAAAAGTTGCTTTGCTAAGATACGTGCACTTGAATGCAACTTTTGGGATTCTTGATCTGCTTTATTGATACCAGGGTTAACTCTGTCTCTGTGCGCACATCGTAATAGAGTGCCTTTGAAATCCTTATGATGAAGGGTCACTGCCAATACATGGTCAATGTAAGAATTGGATATCATGCATGGAGGTGTGGATGGAGTGTGTTTAGGGATAAGAGATGGATTAGTTGACAGTTTGGAACCTTTGACTCTCCAAACTTGGGAAGATGAGCAATGATGGGTGGATACGAAAGTGTGAAGGGAATTAGGACCAATTACTTGATACACTTTGTACGTCGCTTGAAAAGTATACTTTTTCTTTTGTGGACATCTTTGATGGATACTTTTCCCTTTTTTATTTTGCCCCATAGTTTCTTTGACTGATGGAGTTTGATAGGGATAATCTTTCTTTGTATTCTTTGGTATCCACTTGTATTTGATTTGTCCTTCATGATTCTCTACTTATTTTTCTTTAATAACATTCCTTGTGCTTTGATTCAAATCTTTCTTTTGACGTTGGTCTGAATTTGTGGATGGGGTGATGGGTGGATGAAGATTCATGATGTGGCTAGTTGTAGTATTGGGATCGATTTCATGATAAGGATTCTTCGTGCTCCCTATGTTGATGTTTGCTTGAGATGAAGTTTCCCCCAGTATGGTGGTAGTAGTACCTTCATGCTTTGATTCTGACTGTTCTGAGAGCTCTTGTTTAGAATGCATTCTCTGATAAATGACCACTGCGGATGATGTTATTTCAATTTGTTGCTCTGCTAACTCTGAAATATCTTGTTCTGTTTGACCTGCTTCCTTGAGTGGATAATGTTGGATATCTTCATACATGATGTCTTCAACCTGTATTTTAGATATATATGATCCTGATGTTGACAACTTTGTTTGACTGTAGGAATCAATAACCATATCTTTTTGTGTAATAATATTAGGAGTAAAGGAATCCTATTATGAATGAAGATCATCTACATGTCCATCCATAGAAAGCACCTCATAGGTAGATGGAGGAGTATGTGCTACATGGATATGATCATCTTACATAGATAGGAGAATGTCCATTAGATTATTGTAGTATCTTGAAGATACAAATTCTTGATCTTAAATGATTTTGGAGTTGCTTTCGACATGCTTTGGATCAAGTTCTTGACATGGGTCAATTTCAAAGGATGGATTACTTATAAAGGGTTCTTGAACATCATCATTAGGCATGGTAAGTGGTTCAATATCATCTTGATATTTGATTGAATTTGGATCAAGTGTCAAGTTGAGGATTCCTTCAATATCTGTAACCATGAGGTCAAAGGGGGTCAACATGTCTTGGAAAGGACCATTGCTAGACCTTGGTGAAAGATTTTGATCATGCTTTGGAATAAATTCTTGAGATATGTCCTCTAACTCATTAGGTGATGTAGAGACATTTTCAACATTATCATTGGTCGATGGGTCATGGATTATGTCACTAGGATCAAATAACTCTAACACTCCTTGAAATAGATCACTAAAGAGTGGTTCTTGACATATGGTGATTTGATCATCAGATGGGGTGGAAACATCTTCAAGGTTCTCATCAATGGAGAGATCTTGATCATTGTTCTCAACAATTGTGGGGGAGAGTTTGTCAAAGTCTTCAACCGTAGGGTTGAAAGATGTTGACATTTCTTGAATTGGATCATTGTTGGGTGGATTTTAATCATGAAAAGTGAATCTTGATATATGTTGATTTGACCTTTGGATGAGATAAAAACATCTTCAATGTGCTCTTTGATGGATAGATCTTGATCATTGTTTTCAACAATTGTGTTGGGGAGATTGTCAATGCTATCACCAATGGTAAAATCTTCATCGTTATCCCCAATGGTTATTATTTTTCATCTTTGTGCTTGTGCTTGTTGGGAAGCTTGAGAGGCTTGTTGCACTTGTTGAGCTTGTGCTGCTTGTTGCGTGGCTAGATATTTTTGGATGGCCTTTTGGTAGGCCTAGTGAGCTTTTAGCACAATTTTATATTGTCTTGCTGCATTTGGTTTTGGTGGTAGTGGTGGCGGATTCAGAATTGTGTTGGATGTAGTGACAAGTGGTTGAGATACACTTGGAGCGATCATAGTAGTGAGGGGTTGAGATATGATGGGTGTGATAGGGGTGATTGGAGTGATCGAGGTGATAGGAATGGTTGGAATGACCGAGGTGATAGGTCCTTGGGAGACCATATTTTGTTTTGTCGAGATTGATGTTGTCATTTGATTAGATACCGTTTGTTGGTGCGATGTCGATGGTATATTCAAAGGATTGGATGTGATGGTTTGATTGGTGTTAGGTGGATTGATTTTAATGGAGTGATTGGTGCTAGGTAAAGGGGGAAGCCCTAAACCAAGGAATGATGTTGATATGGGTAATGGTGGTGGAGATGTCTCTTGGCGCAATGACTCAACTATTTTGGTAATTGTAGCAATTTGATCTCGCCAAATTTGATCTCGCCAAATTTGATCTTGATTTTGATTTTGACTCCCTTGATATTGTTGTTTTGGTTTTTGTTCAAGCAGATTTGGGATGCATACTTGTGGTTTTTGAATGGGATCATGAAAAAATTGATTTTGGAAAATGTTCTGGTTTGGGATGGTGTTCAGATTTGGCATTATCAGTTGAAATTGAACATTGTTGATGTTGGGAATCACATTGGCTTGTTTTAGGTAACTTGTATTTTGCATGGTGTTACCTTGACTTGAATTAATACATGGAGTCGTTAACATCTTGTTTGGACTTTGAACATCTATATGATTCACAAACATATTTATCCCAAAGTTTGCCAGATTCATGTTTGGAAAACTTGTACTTGGTACATTCTCATTTGGCATGTAGGGATTTGGTGGGATGACACTGTTCATTTGAAGGCTCATGCATTGATTGTTCGGTTGGTGGACTTGTAGGTTTGCATTTAGATTTGCCATTGGGAAATGTGTTCCAATCTTTGATTTGGGAATACTCACACTTGTGCCATTGACATTTGTAGAAGGTAATGATCCCATGTATGGATTGTATAAGTGTGAGTTTTGATAATCAATCAGCCTTGTAAGGCTTTGAAAGTTCAATTGATTTGGATTACTCATGATGTATGGATCAAGTTTGTATTCCATGTTCTCCTTGTGTTTTGACCTTGTTGCAAAAGTGACCTCTAAGGTTTTTTAGGACTAATGACGAGATGAAGGATGAAAAGGGGAAATGATATGAGTGTTGAACGTTTAGGGACTTTGGATCAATGCTAGACTTAGGGTTTGATTTTGATTGGTTTAATTTGGGTAATGAACTTGTAAACCCTAAGATGTTAGATGTGATCTTAGGATGAACTTGTTCAAAGGGGTGCTAATTTAACTAGAGGTATGAGAAAGGATGCATTCCCATACTCCTAACTAAACAAGGTGATTTTGATTTTGATGATTTACCCAAGTCTAGAATGACGTTTCCAAAGCTCTAAAGTTGTTTTTGGGATGAATTTTGATAAGTGTTTGGGATGGGTGAAATGTTTGATTTGCTCCTAAATGAACCTAGGAAGGACTTGTTTACTAGACCAAGATAGTGAAGAACATTCCTTTCTCTAAGAGTAATTCAAAATCAAAAGACTAATGTTTGCATAAAAACCATATGACCAAAAGATGCCAAGCACATATGTGGGGTCCAATTGATTTGATTTTTGCTTAATGGATTCTTTTTACCACAAACATGCTCTTGATTAGGTTTTCAACTGAATGTCTAATGTCCTAATTTTCTTTCATCCCACAAAATGCATTATGCGGAAATCAAGGAAATCAAGGCAAAGGTTTCCTAATGTTGACCTTAGTAGGAGCAAATTGAGATGAAATCCAAATGCTTAGAAGCCTCTAAGGATATGAATCCCAAGGGCAAGCAATAACATGTGAATTTGTTCAAGGATATTTGCTTCTCCTAAAGGGTTTGAGATTTGATGCACATGTTGAATGTTGGTTTTCCAATTTTTTCGATCAAAGCACTGTGTTTTCAAACTGACTCACAAGCAATATAACACCCTAGCTCAATTGGTACGTTTTTCTTGGTGGGCTTGCCTCATGCCATTCGAAGAAGAAGAGATGATTTTACATGCAACCAAGGAAAAATATAAAGGTATGTTAAGAATGAAGTCTTTACCTCTATATTTCAACCAAGATCAGACATGGCAAGTAACTTCTTGGAATCTAAGTTCCAATGCACCACTTCGATAAACTCACTCAATAGATCAATTGGTCACTACAAAACAAGGGTTCTATTTCAGACTTTCAGTTTGTGGAGATTGACCCATATGGCGAGAGTCCCCTTTCGGATCCATCTCGTTGGAGCCAACCGCGTGATATTGACATTTATTCCAATACCCATATTTATATCCCAACTAGAAATACTCTTGGCTTTAGAGTGTTACCGGTTGAGTCATTCCCTTGGGTGAGTACTTTTTCCCCAAGCCAGACCCTCTAAGATAAACAAAAGCAAATAAACTTATTCATAGATTGATCAACCCTTGTTTAGAAACAAAGGGAGAACACATGCAATAAATTCATTCACAATCGCACAAGATTTTGTTAAATTTTAAACCCAAAAATGAAGTGTGGAAGTGATTGCTTTGTCTTAACCTAGAATCATGAAAAAGGCCTTTTGATTCTCAAGATCGCTATAAAGCGCGAGAGAAGTGCATATGTCCTTTTTCAATGAGGTTAGTTTAAGTAAGCCATCACAAAACAAAGTTACACTTGTTCATTTTAGATCCCCAAAGCAATTGTGATTTCTTTTTAAGCACCAAAAGACAAATGAGAGTTGCTTTGTTCAATTGTTAACCCAAAAAAACAAACTCTAGTAAGTTGTGTTCTTAATGTTCATTTTAGCCCTTTGTAGCAAAAAAATAAAATGTTCTTTTTAGAGCCAAAAATAAATTTAGTAGGTCCTAAAAGCTTGAAGGGGTAAAATCCTTAGAAGTGGGATTATAATTGCTCCACAAAGTGTTCAAAAACACTTGATACAATGATGTGATAATGATTTTTTCTTTGAATTCCATGCTCCATGATCCTTTAAAACCTAAAATACAAGATCCAAATGTTAGATGACATCAAGGAACAAAAATATATGAAGGTTAGATATATGATTAAACATAAAAACCCTAAAATTTAGATCAAGTTTCATTATAATTTGACATTAAGTGAAAATTTGAAAATTTTAACTCTATTAAAGTTAATAATAACCTACACCATTGGATACCTTATGAAATTATACCCCATTTCAAAAAAAAAGCTTTGAAAAAGACCAAAAAATGACCAAGATATGGCCATTTTAAGTTTGCATGAAAAAGAAAGAAATCCAAGCAGTTTTGTTTGTGATGGCGGCTCTGTTTGATTTTGTAGCGACACTATATGGCGACGCTGGAGACTCTAGTAGTGCAGTTTGATTCTAGCGATGCAGTTTGATTCTGGAGCGGTTCTATATAGCCCCATTGGACTGTGAGTGGCACTATATGGCCCCGCTGGACTGTCAGCAACGCTATATGGCCCTGCTGGACTATTAGCAGTGCTGTTTGAAGTTTTTAGCAATGTAGTTTGTTTCCAGTGGTGCTATATAGCCCCGCTAGACTATGAGCGGCACTGTTTCCTGTAAACAAACAAAAACACGTAATTTTGAAAAAAAATGTGATTGGAATGTGAGATTGCCCTCTTTCTAGCGCCAAAATGTGAACCCTAATCCCAATACCTACAAAACAACATGAACAAACACATTAAAAGGTGAAATGCAAGCAAGAATAAGGATTCCTCAAGAAATTCATTTGAATAGCAAAAGAGATAGAAAATAAAAGGAAGAACACAATGAAACTTGAAAGCATATCAAAATCTATTCTAAGGCAAACAAACTCCTAATCTCTTGAGGGAATTGGTGCCAATTTGATGTGAAAATTGGTCCTTTCCAAACTCCAATGATGCAATGTTGATTTGATGAAGAGATTTGATGAGTGATCCACTTTGTTGATGAAGATTGAGTGCTCCAAGCTAAAAACCTGCATAACCTAGCTAAGATTCAATGATAATTGATGAGGATTGCTAATTATTTGAACATGGTAACTTTACTCAAATTGTGGATGAACAAACAAGGATATGAGCTCTTTATTTATAGAATGCCAAAATGGATGAATGTCCAAATTTGAGCAATGTGGGACTAACATTCATCCAATGGAATGATTCCACTTGTCAAGCTATGAATGGGTGAAGGATGTGCAAGATTTGGGGTTTGTGCCAAGAGGGGGGAGATTCAAATTCAAAATATGGCTTGAAGGATGAGGTGAAAGGTGAAGTTAATGTCACATGGATCAAGAAAAGGACTTGCAAGAGATGTTAAATGCCATGTTGGAAGGGACAAGTCCTTTTGGGGGGAGATTTCAAATTTGAGGAATATTCCCACTTGGATGCCTTTTTTTGAATGAAAATAGATGATTTATAAAACACTTAAATTGATTTTCATGTGCAAGTTGCAAAATCTAGAGGATTTGATGGATTAGATTAGATTAATCATGGATTAGATTAATTTAAAAAAGATTAGCTGATTTGACCATTTTGACTTAGATTTTAGGATTTAAATAACTCAAAATGTGAAAAGAATGATTTAGACTTAGTTAAATAAATATTTTTGATTGATTTAACCAAAGGGGGGGATGTTAGATTAAATTAGATAAATGTTTGATTTATTTAATTTAATTAGATGAACTTTAGAGATTTAATCAAATAATATGGATTATTTAATTAAATCAAAGATAGGAAGATGTAATGACCTAGCTAATAGAGATAATGATTTAATTAAATCGAGGGATTTATTTAATTAAAAGGGGAATTACGAAGAATTTAATCAAATAAGGCTATTCGATTAAATGGTTAGATAGAGGGATGATTCAGGATGAAATGATGTTAGTAGATCAGGATCGAGTGTGCAATATCAATCTATATATTTTCGATGTCTATACATTCTTTGTGAGATGTCAATGCAATGTTAAACATAAAAGACCCGATACAAAATCACTTTAGAAATTTTTACCAAATAAACAATCAACCCAATGATCATTTAATATTATATACACAATGTGAAGGGCTTGAATCAAAAATAAAGACAAGATACCTTTACCTTAGCTTTTTCATAAGAGCTTTTAACCTTTAGAGCCTAATTTCTTTGTTTAGGAAAAGAGCTCATATCACTTTAGTGCCTGACACCATGTATGGTGTAAAATATAAATAATTTAATATCCTCACCATAGGACATATTAACCTTGAAGTCCTTCAAAAGAAAATGCATACCAAAGTAATATAATGACATACTGGCTGCCTGAATTCAAGTGCTTCAGCCAAGGTGATTGCTAATAGAGCAATGTATACACTATGAACCAGATTTCATGATAATTTACAAAGACACCATCCATTGTCAATACAAATGCAAAGAGACCTAGTATCAAAGTGACCTCTTTTCTCTTAGCCAACCATCAACCTGATAAATATCAATGAAGCCAAGATCAAACTCAAAAAGATCAACCAAAATAATATACCTGTTGAATATACCTAAACTTGAATCACCAAGAACGTGAACAACCTGAAGCATAAAGATCCCGGGACATGTCAAGATAATAATGACATATATATCTAAAGAAAATGCATGCCTTAGACCATGTGAACCAACTGCAACATGTAACTACAAATCATATATCAGCGAACCAATATCAATCTGCATCCTATCAACTTCCATCAAGCATGTCATCAATCCAAAGAATAGAACCAGTGAAGTCATGAACCCCATAAAATAGTTTTGGCATCAAGGACAAACTAACACATAAACAACTGAAATCCAACAATTTAGCTCTAGGTTCAATGAAGATATGACTATGCTAGACATTGCTAAGTGATTTATTAGTGCAACAATAACTAGGATTATAAAAAACTATCTCAAAACTATAAAATTCATGATGCTTCATTCCAATACACTTCCATGGATATGGAATTGATCTCTGTGCATAAAAATATGAACCTACACGTAGAACTAAACCTTAACTATAGATCTAATCTTCACTAAATTGGATGTCTATAATTTATTATCTTGATGTCGATAGCCTATGCCTAAGAGGGGTCATGTCGATAGACATTATCAAAGATTTTGTTAGGCTAGGATATTTCTCCTTTAGTTAAACTCCTATTACTAATTTAATGATACAAATAAATGATTGAAGATAATAGGGAAGCATGCAATACACATAGGATGTTGATTCAATGTCAATGTCACATGATAATGATTTAGTTCTCATAGATGATTTTTCATAATTCCCTAATAAACCCTATATCTAAGATGATAGTAAAGAATTAGGGTTTGTCCTTTTATACAAATCTATAATATGCAATTTGAAATATTTCACACTTTAGATGACTCATCTAGTTGTATAGGGTGAACATGGGCCCATTTAAATTTAAATTTAAAAGTTTATGGGTCATTTATGAGTTTGCAAATCTATCCTCTATTAGTTTTGCACCCACAAAATTGAAATGGGATAAGGAATAGACAAAATAGGGAACCATGATTGCTCCCTTGGAACATATGAAGATGAAGTCAATTTAGGATCAATTTATTTATCAACTTCCAAGAAAAATACATTATTTAAATGCAATGCTAGGTGCTAAATTAGGCACACTTTGTGTTTCCTTTTGTGCCCCAAACAAATTACATTTAGGGCTAAAATTCAGTGTTAACTACGTCGACTATGGTGCCAACTACTGAATCAAAAACCAAAAAAATAAAAAATTCCCACGTGAAGGAAAAGATGAGAGAAGAAAAATTCCACGCGGAGGAAGAGAGGAGAAAAAATGGAAAAACATCATGTGAAGGAAGAGAGGAGGGTGCCCTCTGAGGGATCAGCTACGAGCAAGTAGATGAGAAATTCGATTTAGTTTGTGACACCATAGGAAAGGTTACAACTTGTTTTTTTCATTCCCACAAATATTTTTGTTTAGATTAAATGGAGAGGATTATGAAGAAAGGGTTGTGAATATTATTTCTTTTACAGGCGAATCATTCAAGTCTCATGTGGTTGCAAAGGAGGGTAAAATTATAGACATTGCATTATTTCCTCCACATCTGAGAGCAGTGAACACGTTTTTGAAACCCCAATCCCCCAGTTCACTTATCATTCCCATCCCAAGGTTTCAGATTCCAATTTGATTTATTGGACCTTCCTTCCATACCTTTCTCTAAAGACAAATTTTTTTCATACCACAAACTAGACAAAAACTTTCATACTTGACAATGTGTAGTTCATTTTCCTCCACAAATTGGATGAAAATAATTTACCCTAGGTCACCTCAAAATGTCAAGCAATAGAGGGAAGGGAGAAAAGGGAGAAAACTCTGGCCAGAATGAGGTAATTCATTGTCAATTTATAGATTTGTAAATGTTTCCATTGTTTGTTTGATTTTTGTAGTTTTTTATTTCTAAATTTAAAAGAAGAAATTTATTTTATATATATATATAGGGACATGAGATTGACAAAGATAAATAGGCATTGGCTTCCATATTGGGGGTAGAGGAAGTGAAAGAATTGGATGGTGTGGACTTGATAATGCTTTCCAGATGCATAGAGAAACAATCTAGTAAATCCCTTGAAACGTTGCTACCAAATCAACCATGTGAAAGGGAATCAATTGATTCCCCAACTAGCTGTCCTGAGTCGAACAAAAGATCCAGGAGGAAATCAATAACAATAAAATATAAGAATGTGGAATAGGTAGCAGAGAATTCCAATGTACTAGCCACTCCTGGGACATAGACTTCTTCCACCATGCCATGTTTTGCATCTTGCATTGGTAGTTATGATACCAAGATAGAATATGATGTGGTTTTAGGGGAAGTTTGAATGATAGATGCTAGAAAAAATTTTGTGAATAGGTTGAAGGAATCATGCCTTCAACGGTTCAAAGAACATCTACATTTTCCATTCTCAAAGATACCATGACATGGAGACTGAATTTGGCACAGGTTGGTATGTGAAGAAGATAAATCTATGAATGTCTTAAAACTGCAAGAGATTTTGATGCACCCAAACAAAGAATATAAAAAACTCCCTCTCGAGTTAAGGCTAAAAAAAAAACCAATTGATGTAAGTGTGAAAGTATGGAAAGAGCTTGTAAAAACATATGAGAAGTCTGATATACAGAGGAAGTCCGATGAGGAGAGTACATAGGTATTTTAATTTTCTCATAAGATTATATCAAATTTATTAAAGGGTATGTGCAGGATCATGATGGGCCAAACAATGGTGATATGATGGGTATGTGTAGGGTATGTGGCTGACGGATTTTTTTAATCCAAAATTGATGAAATGAAAAGGGTTTTTAAAGGAGATTCTCACTTTCCACCAATATAAAATATGCTTTACTTTGAATTTAATAATTAATTATTATTCATTTTCTATTTGAATTATGACTAAAGTCCTGATTGATAGGTTGATTGAAAAACATCTATAGCTTTCAAACGATATCACATTTTTTGAATCTGAAACATGCATCACATTCTATGCTTTGCATGCTATAGGATTAAAAAAAATAAAATTGAATTTCTTGAATTTTTGACCAAGTTAAGGTGGTCGGACATATGAGTTTTTATATTTTTTAAAAGTTGTAATAAAAAATTCATAATTAATTATTTACTTGGAAAAAAATTACAAAAAAATCTGCATCACATTAGGACATGAGTCCTCTACTTCTATCTAAAATATTATAAAAAAATATTATCATTTTATTGTGGTTAGGGTGGTCAGACAAACACATACTTCTTTTTTTCCCCTGAAATTTAAGTACTATTGCATTGAAATTTCAAATTTTCACCAAATAGATTTAAAAAATAAATAAATCTAGTAGTTTATAAACTACATTCAATTTGCTACACATTCTATTCTTACATATTTTTGAAATAATATAGATAACTTATTCAAAATTTTATGTCAAGTTTCCTAACCCTAATTTTTCTAAATTTTTTGACACTTAAGGGCCTGTTTTTTCCATGATGATCCTACACATACCCTAAACAATTTTTAAATTTTATTTATGCATAGTTAAATTGAATTAGTATATGTATCAGGACAAGGCCTCCAAGGCTAGGATTGACAAACTTCATGCCAAACATCACAGTGGCCAGAAAGGTTTGCAGGCCTTGATCTATACATTTGTAAGTATATTTAATATGTTAAATGATATATTTTTTATTTCCTAGGAAAAATTAAATGATTGCATTTTAATTAGTTTAACTATTCCATGTGCCATGTTTTGACAGGAGGAGAAATATGGCCAACATCCAAAGCAATTTGAAAAGGAAAAGTTACAAAGCAAAAAGTAGACCAATTTTGTAATCTAGATGGACAACGAGGTATCAATAGTTGACTTTCAATAACTTAGTTGGATATTGTTGTGTTAATATGTCAATTTTCATTTCTTGTGTTGAGTTGTTTATTGATGTGTAGGATGAGTTCTAAAGTTCTTCTCTATTGGCCCTAGATGCCTCCATAAATAAAGAAATCATTGGTAAAAAATTGCAATTTGATCTAATCAACATAGAGAAGTGTGTAATACTAGAATTCTTAACATTAAAAAGATAAATGGAATGTCATCAACACCCAGTAGAGCTATCGAAAAAAGCTAAATAAAAACAAAAATGTGCTCCCACACACAATGGCTTAATGGTTGGTTGTCATAGAAGTCAAACTACCAAAGTAACAACACTGATCAAGTTAACATATATGCATCATTTGCATAAATGGCTGAACCATTTATGTGCATGAATAAATAGTAGAAGGATGTAGATGAACTCAATTCATCTAACCTTATGCCTCTTCACATACATTCCTCTTGAATCTCTAATATCAGGTGCCTGAGACTTCCCTATAGCTTTTACCTTTTGTCGCCGCCTTTCCTCTTCACTGTCAGACTCGTCTCCTTTTTCCTTATCTGCATTTCTAGCTTTGGCTTCTAATTCATCCCATGTTTTACCTTCTTCCTCTTTAGAATCTTCTTCTTCTTCTCTTTCCTCATCTAACTCCACAAGAGATTCATCTTTTGAGCCTTCCTCATTTTATTTTGATTCCTCTTCTACATCATAGGGTTCATATCCTTGATCTGACTCTTCTGAATTATTAGATTCAGAATCACTAGCTTCCATATTCAAAAATTCCCAAACACCATCTTCAATAAATTTATCTAGATCATCAGTAATAGTCTTCAAAATTGGCCTCCAATTCAAGTTCATTTTGATTTCATAATACTTTATATCCATGGGGTTCAACCATTCCTTGATGCCATCAAGTGAAGATTGAGGAATGGCATCAATGCGAAGTACATCCTACTTGAAGTCTTTGAAAACAATAGCCATATTAAATTCCTTTTGCCCAAGTCCTACTTTCTCAAGGTTAACAATATCAATCTCATTAATAGTGATTACTAAGAAAGGTAATTCCACCAACTCTACCAAACAGTTTACCGTAGGAACAATAAAAGTAGAGGCTTTGAAAGGAACTCCATGAAAACCAAGCTCTCTAAATGGTATATAAAACTCTAGTTCAAAATATTTTAGATGAGGTTGCTCCCATAGCTCTGTTACTCACTTGACAAATCTTTGAAACTTTGCATTGATTTTATTTTTCCTATCCCTCTCTTGTTGTTCTTCCTCAATTTCATCGGGATCATACATTGACCTTCTTTCCCGTCCTAAATTTTGGACCACATCCATTACCTCCACATAAAACTAGACATCCTTGGTATTATTGGTTCCCACGATGATATGGTTATGCAAATGAAAATAAAGAAAAGTACTCGTCTCCTTCTCTGCTGGCTAGAAGAATGCATACTTAATGTTTTGATACATGATATCAGCTCTCTCTTATGCTCTCATGGTTCAATACTAAAATCCATTATGGTGGGCCTCCAGATTTCCAATCATCTTTCTTCCTCTTCCACCAAATGCTAGCCTAATCCACAAGTTTTCCATCCTAATTGGTTTTGTTTTTGAAAGTTGAAGTTTCTCTTGAGTCACTAGTGTAGCTCTATCTGTATTTTCAAACTCTTTCATTATTACAGATCATCTGTGGGGTTTAATCATTTGTACCATATGGTTGATGTGCTTTGAATCCTTGGATCTAAAGGAAATTTCCTTAACATAAATACTATTGGGGAATTTTAATGTTGGCATGTAGTTGGCATTAAAGTCAGTGCCTGGAACATTGAAAATTATCCTTATATAAGAATTCCCTCCATCTTGTTGGCTTGTAACACTCTTGATGGTGGCTACATGAAATGGAACCATGATGCGATATATGGGTACCAGAACAACATCATTTTTCATATCAACCTGAATCATGAGCTCTCAAGAAATAAGGATATCATCCACATTTTTGTAGGAAACCATCTCAATGGATAGCTTGAAAGAGCCATGTCCATCTCTTGTACCAATGCCCCCTGCAACCAACCTTCTTGCAGTCTCCTCATTCTTTTTCCTTGTAAGTTCTGCTTGGTGTTGTCAGCATTGCTCTTCTTTAGTCATCTCCTAATTATTAGATCATAAGGTTGCCTTGGAGATGCCTGATACTCCTCCATTTACCTCAACCTTGGGTTTTTGTTTCACTTCCTCATCTTCATCATCATCGTTAAATGAGTATGCAACATCAGTGTATACTTTGAAGCTAACCCCAGTTGCATTTTTAGGCCCTTTTATCCTTAACAATCATAGTGTCAACAAGGAGAAATGAATAATTCTGGGTTTTGGGGTTACCAGTTTACAACTACAAATTCTAAAACACAAGTGATACATCAAAAGCCATTCCATCCTTCACAATTTTGTCATTTTTTGAATTCAAAATTAAACCAGACTCTCAAAATTCGATCCCTATTCCTGTTCCTGCAGACTTTGTAAGATGAGGCAAAAGTTCAAGGCCATCTCTTTGAACTACCTCCATAGTTGCCTTATATTAACATACATGAACATGATATGATTATATACATGAAAAGGTCACTTAAAAAATAGTATAATCAAAGTACAAAATGTTTTGAAGAACTATTATCTGTATGCTCAAGTATTGTTGCATGTCATAGCTTGCTTACAAACAGAAAACTAAACCATAAATGTAAAACAGAGTTGTGCTTCAACCATCCCCATAGTACCATTTATACAAATACATTCAGAGAATGAAGGAAAAAATAATATTACATCCTAAGATCACAGTGATATTAAGAAATTGAAATATGATGTAATATTATTATGGTTTTGTTTCATATGTTGTAATATTAGATATATAACAGAAAAATAAATTATTGCATGAAATAAATAATAAATTTTCATTTTAAATTATTTTTTTGTAGAACGTGGGTCTTCCAGAAGATCAAGATGATCCTCATCATGGTATAGATCCAGAAAATGTTGGTTCTAGTACAGATCCCATGGCAAAGGATGATGATGACGTAGATACAAAAGACACTGAGGCCGATGACGATGATGATGATCATGATGGTGATGATGATGTTGAGGTAGTTGATGGTAGTAGCTAATGACATTCATGATCATATAGACTGCATCATGGATCATTGTTGATATATTGTTATGATGCCTCTTTTCATGGTTACTATCATATGTATCATTTTCATGACCTGCAGTACCATATTATTGAGTTGTATCATATTGACATGTATCATTTTGACTTATATCATTTGGACATGTATCATTTTGAGTTACATAATTTATCATTTTTACTTATATCATTTGTACATGTATCATTTTGACTTATGTCTACTATTGGACATGTATCATTTTTGACATATTATTGATCTATTGGCATATTTGACTTTCACTTGTTTTAGTTATATATGATGACGATCTTATTAGTATTGAATTTTCAATTTATATATATTGAAAGTGGTCGATGATTTTTGGATATATATTTATTACATATGATGATTTTAATTTACTGCTCAGGATGGGTGTTGTCAAATTCAATTAAATTATAGATATTTGACTCACTTGTTTTAATTATAGATGATGATCATGTTATAATAATTATCTTGTTATTTAATCATGAGTTAAATAATTAAATTACTTACTATATAATCATATGAGTTATTTAAGAGGCATGATATATTTAACTAATTAAATTGAAATAAAACATATTAAATTAATAAATGGAAGCAAAACAAGATGCATTTTTAGAAACAAAAAAGGAAGCAACAATGGAATCCAAACTAGAAGCAAACCAGAAGCAATCTTGGAAGAAAAACTTGGTGTTGTCTAGGAAGCAAAAACAAAAGAAATTCAAGTAGTAAACAAAGAAGTAATAATGGAAGAAATTTTAGAAGCAAAAAAATATGCAATAAATAGAAGCCATATTAGAAGCAAAAAAAGATGCAAAAATGGAAGCAAAACTAGAAGAAAAAATGGAAGAAA
Organism: Sequoia sempervirens; assembly: GCA_007258455.2. Taxonomy (NCBI): domain Eukaryota; kingdom Viridiplantae; phylum Streptophyta; class Pinopsida; order Cupressales; family Cupressaceae; genus Sequoia; species Sequoia sempervirens. Next base: position 638,362,896 of record VDFB02058242.1, on the reverse strand, counting down.
AATTGGAAGCAAAACCGGAAGCAAACCTAGAAGCAAAACTGGAAGCAAACCTAGAAGAAAAACTAGAAGAAAAATTGGAAGCAAACTTGGAAGCAAAACCAGAAGCAAAATCGAAAGCCAAACTAGAAGCAACAAAGGATGTCATAATAGAAGCAAAACTGGAAGCAACAAAGGACATCATAATGGAAGAAAAACTTGGCATCAATTAGGAAGCTAAAAAAGAAGCTATTTTCAATGCCATACTATAAGTAACACAAGAAGCATGACTGGAAGCACTACTAGAAGCAACAATGGGAGCAAAAAATGGAAGCAAAACTGGAAGCCAAATTGGGTGCTAATTTAGGGACTATTTCTGACATTAAATTGGTTTCGCTTCCCGACGCTATTCCCGGCGCTAAAAGAGGTGCTATTGGTTGCTTTACTTTTTCGGCAGTAAAGTCGGTGCAAAATCTGGCACTGAAGTGAACATGTAGTTTGGCACTGAGTTTTTTGTTGGAAAAAGTGTCCAATTCATGAACTAAAATGCACTAAATTCCAGTGCTATTTTAGGCACTAATTTCCAGCTTTGTTGTAGTGAAATTAACTACCGACCTCTTCAAGATACATAAAGAGTGTACAGTATTTGCACAATCAGTTTCCATATACTAACAATCATACTCTCAGGAAATCAGTGGATCTAACTTAGCCTACACACACAACACGCATAATGTCAAGTTCAAAAATCTAGTAGAAAAAACTAAGTCAAAAGTCAAAAAGAACAAAGTGTACCTTTATACAAAAGCACCCAATTGTTAAGGTACAAAAGTGAATTTCTATTACAAAAGAGTAGGTATATTGGAAAGGCACACACTATAAAAAAAAACATAAGGTTTTCACAAAGTTGTATTACAATAGCATTGAGTAAATATAATAGTGCAGGAAGGGTTTGTGAACTTTGCACCATTGCAGAGCTTCCACACTTTTAAACAAAAGTGTGGCATCAATAACAAAGGTGCACCGAAATAAACTTCAATTATTTTGTTTCCCTAACTTCTATGCTACATTTCACTATCTAGAAAAATGTGCAAGGAAGGTTTCTTCAAGTACATACCTAACCGCCCGAACCAAGAGGGCATTGGAACTCATGGACTTGATCAACTTGGTGTCTGGTGCGAATAAAAAACTCCATCGTAGTAGGGTCTCCAAAATAACTCGCTCAAGGATCTCTCTAAGGTCTTAATATTTTTTAAAGAAAAGTGTGCAAATGAGCTAGAATTTTCTTCAAATGAGCATATATACCCCCCAAAACTAGGGTTTTGACCCTCAAAATCATTTTTATAGCATTTTTTTGCTTTCGAGTTAGCATTTGAGCCCCTTAGGACTTATTTTTGTCTTCTATGCAACATAACTACTCTCGTAATCTTATCACGATCTTGACCTAAAAATTAGTTTTTCCGTTCAATCTCTCAAGGGGGCATCATACCAGTGTTCATTCACTAGGGCATAGTGGGTCATCAAGAAATTCATTGTTTAAAAAAAAAAAAAGATTTTAGTATCAAAATTTTAAAGCAATACAATAGGTACCTTGCTTCAAAGAAGGGAAAAATGTAAATAGCTAAAAAATGTCTTGAGCATATCATACACTTGATTTTGCTTACTAACACCATTTCTAGAATATAATCCACCTAATTCCTCTATTTAATTAGATAACATGTCCAATTATTTAGTTAAATTCACCTTATTCTCCTATTAAGTGAATAACTAAGTTTATTTGATTAATTCAACATAATTCATCATTTTCTCACCTTTTGATTAAATAATGTCAAATTATTTAATTAAATGCTAATAATCCCACTTGATTAAATAATTCCAAATTATTTAATTAAAACTCTTAAATCTTCCAACTTGCACAATTAAATGATTCCATTAATCATTTAGCTGGAATTATTTAATCAAAACTCTTGAATCTTCCAACTTGCACAATTAAATGATTTCATTAATCGTTTAATTAGCTAATTTTCCTCCAACCCTCCAACTTGCATAAAGAATATTTCTCATGTAATATTTTCTTTTCAAATTTGAATTCTTCCCTCCAACTCAAAATATCTCCAACATAATTTCTAAAATCAAGGGATATTGTTGAGTCTCTCAAGGATTACGAACCTTTGATATAATCCTTGATTAATGCCTAATGGATTATCAACCACTTGATATTTTCTTGGCCGATGTCTTCATCCTCAATTTTATTTCATCCATTGATTAGCATTTCATATAATGACCATTGATCAATATCTCACAAATCTATCATACCAAGGCATTTCATATCAAATGGGACACACATCTTATGAAAAGACACTCTCTCAAATTGATCACTCATTCTTGAGCAATTTGAGAGCCTTTTTATGGGAATCAACCTCATCAATCATCATCAACCTTTTGCAAATCAACATCAATTAGGAAAATTTTAGAAATCCGCATCCATACCATCACTCAAATTGCACTCAATCCAAAATGAGATTGTAGTTTTGTTGATTATTTATTTCAATTGCTTAGAATTTATACTTCTTTCATGTTCATTGAATCATTTTAACCATGTTTATTAATTTTTATTGGAGTATTTCTTTTAATTTATCATTGCTTATTTAATTGTGTCATTTCAATGTTGTTTGATCAAATGAATTCATATACTTACACATCCTATCTCATCATATATCCAATAAAACAATCAAACCTATCCAATAATATTAGTTTCTTGATATTTGATCAACATCATTCATTCATCATATCCCATTTTATCTATCCATCTAATCATCTAATTTATTCTATCCTACTCATCATACTAACATTTCTATCCAAGTATCATGAAAAAAATTTTATATTTATTGAATCCTACATCCACAAATCATAAGTAGCATCATAACATCATCCATCATGCATAATCATCACATAACACATCAAAAATAACCAAAATAATTGCATACATACATCACTCATCACATATCATAACATCCTGCATTCGAAAATAATTAGTACCATCATAATATTACACTATTACATAGTCTATAAGTGTTAGATCATATCATGCCATCCATATATCATAAGAGAATCATAGCATCATAAGATCATCCATATGCCATCATCACATCATACATCATAGAATCACATTGAACCATATAAGCATCATATAGAAATCATACATATGCATCATCACATACATAAATCATCATAGAAGATCATATCATTATCACTCAAAAAAACTAATCTCATATATATCATCAAATGTATGTCATGATACAAAAATCTGTATATCGAATGTGTGATACAATATATACATCAAAAAAATGTACAAAGGGATATCAAGAGCTATGAATGTATATACAATAAAGAAACTATCTACATCAAATAATCCATACATCAAATATATACAAAATGTGAGCTACATAGAGCTCCCTCCCTCCTTCCCTAGAGAAGGAAGACAGGGAGGAGCCGTTTGTTATGGAGGAGCCATCTGATACTAAATCATCTATCCTATTAAACCCCCAGACTGTTGTACCTATATCCTGGAAGGTTCTACCTATGATGGTTCTTGTGAGGGATGTCCCACTGATCTATGATCTAACATTCATGATCCAATTATTATTACACCCTTGGCTAAAAATATAGGTTGTCATCAACCTAGTGGTACTTCTACCTCATAGAGGTTCCTATAGTATGTGGCCTATCTCTCAAGGATTCTAATCTCCCTCATGTACTATGACATGGGAATCATTTTTCCCTATCTTGCACCCTCTAGCTACTACCTACTAGCCTACTCAATATATCTCTCAACAATGATCTGAGCTAGTTGAGCCTCTTATTGCTATCTCTAGACAATCTCAACATTCATCTCTATTGTCCTCTAGACTAGCTATATAGTCAACCCATCTCGCTTTTCCCTATAACTATCCATCTCCCAACAAGCCTAGTCTCTCTCCTGTAATCCCACCCTAAGTTTGACATTTTCAGGGCCTCCTTCTTAGGGAGTTTCATCTTCTCCTCCATCTCCTCTTGTAGGTACTACTACTTCCACCACCACCTCTTGTTGTCCTCAATATTCTACAACAAGGACCTCCACCTCTATCCTGTGTATCGGATGGCTAGCTTTGTAAGTCTCTGAATCTCACCACCTCCTCCCTCTAACCGCTCCACCATCTGGATGTGTAAACCTAAGTGGTCACTATGGTATCCACTAGGAATCAAAATTGGCAATCACCCCTAGGTCCACTACCCCCATCTTCTTAGATCCACTGCACTAGAGTTAGCTAGATAAACTTTGTCACTAATACTCAAGGTGAGAGCATTGATCCCCAATCCAAAATATTCTTGGTAGTATGAGCAAAAATAGTGTGGTAATTAGCTACAAGAACATCCCTAGCCTTGTCAAATTTCCTCCTCTCCCTATCAAGAAGGTATCTCTCAATGATATATGATTTTCTCTTGATCAACCATCAAGCCTGTCTACAAAATGGGAGGTGCACTTTGTCATAATCCCAAGCCTCAATATGTAGCCATGACCTCCATCTAAATTGATCCATGTCATCAATCATCCTCCACCAATAATCCATATTACCAATTCAATGCTATGTGAGAAGAGTATCATATTTGTAGACAAGGGGATGTCATTCCTCTCTCATTGCCTATCCAATAGGTGTGGTCACAACTATATGCTCCCATGCCCAAACATGAAGCAAGGTCACACCTGTTGATAAAAAGGAGGTTGAGCAATAAACCACCTGGTATATACCATGATATAAGTGTGCTAGTATGCATGGTACCCATGCATAAACTCAAGCATCCTCCATAATCCTCTCTAACACATGGCTCCATTCGACCAAGAAACCCCTAGAATATCGAATATGCATAATATTCCCATAGATAAAGCCATATGCTACAATGGTGATATCATGTACCACACTGATATACTACCTTAGTTCAATTTGACCATCGTTTATCTCTAGTTCATCATCACCAAAGACCCGCTCGAATACCTCAACACCATAATCGGGCTCATATATAACTCTCTCCATGAATTGGAACCCTTAGGATGTTCCATACATCCTCCAAAGTTATACTTGTCGAGCTCCTATAGGTTGTCAAAATGAGGGCGTCTCTGAGTGCCATCACTTCACTGAATCAGTTATGAATGCACAATGTGTACATAACTTAGGCATATATGCGATGTAATAAAGACTAACCTCTCCCAAAAACTCAGCATCCATCTTAGTCAAATGAGCCATCCAATCCAAAAATGTAGCTCATCACTCTTGTGAAAGGATGGGATCCAATATCACCTACAAACATAATGCACACAATGTCAATTTGCAAAAAAACCTAAGTCTATAAAGCCCTAAGTCAAAAGCAATCTTTTTTCAAAAGTGTCACCTTATCACAGCCAAAAGTGGATACTTTTTCAAAAGTGTCCCTTTATAATTTTAGAAGTGAGAATTTTAAGAAACCCATCACTTTATTATAGATAAAAGTGAAGCAATTTTTCAAAGTAACTCGCTTATGCAAAAGCGTCATGAATCTTGCATAAGCATCACATTAGTGTTCAATCGCATTGTGATGGGTTTCAAAATTGTTGAGTCTAACTCAACATGTTTGTCAAACTACCTTTACATAGCATTTAATGAGCCTAGAATTATGTGCAAAAGTACAAAGGTTAGGTACATACCAAGGGGTTTGCTCCGGTGGGCCACCAAAAATTTTAGACTACATCAACACGATGCGGGGCACATGGAATTTAAGCCCTCGTTAGAAGGTCTCTATCATAGAATGCAGCTCTAAACTCTAAATATTTCAAACTCTCAAGATGTAAATGAATTGAAAATGACCCCAAATTCTTATATATATGGTCCCCAAAACCCTAGGTTTGATCCCTCTTCCACCTTCATCTCATTTTCATTCTTTTCCATCATTCCTAATCAATTTCTAGGCCTCCTAGGTCCTAATTTTTCCTATTTTTCTTCATTGTACCTATTCCATCATCCTATCAAGAGCCCAACTCAAAAAATCTTTTTTTTGACCAACCTCTCAAGGGAGCTACCTAGTGTCTTTCCATCCTTCTTTCATCCATTGTGACATAGTGGGGCATCATAAAAAAGTTTCATTTTTTTTCATTGTAGCAATGTCTTTGAAACAACGTAGCATGTACATTGTCTCAAAGAGGGGAAAAATGTAGACATATAAAACCATTTGGACATATCACACATTCATAACTACTGTATTTTCATCACTTTCTCACCATGTTTATCATTTTAATCATTTTTCATCATTATCCCTCTAATTCACCATTTTTCCTCTATTAATTGAATAACTCCTAATTATTTGATTAATTCATCATTTTTTTCAATAATTTTCTTCCATTCCACTTAGAAAAATCTAATTTTCCTATATCTCACATAATTAAATAATTTTATAATTTAATTCACTAATTTTCCCTCGAACTTGCACAAAGAATATTCTATTTCCAAAATAAAATATTCTCTTCCTCTAATAAATAAATTTTAAATTTATTTAATTCCCTAATTTCCCTCTCAAAGGAATATTCTATTTTCAAAAATGAATATTCTCTTTTCACAGAAGAATTATCTCTTTTCAAAACATCTCAAAATAATTTCCTTGAAATGAGGAGATATTTTCAATTAACTGAAGTTCACATTCAATTTCAACAATTAATCTCTTGATCTAATTTGAACCGTTGATCTTTATCCTTCAATCTCCACCATTGATCGAATATCCTAAAAATCTATAAAATTAAGACATTTCCTTCATCAAAATCATTCACAATTCTCATAAGGAATTCATGATCTTTTTGAAACAATTCTTAGAAAATTTAGCATCATAATTGTGATTCAAGATCATCAATCAAGCTTTTGCAACATGGGTTATGCATAATTGAGCAATCCACATCCCAAATTGGCATAATTCCATACAATGGAGTACTAGGTTTGCTTGTTCTTTGAGTAATTGATCTTTAATTTAAATTGTGTTCTTGATATTTATTTACTTGTTGATTCAATTGTATTCTACTTCATTGAGTATAGGTTTAATTGATATTTCTTTAGTGGGTTCTTGATGTTTTCTAACCCTAATTGTTTAAATCTATCTTTTAATCAATTCCCATTATTCCCCTACTACAGGTTTTGAATATGATAACTATTACCTATTTTTCACTACGAGCTCAAATAGGTAGAGCTGAATCAAATTCATGAATTATAGGTACAAAATTTTTCAAGTTTTGTTGATTAAAGTATTCATGGTTCATCATAAAGATCAGATTACATCTAGATCATAGTTTTATTGTGCAAGTATTTGAAACAAAAAATTGAAAATTTGCATAATAATGTTTTTTATTCATTTTGTAAAACACTGAATCTCGCACAAGCCATGAGAGTAACTAAATTTGATTATGACAATCAAATGATGAATACAAAATTCAAGGATAAACTACACTACTGAAAATAACATAAGTGCAAAGTAGAGGAGCAATTCATCATTGCATATGATGATGAATCACTTTCATTGATGTCTTCGGTTGTTGCATCTCCAAGCTTCAGCAGCCTCGTTTTCGCGCTCCATGAACCTGCAAAATTGTAAAAGAATGGCGTTAGAGATGTACTCTAAGCAATGATTAATTACATTCTACTCTATGCCTATGCTACCAACAGGAATGTAATTTGCATTAAATCAGGCATTCACTAGATGATTGAGTTACAAAGGTTGAGAATCAAGGAACACGAAACTAAATGGAAGCTTTCAGCTTCTTTTATCTTGCTAACATGTTTGTTTCAATGTGCACGAACAGGTTCATCATGTTTGAGATTATTTTATCAGATATGTGGAGCAAAACGGGCTCTCACAAGGGTAGAGCCCGACATATCATAAGGACATATCTCATTCACATTATTACATGAGAAGCATCAAAGAACAGTCATCATCTTGGACTGTCATCTAGTAGTCTAATAGCAAGGTGAAAATAGATTAAGCAAATCATCTTATTCCTCATAATTCAATAAAACAATCAAAGAAACATGATTAAGGGAGCATTAATTGTATTTGTCATTCTTTGTTTCAGCTCTTCCTTTCATTCATATTTACATTTTAATGAGGCATTAAGCCCCTTATGTTGAAGGGAGAACAAGACAATACACAATTAAGTTGTTTTTTTCAATTCTAAAGTACATACATGGTTCATCCAAAGATTCAGGAGGACAGTTAACATGATAATAGGACAACATTATTGCATCTTAAGATTAAGGGACATAACATGCATCTTAAGATTTAGAGATAGAACAAAGTAATTTGTAACAACATCATTATGGAGGACAATCTCAAATCTGTAAGGCATAGTCATATTAAAGCATCAAGGGAAACATTGCCAATATTTTAAGGGGTATGACTGTCATTGTCATTACCAGTCCCAATTGTTTCACTTGACAAAGTTTCAAATTCAAGGCATTTCCAAGTAACAAAAATAAGTGAAGAACATTGGAGATATAATTCTATGACATACATTAATGCAAATACAAAAGAATATGGAACTTCCTGCTGGGTCAAAGAATATACCAGGTTTCTGAATCAAAACAAAGGTAGTCATGGAGTTAATACAAAACAGAGTCTTGATAAAAGTCAGTGATACCCGCAATTACATGGACTCCAAGGTAGACCTTTAATGAAAGTTCAGTTTACAAGTGGGGCAATCCTAATTTTGTGTCATAGGACAACATTGATAATCTGATTATCTAAAGGTAAATCACAAATGAGTAGTCATGATAATGACAGTGCAACCTTTGAGAATATAAAGTCCACCAAGAGGCACAAGCATATATTAGTAAAGACAAACAACATATAGTAAAAGGCTAGATACAGTATGGAATGTGGTATTTCAAATCTTTCATGGTGGCCATAGATAGTTAAATCACAAAACCCGTGGCCTGGAGGGAACATTTTCCAATACCCAAATGGGGTTTTAGTAAGAAAAATACAGACTTCTGGTTATTATAATTTACCCGTAGGTGGGTCTTGTCAAAAATACAAAGAATGTATAAATATCATTGTGGGTAATACCCAAGAAAAGGTAAAAGGTGATACTTTCATAATTTCAAATACCCAGATCAAAACATGCAAGCCATGACCAAAGAAGTTATTAAAGAGTAATCAGAAGTTTCTTTTTCCTGATACAAAGAATAGGTTGAACAAGAGTATTGAACCACTACACACTATGGCGGCTCAAACAGTCAACAAAATACCAACAAAATCAAAGGAATGTGGCCATAAATTTTTTAAAAATTACTTCAAAATGAAAGAGAATCTCAGATTTTAAGACAAAGAAGCATTCACCTTGTGTTTTCCAACTGATTCCCTTAGGAAATCCTTTCATAGCATGTGTTTATCAATGTAGGACATGCTCTCACAGCGGCCACAGAAAAGAAAAAAAATCATTACAAAGGTAAAATAGGTAAAGACATATTTGTTAGAGTAATAAGTTATTATGCTTAATTAATTATATCATACTGGTTAATTAATTAAGTCACTTATTCCTTTAGTTGCTTAAGCTAAACTTAGGCACATTAATAATTGATTAATTATTAAGTGTGCACACTAGGGTTTCATTTAGGGTTTCCCTTTTAGGGTTTCTTTTTTGCAAGATCTGGGGGTAGCCATTTTTTTGGGACACTTTGGGCTCAAACAGACACCGCCATCACGTTCGCAGTGGCCAAAAACCCTAAGATTGCCTTTCGTTTCGTCGATTTTGAAGAAAGTTATTTCTGAGGCAAAAAAAATTTGCCAGGGAGGCCGTACGACCTCCCCAGCTCACTTCTCGAGGCACAAAAATTAAAAAAATGCAAAAAATAGGTTTTTTGATTTCCGCACCAGCGCTCACAGTGTATAAGGTTGCGGCCACCATTCCTCCACCATCATTGGGTATGACCATTGATCTGCCACCACCATACATCAGCAGCTAGCCCAGCCAGCCCTTGAGGGCTCCCTCCACCCCGCCTAGGTCATATGGCCAATCAAGGGCCTCAGCTCAGCCCCTGTGGGCCTCTTGCAGCCTCGCAGTGGTCCTATGGGGACCAGGAGCCCGCGCCCGGCTCTCAGCTGACCACAGTGCTGGAGAATATTCCGGCGAATTTATTGAAGATTTTGATCGAATATTCTGAGAGGGAGAATATTTCGTCGCCCTCAAATTTTTCCAGCAAGGAGGGGCAATTTTTTGCCCCGACGGCCAGATGACTATCAATTTTTTTCTTGTGAACTGCTGACATCAGCATGACATTAGTGGCCGTACGGCGCTCCAAGCCCCCTCTTAGCCCTAATTTTTCCAAAAGGAGTACTTTTTTTCTTTTGGACATAACTTGGGCATACAGTATCAAAATCAGGTAAACGAGATATCGTCGGAAAGCTAGTTCTGAGCACTTTCTAGTGGTACTATTTATTTTTTAGTATTTTATTGTTTACCTACATTTACTTCTGTTTGAAGTCAGATGTTTATTTTATGCTTTTGAGCTCATAAATTTTTGCCACGATCTCCAATTTTCGCTATCTTTGTGGCATTGGAAAGGTATTAAGGAGCTCTATGTTGCTGTCTATGCACTTTTTTTGTATCTATCCCAGGTTGATCGCTTAGTCTAGATTTGGCCCGATGGGTTGTTTGGAGATTACTTGGATGTTTTGGCAGTTGGGAGGGTGCATCTTGCATCTTTGCACTTCGTTTTCAGTAATACATGTTTCAATAATTGCTTGTTGCTTCATAGATTCCAGGGTTGTTCTCGTTTGGAGTTTTCCAGAGTTCCAAGGCATTGGGTCTGCTGTCGCTTTTTTCATGATTCCTTGAGTCAATCAGTGACTCTCATCTGGTTTCAATAGTAGACAGAAGAATATTTCCTTGCTTGCCAGATTTCGGTTCCAGTGTTACTCTTAAGAGTTCTTCCAGTGCTTCTTTGCAGCATGTCATCTCATTGTAGGGGGGTTTTGTTCCACTGGGTTTTTCCTTCTCTACCTCATTCTTGCATTTGTAAATGGGTACTTGATTAGGCCTAGTTGTTGGGACCCATCTTTGCTTTCATGCATCTTATTCTAGTGTTTTAGCTTCTTCCTAAGTTCATCTTAAAGTGTCGAGTAATGTTATTATGCTTAATTAATTATATCATATTGGTTAATTAATTAAGTCACTTATTCCTTTAGTTGCTTAAGCTAAACTTAGGCACATTAATAATTGATTAATTATTAAGTGTGCACTAGGTTTCATTTAGGGTTTCCCTTTTAGGGTTTCTTGATCTCCTTCATAAGGATTGATCTCTTTGTAATAATTGATTCTCTTTAATGCATTTTTACTTTGAGGTTTATAGAACATCTTCTTTGGTTATGCATGTCTTTTGCATGTGACAGGTGATTGCATGCAGGTGATCTTGGTTTCTAACAATATCAGTAGAAGATAAACTCATGGCTACACAAAGCTTAAAGAATGTTTCAAAATGGTGAGAAACGATCGTTTTATGAAGGAATCAGTTTTTACCATGAAATTTTTGTAGAAATCTGACAAAGAATCACTCAGAAAACATCCAAAGGGTGTCCAACATTGAGCCTTTCATGGTGAAATTTTAGGTTGAAACCCTCCTCAGCAGTGGCGGCCAACTTCTTCATTAAGCTTCATCAAAGTCAAAAGAATGATAATGATTTTTAGGGTTCAATGATTGCTTTTGTCCATTCGCCCTAAGCCATTTTTGGTATTTTTATTAATTATTTTTAATAATCATTATGTTTTATTCATCCTTCATGGCCATGACTTGAAGTCAAGATTCCTAGAGATGATGTGGTCAGCCCATTATAATTGTTACATGAAATGATATGGTCGACCAATTCATTTATAATGTTGAATGCATTTTACTATCTTATATGCATGGAGTGGAGTAATAAGGGGTCATGACTTATTGATTTTGCAATTATAGAGTCTCCACTTAAGTATATATTGCATGGATCTAGGGAGCACTGAATTTTCAGCTAAATATTAAAGATAATAATATGTTTTCTTTAATATTTAGCATATAATAAAAGGTGGATTAAGATTTCCTTTTCAAATAAATCCATGTAAAAGTTATAAGTAAAGGTCAACTGAAGATTGATATCAGTTTGAAGACTGAATTCATTGCACATTTTCTCTTAGTTTCATGTCTGATTATCAACTGAAGATTAATCATCAAGTCATCATGGGCGGATTGATACAAATGAGGCAATTTTTGCATGCTTGGACTTAATTTTCATGGATTTCCAGTTTAGCTCGAGCTACTCTTCAGTTGAATGCTTTATGACTGCGAGTTTGAGATCGAGTTCACTCACTTTTGCATGAGTTTGAACCTTATTTTCAGGGGATTTTTGCTTCTGCTCGAATTTCACCTTGGAATTATCATTTTCTCACTAAAATTGACTTTCAATTTCATGTTCATGCACTTTGAAGTGCATTCTCATTGTATATATTGGAAAAAGTTTATCTTTTTCAGTTAGTTCTTATTATTCAGTCATTGCATTCTGCAAAGTGAATTGTCATGTAACTTAGCTTTCAGATTAATACACTGTTTTTACAAGTTCATTAGTTTATGATTTGCAAAGGATTCCTTCTAAATTTTAGTATTTTTGAATTTTCCTTCCAAGTTTTAGGCATCGTTATTGTGAGAAATTTGATTGAGAAATTAATGTGTTTTCAGTTCTGAAACCTCTAATTTTTCTATCTTTTTCACATATTTGTATGCAATTTAGTTTAAGTTCACTAGTTATACACTATGCATGTACTTGATTAATCAATTTAGTTGTGAAAACTTCATTGTCCCTCGATATTGCATTAAATCAAAGCCTTTGTTTAAAGCATTCAGGTGATTGAGCTATCAAATTAGGTTGTGTGAATTAAAGTGCTGAGTGGTTATTTGTGAGTTAGGTTGCAATTAGTTTTCCAATCAGGTGCATCAATAGGTTTCATTACAGTTTAAGCTTTTCTTTTAGTACTTCTATCCCTTTTCCAACAATTTACCAGGTAATAATTTGAAAATCATATAGGAAGCTGGCCTAGAATCCAGAGGTTCAATCTCATTATAGGTCACCCACAACCTAAATTTGGTCCAATGTTTCAAAAGATTGTTGAATTTAACCATTCAAGCATTTGGGTGCAATCTGTTTGACAATAGTTTTTGGCACGCCCAATGGGACTCTGAAGCATGCTTTAGAGAAAGAATTCAAGAGTTCTAAGTTGTCCTGGTATATACAATGGTGTATTTTGACTTTTAGAGGCTACAATTTATACCTGGCGACTCCGAACAAATCTATTGGTTTCGAGTGATCAAGTGCTAGTATGTTTCAAAGTACAACACTTAATATTATGATTTCTAGCATTTAAATGAGTAGAAATGACAGATTTTCATGGATATCATGTATACCCACCCCCTCACTGTGAAGATAGTATCAGCCAATCACCCTATCAGCCATATCAGGCCAATTACGCTGCTGGTTTTATTCCAAATAGCCATGCTACGACAACATATCGGCATGCTCAACATGCTTACCTCCCACCCACCCCTGCTTAGCCTTCAAATCAATAGTCGTATGTCCAAAATCAAATCCAAGAGGTTGAGGATATGGAGAAAAACATGAATGCAACAAAGGACATATTGTTAGACATTACAAAGTAGATAGAAGAGTACAAGAGGCAACAAGAGCTTGATTTACAACAACAAGAGTTATACTATCAAGCCTACCTTCATGAGCAGGAGTTAGAGACTCAACGGATACAGTTTGAAGAAAGGCTCGAGAGGGAGTTAGTTGCAAAAGAAGAGTAGATGAAGTTTTTGTTTGCTCAAAATCATGAAGTCCAAACAACTCCCTTCATTCCAGATCAGGCCTTTCAAGATGAAATTCAACCCTTTCAAGATGAGATTTTTGCAAAGCAGCCCATTGATCAGGATAGCTCACTTATCATGGAGAAGATTAGAAATGTAAATCCATTGCATTTAGCTTTGGAGGTTTACCGTTTAGAGCAGCTAAAGACTAAATAGGAAAGGGTTGTTGATTCTAAACCAATTGAAATTCCAAGTTTTAGGAGTGCTCTTTCAATACAACAGCCAATTTGTAGCCAAGAGCAGCCTGAAACACCTCATAATGAACTTAGTAATCCTATTATAGCAGCTGAACGTTCTTGCAGCCCCTTTTGTGCTAGCAAAATAGAAAAATCGCATGTCAAGCAAGAGGTTGCTGTTGTTTATAGTGTGTTTCTAGCTGAAAATGAACATAACGCCTAGATAGAGGAGGTAGGTTCAAGCTTGGCATTGAATCCTTTACACTTTGATTTGTTTGACAAGTTTTCCAATGCCTTTTATGAGATGAACGAAAGCAAAATGGAAAGGCTATAGGGTGAAATTCTTCTGTCGCAAAGACAAGTTGTCAAGGTTTCATTGGACAAGATGCCACCTGAGGAGGAAAATTAAATTTCTTTGTTTGACCAACTACCTAGATTTATTGAAAATGAGGAAGATAATTTATAGGTGCTCAACTTATCAGCTGTTTTGGAGCAACAAGAGCACGTTGAATATTTTTGTGAGTTGCTAGTCCATGACAGCAAGGATGATAATCTTATTTTGCATGAGGATATTACTGACTATCACTCTGAACATAAAAATAAATTAGATCAAGCATCAAATTTGTTTTCAAAACTTCCTTTGTATTACACTGAAGAGGCCAGCACGAATGAGTTGAAAGCAGCTTGCCTTGAAGAGTAGTCAAGTGAACCAATTGAAGATGATCAGTCTCTTCAAGACATATCAAGGTTTGACTGTCAAGATCCCACCTGTTCAGCTTGTGGGGAGCTTGCCACTCTGCTGAACTCTTGTAGCGATCAAAAGCCCAAGCCAATGAATAATGAAGACAATCAGGTGCTAGAAGGTATAGGGGTTGATTCACAAAAAAGGTTTGTTTAAGTGGAGCAAGAAAGGCGGAAAAATATAGATATTGAAGCACCTTTCAAGAAAAAGGTTTGTGTTCAGCGTAATCAAGTGATTAGAGAGCCTGTAGTTGATAAGGGAGAAGTTAGCAAAAGGAGTTATCAGTTTAACCTCTCAAGAGGATGCCCAATCAGGTATCTTTCTAGGACTGATATTCAAAGCGTGTCTGATGTAGTTTCAATAAAAGGACAACATATTCAACCTGTCTTTTCACTCCAAACCAACAATATAGTTTGTTATTTTCAAGGGGTGAGTGACTTTTTTTACATTCTTTATGAAGCTTTGCACCCATTTATTGAGCATCTTAAGGCACTTCCTCTATTTTCAGCTGTCCATAAGCATGAAAATTAGTATTTGTTGTCAAGGAAGTTCAGGTATTTCTCACAACTAGTGAATGGTCATTTCTGAGCACTAACACTATTGGTTAGTGTAGGGTAGGGTAGAGTTTCAACTTTTCTTTCAATAATTTCCCCATGGCACATTTTCATTCCAATTTTGTCATGTTTTCAATAAGTGCAGTTGTTGCACCTAGTTTTTCAGATTCTATCCTCAACAGAATTGCAGTAGTTTCTTTCAGTTTGCGTGTTTTGAAGATGAGTTACAGTTTTCTAAGTTAAAACATAACAGAACATGGACTCCTTACCCAATGGATAAGCTATAAACTAGTCTATTGTGTTTAGCAGGAAAACACTCCGCAGAGGTCACCAATTTGTTACCTATTTTTCACTACGAGCTCAAACAAGTAGAGCTGAATCAAATTCATGAATTATAGGTACAAAAATTTTCAAGTTTTTCTGATTAAAGTATTCATGGTTCATCATAAAGATCATATTACATCTAGATCATAGTTTTATTGTGCAAGTATTTGAAACAGAAAATTAAAAATTTGCATAATAATGTTTTTTATTCATTTTGTAAAACACTGAATCTCACACAAGCTGCGAGAGTAACTGAATTTGATTATGACAATCAAATGATGAACACAAAATTCAAGGATAAACTACACTTCTAAAAATAACGTAAGCGCAAAGTAGAGGAGCAATTCATCATTGCCTATGATGATGAATCACTTTCGTTGATGTCTTCAGTCGTCGCATCTCCAAGCTTCAACAGCCTCATTTTTTTGCTACATGAACCTGCAAAATTGAGTTACAAAAGTTGAGAATCAAGGAACACGAAACTAAATGGAAGCTTTCAGCTTCTTTTATTTTGCTAACATGTTTGTTTCAATGTGCACAAACAGGTTCATCATGCTCAAGATTATTTTATCAGATATGTGGAGCAAAATGGGCTCCCACAAGGGTAGAGCCTGACATATCATAAGGACATATCTCATTCACATTATTACATGAGAAGCATCAAAGAACAGTCATCATCTTGGACTGTCATCTAGCAGTCTAATAGCATGGTGAAAATAGATTGAGCACATCATCTTATTGATCATAATTCAATAAAACAATCAAAGAAACATGATTAAGGGAGAATTAATTGTATTTGTCATTCTTTGTTTCAGCTCTTCCTTTCATTCATATTTACATTTTAATGAGGCATTGAGCCCCTTATGCTGAAGGGAGAACAAGACAATATGCAATTAATTTGTTTTTTTCAATTCTAAAGTACATACATGATTCATCCAAAGATTCAGGAAGAAAATTAACATGATAACAAGACATCATTATTGCATCTTAAGATTAAGGGACAGAACATGCATCTTAAGATTTAGAGACAGAACAGAGTAATCTGTAACAACATCATTATGGAGGACAGTCTCAAATCTGTAAGGAATAGTCATATTAAAGCATCAAGGGAAACATTTCCAATATTTTAAGGGGTATGACTATCATTGTCATTACCAGTCCCAATTGTTTTAGTTAACAGAGTTTCAGATTCAAGGCATTCCAAGTAACAAAAATAAGTGAAGAACATTGGAGATATAATTCTATGACAGACATTAATGCAAATACAAAAGAATATGGAATTTCCTGTTGGGTCAAAGAATATACCAAGTTTCTGAATCAAAATAAAGGTAGTCATGGAGTTAATACAGAATAGAGTCTTGATAAAATTCAGTGATACCTGCAATTACATGGACTCCAAGGTAGACCTTTAATGAAAGTTCAGTTTACAAGCGGGGCAGTCTTGATTTTGTGTCATAGGACAACATTGATAATTTGATTATCTAAAGGTAAATCACAAATGAGTTGTCATGATAATGATAGTGCAACCTTTGAGAATATAAAATCCACCAAGAGGCACAAGCATATATTAGTAAAGACAAACAACATACAGTAAAACACTAGATACAATATGGAATGTGGTATTTAGAATCTTTCATGGCAGCCATAAACAGTTAAAGAACAAAACCCATGGCCTGGAGGGAACATTTTCCATTACCTAGATGGGGTTTTAGTAAGAAAAATATAGACTTCTAGTTATTATAATTTACCCGTAGGCAGGTCTTGTCAAAAATACAAAGAATGTATAAATATCATTGTGGGTAATACCCAAGAAAAGGTGAAAGGTGATACTTTCATAATTTCAAATACCCAAATCAAAACATGCAAGCCACGGCCAGAGACAGCTAAGAAGCACGCACAAAGAAGTTATTAAAGAGTAATCAAAAGTTTATTTTCGCTGATACAGAGAACATGTCGAACAAGAGTATTGAACCACTACACACTATGGCTGCTCAAACAGTCAACAAAATACCAATAAAATCAAAGAAATGTGGCCATAACTTTTTTAAAAATTACTTAAAAATGAAAGAGAATCTCATATTTTAAGCCAAAGAAGCATTCACCTTGTGTTTTCCAGCCGATTCCCTCAAGAATTCCTTTTGTAGCATGTGTTTATCAGTGCAAGATGTGCTCTCACAATGGCCACAAAACAAAAATAAAATCATTACAGAGGTAAAAGAGGTAAAGAAATATCAGTAGAAGATAAACTCATGGCTGCACAAAGCTTAAATAATGTTTCAAAATGGTGAGAAATGACCGTTTTATGAAGGAATCAATTTTTACCATGAATTTTGTGTAGAAATCCGACAGAGAATCACTCAGAAAACGTCCAAAGGGTGTCCAACATTGAGCCTTTCATGGTGGAATTTCAAGTTGAGACCCTACTCAGTAGTGGCGGCCAGCTTCTTCATGAAGCTTCATCAGAGTTAAAAGAATGATAATGATTTTTAGGGTTCGATGATTGCTTTTTTCCATACACCCTAAGCCATTTTTGGTATTTTTATTAAAGATTTTTAATAATCATTATGTTTTATTCATCCTTCATGACCTTGACTTGAAGTCAAGATTCCTAGAGATGATGTGGTCAGCCCATTATAATTGTTACATGAAATGATATGGTCGACCAATTCATTTGTAATGTTGAATGCATTTTAATATATTATATGCATGGAGTGGAGTAATAAGGGGTCGTGACTTATTGATTTTGCATATATAGAGTCTCCACTTAAGTATATATTGCATGGATTTAGGGAGTGCTGAATTTTCAGCTAAATATTAAAGATAATAATATGTTTTCTTTAATATTTAGCATATAATAAAAGGTGGATTAAGATTTCCTTTTCAAATAAATCCATGTAAAATTTATAAGGGTCAACTGAAGATTGATATTAGTTTGAAGACTGAATTCATTGCACATTTTCTCTCAGTTTCATGTCAGATTATCAATTGAAGATTAATCATCAAGTCATCATGGGCGGATTGATACAAATGAGGCAATTTTTGCATGCTTGGACTTACTTTTCATGGATTTCTAGTTTAGCTCGAGCTCCTCTTCAGTTGCATGCTTTATGACTGCGAGTTCGAGACTGAGTTCACTCATTTTTGCATGAGTTTGAACCTTATTTTCAGGGGGATTTTGCTTCTGCTTGGATTTCACCTTGGAATTATCATTTTCTCACTGAAATTGACTTTTAGTTTCATGTTCATGCACTTTCAAGTGCATTCTCATTGTATATATTGGAAATTTTTTTATCTTTTTTCAGTTAGTTCTTGTTATTCAGCCTCTGCATTCTGCAAAGTGAATTGTCATGTAACTCAAGTTTCAGATTAATACTATGTTTTTATAGGTTCGTTAGTTTATGATTTGCAAAGGATTCCTTCTAAATTTCAGTATTTTTGAATTTTCCTTCCAAGTTTCAAGAATCATTATTGTGATAAATTTGATCAAGAAATTACTTTGTTTTCAATTTTGAAACCTTTGATTTTTCTATCTTTTTCACATATCTATATGTAATTTAGTTTAAGTTCATTGGTTATACACTGTGCATGTACTTGATTAATCAATTTAGTCATGAAAACTTTGTTTTCCCTTGATATTGCATTAAATCAAAGCCTTTGTTTAAAGAATTCAGGTGATTAAGCTATCAAATCAGGTTGTGTGAATTAAAGTGATGAGTGGTTATTTGTGAGCTAGGTTGCAATTAGTTTTCCAATCAGGTGCATCAATATGTTTCATTATAGTTTAAGCTTTTCTTTCAGTACTTCCATCCCTTTTCCAACAATTTACGAGTTAATAATTTGAGAATCATATAGGAAGCCGACCTAGAATCTAGAGGTTCAATCTCATTATAGGTCACCCACAACCTGAGTTTGATCCAATGTTTCAATAGATTGTCGAATTTAACCATTCAAGCATTTGGGTGCAATCTATTTGACAACAATAACATGTCATAACGAACTCATGTTCACACTTGGACATGGGATTTTCTTATGGAAATTTTTAGCACCCTCTCTTCATGTTGAAGTACTATAAATATTTGGTGTCTTAGTGTATTTTGAATGACAGGTTGAAGATTTGTTGAGATGTTGTTATGCTACCACAATTGCTTTAGATTCTAGTAGGGAAAACTTTAAGAAACCCCCCCCCCCCTTGGTGAAGGTGTAAAATCTTGGTGAATCTTGTATACTTCCCAATAAAAATCTTAATTTTAGTGGCAATTTTTTTTGTTTTTCGTGAAAAAAATAATGTCCATTGGTGAATCTTTTCTAATCACTACAAGTCTGTAGAAAATCTTGGCGAAATGCAAATTTTTTAAAACCACTAAATTTTTTCCATTGGTGATTAAAATCCATTTTCGAACCAATAAAATATTTCAATTAGCGAATTAAACCTGTTTTCAAACCAGAAAAAATAATTTTGTTGGCAATTAAAATTTTTTTTCAAACTAAAAAATAAAATTCATTGGCGAATTAAACCTATTTTCAAATGACTGAGAAAAAAACATTGGCGATATTAACATAATATCAAACTAATAAAAAATGCAGTGGCAAAGTGTCAGTGCAAACTTTCCTAACCTTAGTTGCAAGTCTTTCTTGGTCATTTTTGTAGTCGGTGGGTCAGAGGTTTCAAAAAATTTGAAACTTCAGACTTTGGTTCTAAAGTTCCAAGTTTCAGCAACCACGTGACATTATGAACCATGACCATTTGTTGAATTTTTGATGGACAGTTGTAGTTGCATTCTGGAAGTATATCTCTCAAGCACTAGATTTGCGAATTGAAACATCTAGAATTACACTAGAACCGTTAGATTTTTAGAAATCAATGGTTGAGATTTTATTAATTATTTAGGTATGTTGATCATCATGCTCTTGTTTACCGTTTAATATTTCATAAGTTAGACCAAAATATTTTATGACAAAGCCTTAAATCTTAACTCTTTAATACTAAGGGCCGAGTCTCGTCAACCTAGCGATGTCCCCATTTTAAATTATGCACATGCATAAAGTTTATTTTAAAAGAGGAACCATTCAATGAAGTTTTGATGGACGGTTATAGATGCATTCTGGAAGTAAATCCTTGAAGTACTAGACTTGCGAACTGAAACCTTTGGAATAATAGTAGAACTGTTATATTTTCAGAAATCAATGGTTGAGATTTTATTAATGATTGGTTTCATAAATCAAAATATAGTTCTAATCATAAGTGCGAAATTTATTGTGACTTATTAGCTAGGACATTGATAATCATTAAGGTAAAACGAGACACTTAATTCTCTCTTTTCAATGCATCGAAGTACTCCACCTTTCATTTATTCTATTGAAATTCTCAATTTGGCTGTGGTACTGGGCGGCGGCGCGGATTAATACCATATGAATAGCTAGAGTGATTGATTGGATATCTTTATATTGAAAATTGCATGAAGTACTGTAGAATCATAGATGATGATGTCAATAATCCAATGATTTTGACAATCGTTAGCTTGTGTGGCACTGCTGATTTTGACAATTGACAGCTTGTCAGCTTGAACTACAGTTTGCAACTTTGCATGTAGCCAGCTTGAGGTATCGATTAAGTTGGATTTTTGGTTTGCGCAAATCACAATTATTACTAAGTAGTAGGTAGTAATTATACACAACCTCAGAGCTCACACGTGAAACGTGTGAGGTGTACAAGGTACCAAGCTGGTAGTGGCACTTTTGGCCCATAAATAAGGATAGTGAGCACAACTAAATCATTCGTTTAATTGTCATAAGGGTTTTCATTTTGTAGGGTTAATAACTTAATAAGGATTCAAGAATAAGATGATGCAGTATTATTGGGGATACTCTAAATTCTCCTACCTCCAATTATGTAGTTACAGACTAAAAGACCAATTTCCTTCAAGTTCAGAATGGGTGGAATTGGAAAGAAGTTGATTTGGCTCACCTGACTTCTTAGACAGGTTTTGAACTAGGATGAGGAGCTCTGATGGACATAAGTGTTATCGCAATGCATGGAGGCTACAAGTAGAAGATGGGAGTAGTTTTACTACCCCTCATTGTCTGCATGGTTTCCTAGGAAATTCCCATGCATTTAATTTCAGTGCTCATCTTCTGCATGGGAGTAGTTTTACTAGCCCTCATCTTCTACATCAGTTTAGTTCAGAAAGGGGCTAAGTACATTTTGTATCTTCATGACTCCCATTTCCCCAGTTTGATTGGGCCCCCTTTCCCCATGCATTTATTTTTAGAGCATATGGTTGACTTGACAAGTCCCATATGTTTATTTTCAGAGTTCATGGTTGACCCGACAAGTTCCATTTATTTTCATAGATACATGTATCACATTTACATTTTCAACTTTTCACCAACAATCCAGCAGAAGCTTGGTGCTTGCGCTTACATTTGTATTTGTACTATGTAATAATGTGACATTGTAATTCAGTTGTAATAAAATAAATGGTTGTGCTATTAATGTGACATTGTAATTCATTTTATTAAGTCCTTTGCAAGTTAAGTGCTATTAATGGTTGTGCAATGTGCTATTAATGTGACATTGTAATTCATTTTATTAAGGCCTTTGAAATGTTAAGTTTCTGACCCTTTGGCCTTGATGTCAATCCTAGCACAATAAACTTAAAGAAAATTTAAAACACATTTTTTAAAGCAAATTTAAAGAAAATTTAAAACACATGTTTTATGTTTATTATTTATATCATAAATTACTCAACCGTTCGATGAACATTTGATGTATGGTTGTAGTTTCATTTTGGAATGAAATGCACATAGCGCTATGCTTGCGAACTTAAACCTCTGGAATCACCCTATAACCGTTAGATTAACAAAGATCAATATTTTAGAATTTGTTGTCAATGCAAGAGTAAATCATTATTTTTAATGGCTTTTTTAAAATGTTGTTAGCCATGTACATTGTACTACCTAATAGTGTACTGTGTAGTCCATAAGTAACGAGTAGATGTTTCGGTGTCATTCAGTTTGCTCATTGCAGTGCACCACCTTGTTATGGGTTCCATAGTTCCACTTCCAACAAAGCCATTCCAGTAACCTAGTTTCAAGCTTCAACGTAGTTTCAACTTCAAGAATCAAAATTCAAAATCCGGGTAAGTTAAAGAATTCATGTTGCTACATTTCATCGCTTGACATTTCTTAGAATCTTATTTTGTCAAACTTTAAAGTTTAGGTTTAGGGTTAAGAGGCTTAAGAATTGAGAAAAATTAAGGACTAATAGGGAATTCACAAATTTCATATTGTTGATTGTATTAGCATGTTTACCACCAATACCACTAGAGCAATGTTGGATAAAAAAATTCATTATGCAAAATTGCTTAAAACCCCAAGTTTCATTGATGAATACCATGATATTTATGATCCTGAAACCTATGGTAGGCATACCTCAGAACTTAGATTTTCATCTAAGAATAAGGCTGCAAAGAAAATGCAATTGCAATTTAATAGTATCAGTGCATCATGGGTAACTAGATTAGGGTGCATGATGTTACATGAGATTTTCCCTTGCTCAGAATTTATCATGGTTTGTGCCCTAAATTATGATGATAACAAAAGATCAATTGTTAATACAGATAGCAAAGAAGATTTTTTATCCATTAATGCAGAAGAACTTGGAAAAGTGTTGGGCTTGGGGTTTACAATCGAAGAATTTGGAAATGTCCACATTGACCTAGAAAAGCTTGCTAGTGATTATGAAGCAGTGGATGAAATGGAGAAAAAATATTTCTTAAATAGAATAGTTCAGGATAGAAACAAATTGAAAGGTGATCATAAGCCTCCTTATGATTTGGATATTTTTAAACCATGGGTTCAGGATACTATTTCTATGCTAGCATTTTGCCTCAAGTTGGATAGCAATTTGGAAGTGTGTGCATGCCTCCTTGAAATGGTGTATAATATCCATTATGGTGTTCCACATGCCAAATATAATTTTATTGAGCACATTGTAGAATCCATGCATAGACAATTTTTAATGATTAAAGGAGGTTCCACCAAGAAATTTAGACACACCAAGCGATCAAGGCATATAGAAGAGGCAAAGGATTTTGACAGGTCCAAATCCAAGTCACACTACTAGTGGATCCACCATAAAGGAGTTATTTCCAGGCACTCCCCTAATGCCAGTTAGTATAGCTGTGACATCATTAGCAACTGCAAGTAATCCTATTCCTTTTCCATTCAAGAATTCCATTGTTCCTGCATCCCCTGGTTTTGATTACATTGAAGAGTTTAAAAATAAATCAGAATTGAATAAAAAAGAAAAGAAGCAACTGATGGAGAGTGCATCTACTCTAACTTCAGAGCCTGCAACAACCATGGTATTACCCACATTTGACACAAGTAAAGAAATCATGGAGTACACATTTCTTGTTCCCACAATTTAAAACAAACTAGCAAATCAGATGGCTCCATCTGAATTCCAAGTGAACAATTTTCAATTGGATTCTTTTGGACTCAGAAATACTGACAAAATTAATGTATCAAAGAAGAACAATGAATTGGTGTACACATCATTGCTGAATCAAGATAGAGAGAAAAAAGGTTGCAGAATCAAATTGAAAAGTTACAGGAAGACCTAGCAAATGAGAAAGAAAAGAGGAAAACAACAGATAACAAGAGCAATGAATTAGAAAAAAGAATTAAAAAATCTACCTCTACATTAACAAGCAAAGAGGATAAGTAGAATGAGATTGCAGTGAATGAACTAAGCAAAGGCTAGATGAGAGCAACAAGAAATATGATGAGGAAAAATCCACTTCATAAATATTAAAACTAACCATTGCAAATGGAAATGCACAGTGGGAACAAAAACTGGAGAAGGAGAGAAAAAGAAATGAAAGATTTGAGACAAAGCTGTTGGAAGCAAAAAATGAAATTAAGTCTTGTCAAAATAAGTTATCTTCATTTTGTAGAGAAACAATGAGGCATATGAAACAAAAGATCTGTGATGAAATAATGTAGGGGATTGATCATTTGTGTGACATGTTTCAATTGATTGATGCTATCAGACAACATCATAAGAAGCTCAACAAATATTTAATGGAGAACAAAAATGTGCTGGCATTAGAGAAATCAGCAAATCAAATTCAACAAACAATCTACAAAGCCAGTGACAATGTTTTGAAATCAAAAGGGATTACTAATCGGCTTGCTACATCAATGACATCATCTGTCATTGAAAATTGTTTGAGAATGCGTGAAACAGAGAAATATTTGCATTTGGTTGTAGACAAGATGAAGAAGGTGGATGAAAAGTTGAGGAACTTCACATAGCTTGGTTTACCAGAGGCTTTTGACACAAATGAGTGATTCGTTGAATGGAATGATTTCAAAAAGAATATGGAGGATGCAAGGAAGATTAATTTGGACCAGTCTCCTCATAACCCACATGTGGTGACCTATTTGGATTCCATCAAACCATTGCTAACCCTGAATGCAAAATTGACTGAAGAATGCAAGACAAGTTCCAATTTGAATCATGAATTGTTAACAAATCTTCAAGTCAAATAACATCAGTTAGAAAAAATGACAATTCCAACACCTGAAGAGTGGAAATTGCTAGAAAAGGTGATGCAGTGATTTAATTTTTGATAATATGGGTTTCCAAGTTCCAACTCAGCTCTGTGCAGAGTTCTCTTTGAGCAATATTTTTCATTGCCAATGCCTCTATGTATTCCTCATGTGATACAGTGATAATCAATTTAAAAGCTCAAATTCAAACTTCAATAATGTGTTGATGTTCAATTATTTGTAGTATTTATTATATCATTTGAAGAAAAAGTATGGTAGTGGTTTTAACTTCTAGATACACTTTTTATTATGTTCATTGTTGTTAATATGTTATTAAGAATTTATTTGAGTGATGAATCGCTGAGTACATGTTCAAGTTTTACTTTTAACACAATTAAAATATGAAATATAAGGTGATTTTAATTCTAGACATCCATAATCTTAGTGAAATTGCATTACAATTCACACATCAATACTCAATCTCCATGACTACTTAGCATATCCACTAAACATTTATATGAATTCATGTCATGGATTATCTATTATTGGAATTGGAATGATGGATTTTTGGTTAGTTTCATAGCTATGGTTACTATCACTCAAAGTCGTGGTTTTGGTTATTTTCCTAACCTTAGTTGCTAGCCCTCAGAGTTTTATAACCTTGTCGCAGAGATCTAAATCTTCATAACTCCTCGATTCCCCGACATGGTTGATGGTTCACTTTGTTAAGTTTCAAGTCTTTCTTGGTCATCTTTCTAGTCGGTGGGTCGGAGGTTTGAAAAACTTTGAAACTTTAGACTTTGGTTCTAAGGTTCCAAGTTTCATCGATCATGGGACATTATCGACTTATCTTGCCTTAACTTTTCAAAGGACCCATCATTTGACACCTCATTGAATAGTATGTATGGACTAATGTAAAATATAAAATACAATATAAAATATAAAATATCACAATTTCATGGAATACAACATAAAATATCATCAACTACAGTTTGACTTTGGAATATGATTCATGAAGTGCAATATAAAATAAAATATGATGAAGTTCAATGATTCACAATTTCATTGAATACAATATAAAATATCATCAACTACAGTATGGAACAATGGAATCTGATCTTGGGATCCATTAAATGCAATATAAATTCCTAAAAGATACTAATTCTCTTGAATCTCTTCCATTTCCCAAACATACTGGGGGTCCTCAAACTGGCGTTCATCATCAAATAAAGTAAAAGAGTCATCTTGAATTTGATTCCAAGTCTACTCTTCATTTTCTTTGACCTATGTCTTAAATTCAACATTCAATGTGTCATTTTTGTCAATGTCATCTGTCTGAGTCCCATTGCCACTGCCAATGCCACCAATACTAGCCTTTGGAATTGGAGTGTTGAACAACCCGGTCCCTCTTCTTTCACATGTGGACCTCTAGATTGTGAGTGCCCTTTCAAAAGGAATTTTTTTGACATTATACGCAGTTCCTTTCATCCTCAAGCAATTTTCCAAATTCTTGTCTAGTTTGCTTCTTAACTTTCATTTCAAAAACCCCAATGTACTAAAAACTCTCTCATCCTCCACTGACCCCAATATCATTGTTTGACATAAATCAGCAAGTTTGAAATATTATGATATTGAACCACACAATATTTCACTATGACCTAAGTTTTTCCAAACCTTTTTTATTGATCCCAGTTCAAAGGCCTTGTCCTTACCCATGGATTTATACTAGCCCTTCATAGCTATTACAAAACTCCCACATTGTTTTCTAAGCTTAGCTTCTTCTAAAATTCCTTCTATTTTTTGCTCATTGTATGTTACAGTTTTCAAAAATTGTTTGATCAAGATTTTTATCTGAGCATGAAAAATGTGGGGTTATCTCGGTTTTCCCAAAATTGAGGATACACAATACTCATGGTTTCAAGTATTTCATGTCGAGGGAATCTTTCATGAATCTCTGAGGAAAGAGATTTTGCAATTTCCTTCAAATTATCACCAACATATTTAACAATGCCTTGAAAATCTTCCTGGTTAACAACTACTTCTCTACTAGAGTGCTTGGATGTCTTACATTGGTAAATTTGTATCTCATATCCACGTACATAGATGCATAAGTTCCCACTTGCATTAAACTATAAATAATTATCAAGATCATTCAAATTAGTAATTTTTTGTCACATGAAATAATTTGGGCCATCTTGTGTTAGATCTAGATATAGATGATTGAGGGCCAAACATGTATGTTTACATAGATTGGAATATTCATAAATATACATAGTTCTATCTTGGGCTTTCTTCACAAGCTCGTTCATCACATCTAGCATGGGGAGAAGACTAGTTAAAGTCAAGAGTGTCTATATATCGCTTAACCTATGTAAGAGATCAGGAGCTTTGTCTATTGTGTTGCGATGCTCGTACACCACTCCAATCAAAGATTGATATTCTGAAAGAACTCATTGCACTGGTCCATGCAGGGAGATCCATCTAGTATCGACATCCTTGAGAAGCTTTTTTCCTGGTGTTATTCCCTCAACAAAATTTAGAAATTCTATGAAACGTTTAGGACTTTGATAGAAGTATGCATGGATCTCACAGACTAGATTTTCGAATTTTGATACTGTAGGAAACTTGCTAACAATTTTGAATGCTAAATTCATTTTGTGGGCCATGTAGTGAGTTTCAAGCATGTAAGGTGCACAAGTAGTTTGTAAATTTTTTCCACTAACTCATTTGACTGCAAAATCCAATGAAAATTTCTGACGAAATATGTATAATTTGATGTATTGTTAGGTGCTTGTAAAATTTGATGTGTAATTTTCAATTTTTAAAAGTTTATCCCTGACATTCGTCGAAATTTTGACGAACCTAGGTTTTGTCAAAATTTCGACAAACATGAAAAATAAGAAAAAAAATCAAATTGTGGCCGACATCAAGAAAAGTGAGTTCGTTGATTTATTGCGATAGTGTTTTGTTATACTTACAAATTTTCTCTACTTGAGATAGTTTGTGGAGAACTAAGGATTATTTTCTTGTAAAAAAATAGAAAAAATTCAAGAAGATATTGCCAAGTTGAGGGTAGTCATTGTCTTTTTGTAGAATTTAGTTGTGAAGTCAGATTTGTAGTTCCAAGTTTGAAAATCATATTTTAAAGCAACATCTCATCATATTTCATTTTTAGAGGTTTAGGGTTTTGAGAATTTAATGTCCACATTTTGTTGTGTCGAATCACCATAAAATCACAACCAAGAAACAAATTCTTGTGACTGTAATTATGTGATCCATAACTCTATTGGTCATGTTGCACAATTGTGCTATAACAAATACGAGATGCATTCATGTGTGACCCAAGTTTAATGTGGCTATGTTGTGATAGAAATGGAGGCACTCATATAATGTAGTTAATTCAGGTTGTATAATGTAGGTGTCAATCATCATTGGGTGCATTCAGGTTGTCTCAAGTTTAATGGGTTATGATGTAATTATAACATGATCCAAGAGTGATTACCTCTTGCTACAATAAAGAGCCTATAACTCTGGTTGATATGCAGAGTGCTTGTGTTATATCAATTATGTAGTGCATTCAAGCACAACCCATGTTTAATGGGTTATTCTAGAGAGTGATCAATATTTTCTAAACCTTATGAATGTTACTTAAAAGTGTATAGCTTAAACTACAAACCAAGTTTGTTACATAGTTGAATTCAATCTTAGGTTACCACAAATTATAATAATGTGATATGCTAATAACCATTATGGAAAGTATTAAAGTAAGACCCATGCTATATAGGATACATTTCCCTGATCAAGTTTACATACCTTAATGATCAAACACAAGCTTCCCACACACTCTAGGATACAATCCAAGGTCATACCACAACCCTGTCAAGACAACTAATTTTTTGACCCAAGATTTAAGGTGTTTTATAATACCAACATAAGCATTGGTAAGAGCGTGATTAGGGTACAAACCCTAGGCCTCCATAGAAACATAAACAATAACTCTAGCGGATTAGTGAGGTTGCAATACCAGAAAGATTGAGACATTGTAGCTAATAACAAAATCTTGCAATCTAAATAGTGTAGCCAATAACAAGCACACTATGTAGCTTAGTGACATTTGTAAATGCAATCTACGGTAAGAAGAATGATAGTCACTTGAGATGTGACAGTCCAAAAGAGGTTGAGCAGTGACAAGATAATAAAGCTCAAACCTTGCATAGTAAAGTGGAGATTTTAACAGTGAGTTTCCTTATCCCCTTGCTGACCTTAAGGGTTTTTCAAACACTTTTGGTAGTGTTAGACAAGGCATATGCAATCAGGAAATGAATTTCTAAATGAAGTAACAATGGTAATCATAGGTTCAATGTTTCTTCTTAGCCATTGTATAATGGAGGTAGTGGATTGCATGTTTGAGCAGTGTTTTGAGACTCATCAAAGATGGGAGAATAGTGAATAATACCTTGTGGACTGTGAAGTAGTGTCAATAAGGTTGAAGGATCTTAAGATCTACAATACCATGAAATAATGAGTCCCCTGTAGTAAGTAGGCAGTCTATAGGGCATAGTTTGATTTTATAGAAGGATGCTCATAAAAGGAATCTTCAAGTGATAGTGAGTGAGTTGTTTGAGATTGCAACTGAGGGTGCAATACCCAATCTTAAAGGAAGTTAGCAAAGCAGTAAATGTGCAAGAAAATCAAATCATACACAACACAATGTTATCTTGCATAATGCCTTGAGTTTGAATACAAAAATCTCATTGTATCTTGATGAAAGTGGTGACCTTAATGGTCAATCACTGGCAACCATGATTTTAAAACATTCTATTGTGCTTATGGAGGAAACATTTTAAGCAAGGTAGTGAGTGGTGGTTTGGAACAATGGCGGGTATGAAGGACTTGCTTTATATGCATACTATGCAGTTTAGCTTAAGACAACGTTCTTATAAGAGATTGAAGGTGGATTATGGAACTGAAGGGTTACCATGAAAAGGATTAAAGAAAAGACTAAGATCTATTTAAAAGCCACAGTCATGAAGATATTAAAGATTTCACATGCAAAACCCTAGTAGCTGGAGTAATGAATATAGTGCCAAAGAGGATAGTGTGCTAGGGTAGATTTATGAGATCTCCACATTATCTAATTATAGGGAAATACATTATTTATTTATTTTTTTAATTAAAAGAAATCATTATGAACCCTATATAGGATACATTGATACTTCAAAAGTCTCTGAAGGAATTTGAGATTATGCAAATATATGTCAAGTAAATACCTAGATTACAAATAGTAGCAGGAACAATGTAAGATTTGTTGAGTAGAGCAAAAGTGAGATAAGCAGCAATGAAATATCCTATGCCTCCTTTCACACACATCTCCTCACTATTATCTGTCATTATTTACTAAAACAATTCTCCATTTTGGCGGTCTATGCTTGAAAATAATGTTTTGACGAAGGTTTTAGAGTATGTTTATTAAAATGAAAACTCCATTCTAGTGGGCTACACCTGCAAATAAGATTTTGACAAAAGTTTTAGGGTATGTTTATTAAAGTTTTAGAGTATTTTGGTGGGCTATATTCTTGATTCCTTAAATTATTTATTCAAATGGATTGTGACTAAATAAATAACTAACTATTTAGTCATTTTTATTTGTGTGACTAAATAATTTTTAATCAACGACCAAACTAGTAATTTATTTACTCATTTATAGCTGAATTGCAAAAAATGAGCAGAATTTAATCATTTTTAGTTGTGACTAAAATTTTTAGTCACCTAGTCATTTATTTTCCAAATTCTACTAGTGTGTGCTTCATTGTGCGATTAGGGCTCTCTCAATGTTGAGGGCCCTAGGGATAAGCTCGTCATAAAAAGTGACACATTGTATCTTTAACTAAAAGGATAAATCCGTATTGACATTAGCAATGATGATTCTAACTTGTTGCTCCTTAGGAATGGGTCACTTGCTCTTACTAGCTCACTACCTCCATCGTTGTAGGAAGTTTGTGATTAAGTTCAATATTCTGATTTTAGGAGTCTAATGGTTGGAAATCATAGTAAAATCAAAATTTAATAAGTTTTGGAATTAGCATTTTAAAGTATTTTTTGGGGTCATTAACTTCAGACTATCTTCTCTTTTGCAGGGGTGGTTGCATGCCAAATATTTTTGGTGTAAAATATTAGAATTATTAGATTTTGTTATCTGTCTATGAATAAAAATTATTAGAGTGTGAGTTTGATATTTTTTGAAGATCTAAATAGTCAAGCTTAGTAAATAAAAATTATGTTAGATAATATTAGTCCAGAATAAAATGAAGATACACTTGATAGATTGTGGGATAGATTGAAAAGAAAGGGTGATGGAAAATGTTATTGTCTTTGCAATAATTGCAAGGGCTTAAAGACGAGATGACTTTTAATCACAACAACTAAGAAACATTGTAGGCAGAATGATCACGTTGAAGGGGGGCATGATTATCGTCCATTGGTAATTTTTTCATTATATGTATTTATATTGGTTGAATTTGTAAATGTTTATATTGTTTTAACATTTTATATATATATCTATCTATATATATAATCACTTGATCATGATCATGGTTTATTTTTGTTTATTATTATTATAAAGGTGGGGCACCCTAGGGCACATGATATGGATATCATGGCCTAGAGAATGTGGTTTTTCAAGCGGACGAACATAGAGCTATGAATATCAAAGATGAAGTTAATGATCCTATGGAAGAAGATAATCATGTGTCAGAAAACATAGTTGAAGATGATGGTACAGATACATTGATCCATGAAACATTTAGTGGCAGAGCTGATCATGATGATTGAGATGACTTTGATGATGTTCATGATTTACCTGTACTTGAGAAGACATACAAGCCCCTTTATGAAGGCTTCCAAACAACTCTTCTCTTTGTTGTATTGTTGTCGTTGAACTTGAAGGTTATGAATGATTTATCAAACATAGCAATCTCACGGATGTTAAGGTATGTCATATATGTCATTTTTTTTTTTTAATTGTTGTTAATTCATCACTAGTAAATAAATGATGAAATATGTACCATTAATATTCTTTATATTAATAAATTATTTTTTGTTATAGATTGATTGGTGAAGTTTTGTTACCACCATCAAATATTTTACCTCGCTCATACCAAGATTTATCTGACATTATGAAAGATATCGGAATGGAGTATCAAGCAATAGATTCATATCCCAATGGTCATATTATATATCATAAACAACATGAATTTGCAACAGAATTCCCAAAATGTCATATCAGTAGATATCGAATAGATCAACTAACAAAAAAGGTGCCTCGCAAGGTTCTTCACTATATTCTCATTATTCCACGTATGCAATGATTATTTAGGTGCGAAAGATTAGCACAATTTATGGATTACCATGCACATAATAGAAGTGAAGATGACATTCTTCGAATGCCTGCAGATGGTTCTGCATTTAGGGACATGGAGGAAAAATGGCCACACTTTAAATAAGAACTTCGTAATCTCAGACTTTCATTGGGAGCGAACGGTGTCAATCCATTTGGAGAGCTGAGATCTATTTACTTGGTGTGGCATGTTTTTGTTATCAACAATAATCACATTCCTCCATGGATGTCAATAAAGAGGGAGCACATAATGTTGTCAATGATTGTTCCAGGTATTTGTTTACATCAATTTTCTTTAATGTAGTAGCATCTCATTTGTCTTATTTGTTGCATAATGACTTATATTTTTTTCATTCAATAGTCATGTACATTAATTTATATATATTGCAGTAAAATAGTTATAATAATTATGTAATGTTTATGTTCATTCAACTAGGTAAGTACCACGTTAAAGATATGAATATATATATCGATCCTCTTATCGACGAGTTACTAAAGTTATGGAATGGCGTCACTATGTATGACGTCTTTAGACCAATAGGACAAAGACAATTTCAATTCCATGCAATGCTTGTATGGACAATTCATGATGCCCCAAGGGCTAACACATTTTTGTGGTATGTTATAATGTTCAACTGCACTTTAACAATATTTAATTTTATGAAGTAGATATCATGCATGTTTTTAAAATAATCTATTCATTATATATAATTATAAAAAATGACATATTGAATCCAATTATATATGATATTATAGGTCTTCAAACAAAGGGAAAATTTGCATGTCCAATTTGTGGTCCAAAGATGAAATCTCATCGCTCAACAAGTTTAGGAAAGCAGGTGTTTGATGAGTATAGGAACTTCCTCCATAGAAATCATAAGTATCGAACTACTGAAAAACATCTTTTCAATGGGAAAGAAGAGACTACATCAAAACCACAAAGAATGACACCTCGCCTATAGAAGTTGGAATATAATAGAATTAATCGTCAAGGTTATACATCAGATCAAATTGTTTATCTATCATATATGATATGTTTTGAATTTATATTTTTATATTGTGTTGTGTTTACTCATGCTATAATTGATAATGATTTTTGTTGTTACTTTTTTTAACTTATATGCTTCATGAAGGTCATCAAGGAATCAATGGTCGACTTCCACAAGGACTGAAAAGTTATCCTAGACAATTTAGTAGGTTGCCCTACTATGAGCAGCTACAAATTGTGCATTTTTTTAATACAATGCATATCGAAAAGAATGTAACAGAAACGTTATAGAGAATATTGGATGGAAGACATTACAAAGAAAAAATTGTCAAAATTTGTAGTGACATTCAGGAAGCCAATCATGCAATGAAAAATGTCATTCAATTAAATAGCGATGGAGACCAAATTAATATAAGTTCCCTTCCTTGGTTATTAACGGAGCAGCAAAGTAATGCTATAAAAGAAGTCATATGAAAAATTTGATTTTCCACAAGATTTGTTGCGAACATAAACAATATAATAACAAAGAAAGGTGAATTTGGGTCAAGGATGAAAATACATGATTGGCATACCTTCATTTAGGTAATTATTCTGGTATATTATATACACTTGTATAATGCATTTACTTTTCAGTGTATTATGTTTACTACTTTTGAAAAATTAATAAAAAGATCATTTTATAATTGTTGTAGTACATTCTACCTCTATCTCTCCCAGACAACTTCGACAACAATTTTAAGCAAGTTATATATGATCTTGGAAAATACATGAGGTAAGTAGCGATATTTGTTCAATTAGTTGTATACATCTTATAATTGTCATTTGTTTTACTTATTATGTAATATATTGTATATTTTTGTTAAATCTCGTTAATATATTTGTGCCTTGAATCACTTGTAGATGACTGTCATCTAAAGAAATCCATAAAGAAGATATAAATTATTGGAAGAGAAAAATTCTCGTCTAATGTGTGAAATAAAAAAGTGTCTACCTTCAACATTTTTCAATGCACAAGAACACTACCTCATACACCAAGTTGAGGAGATTGAATTGTGTGGACCTGTACACACAAGGTCAATGTGGATGGTTGAGAGACACTTAAATTTTTTTAAGGCTTTGGTTAGAAAAAGAGCACATCCTGAGGGTTCTATGGTGGAGGGATATATGGTATACCAGACCATGGTGTACATTAGTAAATATCTTCCTAAGTTTGCAGCAAAGATCCATGTAGATCGCATTTGGGATCCCAACTCCATTAACAAATTCGAAGGGGAGTACCTGATGGGGAAAGGTAGATTGAGGAAAGTGAGAGGTAATTATAAGATGGTCATGGAGATTAATTGGAATACATTTTACATATGGTTTTATGTATATTGTACTTATTTAATTTTTAATCTTCAATATACATCAATTATAAATTAAGGTCGTATACTGTGGTATTTAACTAATTATACATCGTTTGTGAATTTTTATTTTTTTTGATAGAGTTGGTCAAGAGTGGGATGCACTACATTTGTACGTCGCAAACAATCTTGATTGGATGATGGTATGGATTGAACGATGTCAACAATCTGATCGTGCATTAACATGGGAAGGTGTGGCTTCATTGGTTAAAGAAGCTCATCGTAATGGAGATTCCAATGTGACACAAAGGGAAATTGATTTAGCATATGGTTTAAGAGATAAACAGATACGTATAAATATATTAATCACCCATATTATTTAATTATTTTCAATTATATTGATGTATATATATGTTGAGATTGTTTTCTTTGCATACATTTGGCCAAGAATAAATATGTTTATCAACTGACAATATTGCAATAATTTTTACATGTTTGACATATTGCAGGTGAAATGCCACAAGGCTATGTGGTGCAATGGTCGTAAATTTTGAATCAAAATGTTGGATGACATGAAGAAAATTTGCGATTCTGGTATAACTGCAGTCTTCCAGGTGACTAATGTTTCATCTAGAAGTGACATACATCCAGAAGTCTTAGAAAATCAATACTATGGGATTTTGGATAATATATTTGAGTGTGATTTTAAGTCCTTTAGATTAATTTTTTTCATCGTCCTATGGTACAGGCTATGATTGAATGAAAATGATCCTGAGAGAACTGTTATTGAACATGATAATAGATTTACCATGGTTAATACAAGGTCAATCGAACGAGCTAGAAATGAGCCCTATGTTCTTCCAAGCCAATGTGAGCAGGTATTTTACTCAGAGGTTCCAGGTAAACCGAGTTGGTCATTTGTTGTTAGACATGATCCAAGAGAAAGGCTGGTAAAGTATAATGTGGTGGAAGAAGAAGATACCGAAGAACTAGAAGATGATGTAGATGATGATCAGGATCAACAATTAGTCGATGATGTCCTTGACAAAGATGTCGAAGAGGAGGAACTAAATCATGATGATGTAGGAGTTAACGTTCATGAAGATGATATCTGTGTGGATGATGACATTATCAAAATTGATATCGATGACGATGATAATAATATGACCAATCCTTACAATGTCGAATCTAGATTGGATGATACAGACAAAGAGTTGGATGAAGAAGAAGATCAATGACATTGAAATGTATGAGTTATGTGATCATATTATCTATTTGATATTAATTTCTTGATAGAATTATATTTGACTTATGTGGTTACATAATTAATTCATGATGTTTTTAATTTTTATGCCATTACATAATTAATTTAATGATGTACTTTTTAATGTTTGAAAGGTCAAAAAATTAAAACATTTCAATAGTGATGTTAACAACCTTGAAATTAATGTGTTTTATGTTTCATGTGATCATAAAAAATTAAAAAGTCAGTTGTAGAGGTGGTTTTTCAGTGGTTGACATGTAAAGGCCTTTAAAAGGCATAAATTGATCATTGTAATGGTTGATGATGGTTGAAGATTTAAAATACAAGCTCTTGACATTCGAAAATCTATGTTTTTCTTCAATTTTTTTGTATTTTTTCTATTATGCAGTACTGTACAGTCACATGTAGCCATATTTTGATGTGAAATCAATTCCAGGTCATGAAGATATGTGTTAGCTTTGATTTGAATCTAATTTGAGGGCTTAAGGTGTTGATTTGAGTTAGAAAGCTTCATTTCTTTGCATACAGCCCGGTTACCCTATTTTTGAGGGTTTTGTAGTCCAAACATGATATAAAGAGGCTCTTACACTTTTTGTGATTATTGTAGCTTGTGTAAGAGGCCCCATAGATATTGTTGTAATTTTAGGATGCATGAATAGGGCCTAGGATGAGAAATAAAGAAGGTATAGCTACTGTCCTCAAGAGTTTTGTGAAGAAAAGCATGTGAAATGAGAGGTTCAAGCCTAGGTTTCAACAAAATATGTATGGGAGATCTAATTTTATGAATTTTTATCCATGTACAGACCTAATGGGTTGTTTCTGAACACTGAATATAAATGATATACATACACACACACACACACACACATATATATATATATGTATGTATGTATATGTATTTTTAAATGTAAATGTAAATGCAATTACTAAATGCTCTCCTAGAACAATAAATGCAACATATCACTAAAGAAATCTATATCTATGTATATAAATGTGTATTTCTAAATGCAAGTGTAAATGCAAAGAGCATATGGTTTTGTAGTGTTATAGATACAACATATCCATAAATTAATGTAATTGAAATTCTAAAGTCTTCAACACATATAATATGAAATCAATCAAACTATTAAACTACATGAGAAATAAATTAAAACAGTAAATGCATATGTATGTGTATTTGTAAATGTAAGTGTAAAATAAATAAGAATAATGAAAATTATAAAAGAATACAAGGGGAGACTAGTGCCTTATTGGGTATATGGAGTCTAATGAATATCTACAAATGTGGATTTCAATAATGGCAATAATTCAAAGTGTCAGGTACAATAATTGTTTACAACTTGTGTAAACGTGCAAGTGAATAATTGACAAACTCTTCTTGAGATAGAATGGAAATTCTAGTTATGTGATTCTTCTTATTAATCCAGGTAACACTTCCCAATTGTTGTGATTGATTAAAAGATTTTAATCCCTACTTTAGATAAACGAATAACCAGATCACACATATATAGCAAATGTACAATGATAAACTAAGTATAAACTTGTTATATCAATTTAAACAATAGAGAAGCATCAGAATGGAGACAATCAAATAACTGCATAAATTTAACAAACAACTGATACCAAAATCTTAATCCACAACTTAGATATCTTCATTTACTCCATCAAAATACATGCATCTAAGTCTCTGTATATCAAAATTCATTGTCTGCTACAAATGACCTATATGCCATCTATCTGGTGTATGTATCTTGGCTCTCTTCAACACTTAGTTCTCTAGGAGGGCAGCTGTAATCTTGAGTTTTTAGTTCTCTAGGAGGGCTAAATAGAAATATGAAATTACAGAATAGAACCTTGTAATCACATTTGATGCATATTCAAATACTAGTCGTTGATCCTTCACTTTGGTTAGATAATCAAATGGCTACCTTCAAAACAAACTAACACAATCTCCATCATGGCAATAAGGTCCCACCATACTATGTGTTTCCAAGGAAATCCACGTGGCGCTCACCCACGATATCACAATTGATAAAGACCTCACAACTTCTAATCATGCTATGGTAGGCAACCGTGGATCTCAACCATCGGTAATCTTGTTCGTTCAACACAGTCGCCAACTTTGTCATTAACCATCAAGCACCTTTCCTACTGAGATTATAACATCTCTATTGATTTGAGACATGTGCATCCCATATATGCTTTAGTAACCCACTACATAATGTATTAAAACCAGATAAATGTATCAAAGTATTTCTATCATCTCTTCGGCTTCATTAAATGAGACACATGACACTCGCCCGTGATATCGCGATCAACCAAAATAGTGTGGTGGGGTCATCATGGGATGGTGGGGAACGACTGAGATCAAATGATAATTGATCTACGGTCACACAAACTTGTCCCTCTGCAAAATATAAAAAATTTATTAAAAGAACGAGGGGACATCACTAGGCCGATGATAAATAATGACATAAGTTGTTTTTTAAACAAGAGAGCACGGGACCATCCAAGACTTAAGAAATAATAAATTCAGGTGAAGGAAATAAAACGATAAATCAAAAGGGGCCCATCCTAGACAAAGCGATGGGGCTTAAGTTGTTTTAAAACTCTCCCCAAAAAGTAACGTCCCAAAAGATCCCACCCAAGGCCTAAGATAAACAATAGGGTTTTACATGAAGACAAAGGTAAAACCCCAACCTTAGGCTTTTCCCAAACACCATAGATGACCAGAGACATAAGGCAAGATAAAAATGGAACACAAAGAGTAAAATTTTGAAGTTCCATCACAAGGAAAGGTATCCTCCCTTCTTGGTAGTGATAACCTCCTCCACACACAACCCTTAAAAATTATGAATAGAGGAATATAATCTTTGAAGAACTCAAAGTTGATTCTCTCCTACCTGATGCAATTAGTCATTTTATTCTTACAAACATTTATAGTGATTACTAGAGGCACATAGACCAATTCTTCATAATAGAAGAATTTGATCATACTTTTTCAATGATGGCATTATGAGAAAACCTTAGGTTAAATGAATAATTCCTAGCTAAGTTCTTTAAATCATGTCCAACCATATAAGAGAAGAACGCTACTATGTGTACCTGGATACCATGGAGAAAGGATCTTTGGGCTCTTTCATCTATCATCCACCTTAAAACATACCAAAAGTCTCCTAGCATTAGACATAGGATGATTTAAGATGACTTAAAAAAATTATTGCCAAAGCATAAACTTATGGACATTTAATTTAACTGTGCCTAGTACACACTCCTCCCCATTAACCACTTAGACATAGGGAAATTAAATGTAAATTTGCTGCTATTTTTAGTCATGTAGGTGTCCAATAAACCACTTGGTGGTGTTTCCCTTCAAGTTTATTTACTTGAATGAAGAGCAAAAGTCCTTTGATTACAATTAGAGAATACATTTGAGGCCTTGTTGTGTAACTGGTGGACCATAGTCACATTTAACACTTGTTATGAAGTTTGGGAGTTAAAATGTTAAGTAGATTTGATTTGTGATGGACACATTTGGACGGTAGTAACAATAGCTTGCAATCTATCAAGACTTGATTATCTTATAACCTGTGAAATTATAGCGATGAAATGATAGATTAATCATAATGTCACCTTGGGATCACATCACCACGAAAGAACTTCATCCAACATCCTTTAAGGAGTGTAGGTACCACCAAATAGGTATTTTTTCAGACTGCCTTCCTTTTGGATGCAGGGAAATTCAGAAGAGAAGAGGAAAGCGCAGACATGTAGTATGTCTAAAAAAGGGAGATCAACTAGAGGTCAAAAAATTAGAAGAAAATTTCGTAAATGCATGGAATTTTTTCTTGCTGAATGGGGGTCATGCTCTTATGATGATGAGAGCATAGGCAACATCAAGGTTCCCTTGAGGAAACAATGGGTACCCAAGGAACCTCCTCCAATAAACACTGATTTTTGTGTCAATGAGAGGATATATCACATAACACCATCACCATTACATGGATTTGAGCCTATTTATGAATGACATAAAGTTAAGTATGACCACAAAGTTCTTGAATTGATAGGTATATGGAGACCACATTACAGTTACAAGATTGGATGCTTGAGTTCGATATATATACGAAGTATCACGTGGGGTATGCACTGCCGACAAATTATACACAACTAAAAGATAAGGATCAAAATAAAGGAGTGGCTATGTACATTGACGGAAGGCCAAAAGCATCAGGGAATATTGTAGGGTTTATAAACAGTACATGACCTGGGTCAACAAATAAGCAACCCAATTGCATATTCGAGGTGCGCGAGGCAAACCGTGCATTTGTATGTGTGATAAAATCAATAATTGTAGGGGAAGAGTTGCTAATCGATTACAATTTGAATCACTTAGTTACAAACACAGTTACTATGGGGATGGTATGTACTATGTACCATTTTACCCAACCTCCAATTAATGACTAATATACCATTTTATTCTTATGTTTTTTTTTCGTAAATCTATTGGTTTCATTTCGGTAATATTTTTTTATATTTAATTTTTGTCATAGCGGGACATTGATCGTACGGAGAAGGCTCCGGCCTAGAGCACAGATCGTGATGTATCTTCAGGTGCTTCTACCTGGCAGGTTTACTTCATTGTAATTGTAAAAATTAGATACGAGCAAAATTTTTTATTATTATGTTTTTTTCATTAGTTTATTGGGTTAATTTTGATAATGTTTTTAATATTCTTGTTGCAGTCGACTAATCGGGGAAAGGCACCAGCAGTAGACAAGAGCATCCATAGGGAGGTGTAGTCAATATTATGTGATGATGGCATCACTTATTCAACAAACCCTCTCGATATGATAAGGAAGACCCAAAAAAATGCAATGAAGAAATCCTTAAGTTATTCATAGTGCCTCAAACAAATGAGATAAGAGAGAGGATTAAAATATTGACTAAGAGATCACAAAACTTGCAAGTAAGTTGTCATGAGGTCTTTAATTATAACATAAGTTCATTCATGGTTTTATATTTTGTACTCTTTTATGTCATAAACTAAAATATGTGTTATTTTTACAGGATTTTTTGCACCCTCATGATGCTCCTGGCCATGATCAGGGTACTGCAAGTGTTGCCCAAGGAGTAGGGGTTGGTACAAGTGTCCATCCTGATCTTCCTACGCATACATCACATCATTTGACCCCATCATCAATGCCTATATTTTCGTCTAAAATTTTGGCAACACATACCATGCAGGCATCTGTTAGTGCACCCTCTAGCAGCGAATACATGCCAGAACATGCGTCAGGACATGTACATGGGGATGCAGAGGCCACTAGTACTAGTGATATTTTAGTAGCATTTCCTAGATCTTCTCGTATTACTAGTACGAGAACATTGTTGGTCACATTTGTGGTGACTAAGGATTTCATTCCCATAAAGATAGAGAAGGTCCTAAGTACTTTAAAGTGTTTTAATTATTATTATATATAATCTAATTGAAATTTACTTATTGATAGCTCTTTTTAGACTATTGATCCCATGATTATTTTGCAGGAAATGATGTTTTTTATAAACATCTAAGTGATATTGCATTGGAGCTCTTCGGGTCCATCATACGTACACAGTGGAATTCCTAAAATTAAGATTTAAAATATGGTCTTATTAACCATTTAGTTATGTTGTTTGGTGATAAAACATTCAACCGAACCAAGGTCCTTAAGAAAGCTAGTACCTATCTAAAGTATGTGAGGGACCAATATAGGTCACATTTAGAGAAGAACAAAAAGTATGAACGTCCCCCCATGATTCCAAAGAGGGAGTGGAAGGACCTGGTGTCGAATGGAAAGGAGAAGGTTGAAAAGAAAAAAGGAAAGACACCACCGAGCCAAGGAAGGTATGTGATACTATCAACAATGTAATTATATATTGATTACTCTTTCTTTTTACATAATCTAACGTATTTCAAACTTTTTATAGGCTGCCTGACACATTGAAGGCAACAAAGGAAAGACTAGAAAAACATGGGCAACAAAAACTTGGCTCTAGTGGTTATATGAAATTAGCCGCATGAATTGTAAGTATCAATAAATGAAATATTGTATCCAAATAATAAATTGAAAACAATTTTGGTATTATCACACCATAGAAGCAAAATTCATGATCTTATGCAAAAATGTAGGGCTCTAAATTCAACAGAGTTCCCATAGAAGAGGACCTAAAGATTTCCTTTTAACAAGGCTATGGAGCCGTGGCTGAACACCTAAGAGTCTTGATTGGGCAAACACAATCTTTGACTGCATCCGACACATAGGTAAATAAACTCAATAAATTTTA
This sequence comes from Sequoia sempervirens, assembly GCA_007258455.2. Lineage (NCBI taxonomy): Eukaryota > Viridiplantae > Streptophyta > Pinopsida > Cupressales > Cupressaceae > Sequoia > Sequoia sempervirens. The sequence goes on along the minus strand of VDFB02058242.1, from coordinate 638,320,320 downwards.
TTTAAAATTGAATACTTGTGCAATCTATTCAATATTAATTTCCACCATAAATTAATTACATGCCTATTTGTTTTAAACATTCAAGCAATGATAATACTGCACATGACATTGGAATGCAGCCTGGTGAGGGTGGAGCACAACCTGCAGATGAAGATCATGGTGTGCATCCCAATACTTTAGAGCATGTAGAGCATGATTAGGCTAGAGAAGATCAGGAACATGATGTGGCCCCATCAAGTAAAGAAGACCACTCTAAAGTTATTTTAAACATATTTAATTGCAATTGGTGTATTAATTAATTTAACCTTTCATCTTTCAACTTTAGAGCATGTAGAGCGTGATCAACGTGTTGAGCATGATCAGGCTGGAGAAGATCAGGAACATGATGTGGCCCCATCAGGTAAAGAGGACCACTCTAATATTCTATTAAACATATTTAATTTCAATTGGTGTATTAATTAATGTAACCTTTCGTGTTTCAACTATAGATCCAGATTTAGGTGTTTAGTATGTTGAGCATGAGTCTATAATAGAAGTTCAGGAACATGATGTGGACCCATCAGGTAAAGAGAACCACTCTAATGTTCTTTTAATTAATGAAATAATTGTAACAATACTAATAAAACATATCAATTTAACATTTCTTTGTTATTGTAGCAGACCCCCCTTTCAGCGGTGTCCACGTCGTGAGCAGATGACTAGGCATACATTAAGATCATGAGAAAAGGGAAGAACAACTAAAGGGGGGACAAATGATTTAGAAAATGATACTCCCCTTTATATTTTTTTAGATTTAAAAAAGAAACAAAAAAAAAATGATTGTAATCATATCATGACAACCATATTTTTTATAATATGTAAAAATTGAAAGAATGAATATTATATGTTAATGAATGAATGTGAATATGTTAATTAATAAATGTTATATGTTAATGAATGAATGTTATATGTTATTAATGGATGAATGAATGATTAATTTTATATGATTGGGTATGGGGAATTGAGAGTGATGTGAGGGGGGAAGGAGGGGGAGCGAGGTAGATGGGCCAAATGAGCTTCCACCGTCATGTGGTTGGCCCTGTTAAGTAGAGAATATTAAACTATTCTTGAAACAAAGAGAATCTCAATAAAGTAATGCACTTTTCAATATAAGAAATGCATCATTTGAAGTATCAAACCAATATGCAAAGATGAAAGAAAGTGCTAAATTTTCACTATGGTGGCAGAAAAATGATTCTTTATACCCTGAATCCATGCTCTGCATCATAATTTGAAGTTGTTTCCATTCCAATGTTCTGAGTTTAGTTTGTTTGTATGGCTTTGTATGAATTTACCACATTGTGTTGTGTGTGGATTTGGTTTCAAAGCTTTGTTTCTTTTGTGTTTAGTGGTGACATAACTCTAAAATTTGACTTTTGTGCATAACAAGTTAGTGGAAAAATTGGCAGCTCTGAAGGGTTTAGAGGCTCAATTGAGATAGATACACAGATATTTGGATCTTGTTGATGATGGGAGGCTTCCACTTAACCATGAAATTTTGTACCATCTATAGGTATGCAAAAATTTCTCTACTTACATTCATTCTTGATCATAAATGTTCTAAATGATAATAATGCTTCAAACTTAAGATTTGTTTCATTGTTATAATGATCAAAATGTTATACTTCGTTATACATTCAAGCATTCTCTTGCCCCCTACCCTTTGCTCTCTCCCCCCTCCTTTTAAGAATTTTCTGTCATAAAATATTCACATTTCTGTCTCATTTACACAAATTTATCTGAAGCGCTAGGAGTGAATAAAGATATGTAAAAGATGATGGATTATGTCTAAACAACAACTTTCCATCTTATATCTAATTAAATCCTTAATATTTGAATAGCTTAGAGCTCAAATAATTCTTGTATATGCATGTGTAGCAATAAGGGAGCCTATGTGAAGATTGAAATTTAAAACATCACTTTGGTATTTTTCCTTAGGCAGTGAAATGATATTTTGAGTAATACAAACCTACACACACATTGATTTTTTTCGGCATTGCATTGAGGAATTTTTTTTCTCTTATACCTACCCTCGGCTAGACATGGAGGTATATAATATTGATTTCTAGGTTTTTTTTGTAAGTAGTTAATTTCACAAAGGAAGACTAAAATATTCTTAATGTCCTATCAGGTGTGAAAGCATATGAATCACTTGCTGAAGGAACCATTTTGTATTCATCAAAAAATTGGTTTGTTCTTTTTTTTATGTTTCTTGCATGTGTTTTTTTAGGCTCTAGAGATGTAGCTCGGATCTTTCCTTTGCACTTTTCATCTATTTTGATGATTATAGTAGATTGTCCTCATAATTTTTTATGTAGATCTATTTGTAACCTTATTTTCTACCAATCAATTTGCAAACTAGTCACATATTAAGGACCATTTCACTAACTTGTAGTCTTCCATTTCTTCATATGTTGCAAGTTGTGTCTGTGTGCCAATAAATTCTGATGATTGCGAGAACTTTAATCCTACAAGTGTACCCAATCTTACTCAAGTAAAAGTCTTGCCTTATTTTATAGTACTTTAAATGGTTAATTGAAGGTGCTTCTTTAGATCTGAGATAGTTGAAACTTGGATTAAAATATGGTATTAGATGGGCAGTATAATGATAAAACTGAGGTCCATTGAACACAAATTACAAACATAATTTACTGGACTATGAATAATGTTACAATTATAATTATTTCTCCTTTACCTACCTCTGCATTAATGAAAAAGATAGCAGATATTGGAAGTTCATTACATGTCTCATGTATGTGTTAGTATTTTAATTTTGTTTAAGTTGTTCAAGAGCTTGATTAGGTCAATAACATGTTCTACAAGCTATGTTCTCTTGACACTGCTCAGCATTTTCCTTACACATTTTCTCTTCAATCTAGACGTCTCTTAACTCCTTCCCTTGTTAGCCCTTGATTCTTCTCAAGTGTAATGATTTTTCTATGTATCTTGCAGTCTGTATGTATGATCAGTCATATCTTATGAAGCATGGATAACCTTTCATGGAATTGTTGTTGTGATTAGACAATTTCCATTGTGAGAATAATCATTTAATTTGTATGGAAGTAAATCTTTTTCATATTATTTGACTTGGTATTGTAAACTTGTCTTTGCAGGATTCTCTAGGGGGGAACAACATAACTGTGATGATAGGTAGAGTTGTACAACACCATAAATCATTTGGCATTATCAACATATTTCTTATAGAATACTCTATGCAAGTAAAATGGAATGTGTAATGAAAATTGGTCTTGAATTCAAATATGAATATAAGTACATTATACACAAGAAGATTGTATCTACTTTATGATTTAAAGAATCCCAAAATAAGAAAATTAATAGGTTCCATCTGTTTACTTGCTCTTAGACACTTATTTAATCGACGAGACCCTCATAATGTCTTGTTGATAACTAGCATTGTTCAAAAATATTGAAGAGGTCAGATCGGTGTGACATTGGATCTGTCTTGCCGATGGAAGTCATCGGCAATACATGGACTATCGGACTGAATTTTCTATCCTGTGTCGATGATTGATCTCTCACCGATGGGTTGGCATCGGTGGTCATTGCCAAGAGTCTCCGCAATGACATGGTTTAGGTATATTTAAAACTACTGAAGAGGTCAGATCAGTGTGACATTGGATTTGTCTTGCTGACAAAAGTCATCGATAAGACATGGACTATCGAAGTGAGTTTTCTATCATGTGCCAATGATTGATCTCTCACTGATGGGTTGGCTTCGGTGGTCATCAACAAGAGTCTCCGCGATGGTACATTTCAATGAATATTTTAAAAAAAAAATTGCATTGTTTCGTCACAATTTCGACGAAGGCCACCAACGAATCACCAGAAAGGTTTGACAAAGTTGCTATAGCTACAATGAAGGCTTCGTCGTAACTCCTTGCCCATTTCCTCAAAATGGAAACAAACTTCTAGTGTTGTTTCGACGCTTTGGAAGAGCCATTGCAATTGCATTTTGGTTATAATTCGTCAGTGGATACACAAAGTTGTCATCGATATTCCGATGAACATCTGAGTCATTTTATGATGTCGATGACCAATGAATCTGTGTTGTTATTTCGACGTTTAATTCATTGTCAAAATTTTGACAAAAAAATGGTGACAAAAATTCTTTTATCAATTCGTCGATTGTCCGACAAATGTTTGTCGAATGACCAACGAACATTTGTTGGAAAATGGAGTCAAATTCAATAGTGTGCAAACACCAGTCCTTTGATGTTGCATCACTGCAACTCCATCATCTCCTACACACACCAACTTTTTCCAAATTGTCAACTCATCCATACCTGCAATTTCATTCAAAGATTTTTTGACTAGTTCAAATATATTTTGCGATGTTGAACTGTTCTTCATTTTATGAACACAGAGAAGACGAGCTTGGCGAACATGTTGTTGTATAACATACAAATGCATACAGACCCAAGAAGTATTGTCAACCACAATAACTTCATCTAAAGATAATGCAATGAAATTTGACTCTTTTACTTTATCCTTTAAATCTTCCTTTTCCACTACAGCAAGACAATTTTCCCAATCCCATCCAGCGTTTACTGACCAATGTGATACTTAGGGATAGTGAGGAACTTTCAAATAAGATAATAAACCAGAATATTCTAGGTAGTCCATCATAGGATGCCCGCTAGACAAAATATGAAAAAAAAAACTCATCTGAACAATTTTTGACAGATTTTCTCCTTCCACTGCTTTGCCAAATTGAGCCTCAAGTGTACCTTTACATGCAACAATGTTCAAAATTATTTTTTCATGCTCTTCATAATCTGCAACATACCTAGCATGAAGACATTCTTCCTTTGATTTCCATCGTACGACTGATTCTTCCTTTCCGTCTATGATTTGTTTTTCATAAACTTTACAGATATGATTTTCTATAGTGTCAATCTTTAGCTGCAATGTTTTGGTTCTTCCACATTTCCAACTACAAATTTTACATTTGGCCAATGTTTCCTTTTCAATATCGTTTGCATTGCCAATCCCCACTGGTACCATGAATGGGTATTTTGACAACCAACCAAGTTGAAAACTCCTTGTCATTTCCCACTCGTGCCCCCTTTTTGGTTTATTTTCCCATTTCTTGCTACCAACATCATCATCCTCATCCAAGTCAATTATCTCATTCTGGCTAACTGGGCCCAAGGTATCACTTGGAACATCTTTTGTGGTATTGCTATCCTGATTTGATACATTTTGATTTAAATCAATGACAATCTCAACTTGACCTTCTAGTGGTGGTGAGGTATTGGGAATGCTTCCAATATTTGGTGGAACAGTTGATGATGTAGCTCCATCGTGACTTGATGGATCAAAATCTTTGGCAATTCCAAAGTAAGACTATATGGTATGTCTAAGTTTTTTGCGTTTTGATGGCCTCCCAGTCTCTTCACCACCCCGAGAAGCGGCATGAGTCTCTTCACCACCCTAAGGAGCCTAAGGAGCAGTAGGAGTCTCTTCACCACCCTAAGGAGTGGTAGGAGTCTGAGGAGTGGCAGGAGCCTTACCACCCTAAGGAGCAGAAGGTGTAGACACTGAAATCTGGTTTAAGCCTGCTACTTCCATATTCTGCATAATTCGTATTATTCATGGTCATGATTAAATAATGTCAATTATTTAATTATTCATCTTAACATTAATTCTTCTATTAATTAAATAATTTCAATTATTTAATTAATTCACTTTTCTTTATTTCTTCTATTAATTAAATAAACGCTTTTTATTTAATTATGTTACTAATTAACCTTATTCTTCCGGTTAAATTAAATAAATCATTATTTAATTTATTCTTTATCATATTTCAACTATAATTAAATAAATTCTTAATTTATTTAATTATTCATTTTGAGTCCTTTCATCACTTAGTTAAATAAATATTATTTATTTAATTATCCTTCGAATATTGTCTCTTGAATTAAATGAATTATTTAATTCATAAATTCTATTTTAACACATTCTTCTATATTTTAGATAATTATGTGAGTTATCTAAGTATTCACTTTTACTCAACTCGACATCTATTTTAATCGTTCAGTTAACTATTCATTTGATGTCTGAGTGGCATTCTCGAGTAATCTCCTCATCTAACCATTCAATCGTCCAGTTCTAACTCATTTGCATGCACATGCATATTAATTAAATATTATTATTTAATTAACTAAGTGTTGTGCGTGCGTTCGAACAAAGAGTTGCTTTAATCAATCTTTATATTTGTCATGCAAAGATAATTCTTATGTCTTTGAATGCCGAACTGAAGATTAAATCATTTATTTAATCTTTAATTCTATTTCTAATTTGAATCACTCGTGTCATCACTGTCAGTTAACATAATGCATGTCTAATCAGTCAATCTCAACCGTCCGTTGATCTTTCAATCTTGACCTGTCATTCGAATAATCAATTTTCTATAAATTGATCTATCATTCTTCATTCCAATCTCTCTCAAAATCTCTCTCTCGTGAATTTTGTAACTTTGGAGAGCACTTTTGTCTTGAATCTTCGATATTTTGCTAATCACTATCTTAGGCTATACTTGCACGAACTTGAAAATCTGAGGGCAATTATACTACACAAGCAAAATGGAGAAGGGAAATCGAGATGAATCATGGAAATACGTTTGAAGATTGGTGAGATTGTTCTAGTTTTTAATTACGTTTTTACTTTCCCATGTTCTTTGTTGCTTAACGAATGAATTTGCATTTTATATTTTGGCATTATTTACACGTGTGCTTCTAATCAAATCTTTCTTGTTGTCTATTGTGCAAAGCTAATCATTTTCAGGCGTTACATTTGGTGAACCCGACGTGAAGACACCATCTTCGCGAATCCGTAGATCTTTTAATTTTTGTTTTTGCAAATTTTTCGTACGGAACGACGCATGTGAAGTTTCTGCACCACAATTGACTTTCTGAACCGCATGTGAAGTTTCTGAACCGCAATTGGATTTATGAACCGCATCTAACAGAGAAACGACGCATCTGACAATTCCTAAACCGCAACTGGTATCTTGAGCTGCAACTGAAAAAGAAACGACGCATCTGAATGGTAACGAAGTGACACAATTGACTAGTAAAATTTTATTTCTGCTTTCGGCAATCTAGAATTTTCAATTGATTTTTGTGTTACTGATATTTGATTTTCAGTGTGTGGCCATTTGGAGTTAACAAGCTTTTGCAGGACGATTGATGAAGACAATATTAAAAAATTACTAATGATATCTTCTGCAGGACGCTTGGCGAAGACCCTAGTTAAATTTTGAAATAGATTGTTTGGTAGCGTAGCAAATCTTTCATTTGGTTAAAATTAACAAGTGTCTACTATGTTTGGTGTGAAAGCACAAGTCTGGTTACCCTTACGATTTGGTATATCGAAGTATCCTCTCACCTTGCGCATCCGTGCGAACCTGGGTGTAAGAGAAACGGTTACCAACTCTAGAACTTGGGCCTGTTCTGGTGGGAAAAAGTACTCACCCCAGGACGACTCAGACCGGTAGCACCCTGAACCTGAGGGACTTCCAGCCGGTATATAAAAGTGGGTTCTTGGTGAAACCCCAAGAATCACGAGTGTGGTTCCGACAAGATGGATCCGAAAGGGGACTCGCACTGTATGGATCACACCCCACGAACGTAATGCCCGAATTAAATACCCTTTGTTGTAGAGACCAACCTATTTGTGGTCATTGCTTGGTATTAGTGCAGGGTACAGTATCATGCCCAAAGATACTCACTACTGATCCCCTTGAGTAGAGATAGCAGTTCTTGGGAGTTCATTGCCCAAAGAATTCAGAATTGGTGTGCTCGAAAGACATTAATGAGCCGTGGAGGGGAGCCAATGCCACCAAATTCCTAAGCTATCCGCTCTTAAGAAGGAAAGGTGTTGATCACCAATCTGGGGTATAATAGGTGGGCTATACCAAGTATACAAACCCTAGGCCTTTGGCCTATTAGGATGTGCTTGTCTATTATCACTTTAAACGTTCTTTGAGTCCAAAATCGAAACTGAAAACACTTTGTCTTACGATTGTCTTTGATTGTTAGAATTTGATCACAGAAAACGAAGTCAATTTAAATTTCATGTCACTGAAAATTCACAGAGAGTCGTAACTGTTCACCAGAAACACGCATCTAATTTTTAGAGCCACATCTGTTATTTTTGAGTCGCATATGTAAATTCTGAGTCGCATCTGTAAATTTTGAGTCACATCTATTAGTTTGGCTCGCTTCTACTTTGGAAAAACTACATGCGTTATATTCTGAGTCGCATCTATCAATTAGAGTCGCATCTGGTATATTTTGAGTCGCATCTGTCAGTTTGAACCGCAACTGAAAATTAAACGACGCATCTGTCTGATTACCAGAAAACCAAAATTCACAGTCACTATCCAGTCAACACAGTTATACCAGTTTCAGTGGTCTTCACACAAACAGTCTTTGAAACAGAAACCTGAAACGATTTGCTCAATTTTGCATCTTTTAGGTTCATTTAGTCATTACCATAGTTGTCTTCAGTTAGAGTTTACCTTCATCTTAGGGTACATATCACCTTGCATTAGACTTCTAGAAAGGTCACTTTTACAAACTTTAGGAGTAGTCCACCATCTATACTCTAGAAAGGTCATAGTGTCAACGAAATTTGTCATTGAACCTAGTCTTATCATTTTATACTTTGTCCTACAGAGAGTCATCCTAGCTCATCAGTCTAGTTAGGAAACTCAACTCATCTTTGATCTACGTCCTAAATTGGTTCTTTGGCTTAACTAAATTGACACCTTGGTTTGACTTTAGGCAGTTGGTCCCTTCACCTTGGGTTTATAGAATTGATCACTTTAGGGTCTTGCTTAGACTTTGCATCTTTAGAGTCTAGACTAGTGTCATCCTAGGACATCCCTTATTTTGCATAAGAAAATCCCAAAAACATAGTTAGGTTGCATAGCTTAGACTTAAGTCACTCTTTGCATTGTCATACCTTAGACCTCATATCACATACCTTAGTCATACTCCATCTTTCATCATAACCTCACCACCATGTCTGCAATTTACCTTGATATGCATGCTAGTCAAGTTGAATACCAGTTACTCCTTAATGGTCAATACCAACAAGCCATAGACTTCAAAAGACAATATATACAATCCAAATGCCAATCAATGTCAACCCATGGTCAACTACCCACATACCCTTCCTACCAACAATCTATAAGTCCTAGTCCTCCATTCATCTACCCTCATTATCAAGAGTCCCTTAGCATGATCCATGCCATGAATCCACAACAAACGTCTACTTATCACCCTTATCCTAACCTTGACAAGGGAAACCAACCTTCCACTAATCCCTTCCAAGCCTCCATGTCCTATCCTAGTCTTTCATCGACTAATCCCTTCCAAGCCACTCCATCTCAATCAACATTTAGTCATGAAAATACATCTATTCATGGTCTCCAAAGTCACATCCCATCTACTAAACTTAAGGATACATGTCAAATGGAAAGTCTAAAGCATGACTTTGTGGCTTCACCTTCATGTCAAGATCAAAGTAGTCTATCCCACGACCCTATCTTTAAGTCCATCCAAGAAGTCCTTCTAGATAATCATGGCATCCAAAGTACACCTATCCTTGATCAAGATTTCATTCCCAATCATATCATTCAATACAAACCCATCTTTGATCAAGACACTACTATTGAGCAATAAATCCAAAATGATCCACTCCTTGACCTTTATGCCATTCATGATCAAACATTTGAAGATGACACTATCCAAGTATCAAATGCATCCATTTCCCAAAATGAGACACTTGCCTCCTTTGAAAACATAGATGATATTCCTCTAGAACAAGAGTCTCCTACTATAGACATATTTACAAATGATCAAACTATAGCTGAGTTCATTGGACTCTATGACAATGACCATAAAGATGGTTTCAACATCGACTTGGAAGCACCAGTAGAATCCTCTGAATCTGATATGTCACAAAATCACACCAAAGATATCCAACATGTCAATAAAGATAAGAGATCCTATCAACTAGGATCATCCACTTTTATCAAATCAGGCTTTCTTGTAGATGAGGAGATTCCAAGTAATAGTTTCCACAAACACAATGATGGGTTAGCATCTTTCTTTCAAAACAAAAAATACCCCTTCGCAAATAGAATCTGTCAGAGCATGCAGTATCAAGGAAAAGGACTAGGCATACATGAGCAAGGAATTCTAGAACCAGTACAGTTTCAGGAAAATCCTAGACATCAAGGTCTCGGTTATCCTTCAGTCAACAAATCTAATGATGTTAATGGTATCTTCTCGATATTGGGGGAAACTTTATCTGATACAAATATCAAAATGGAGGCTATGAGTAGTTCTTACCATAAGGTTGTTGCCAACACTCCTTCCATCCATACCATAAATTGTCATTCCAACACGAATAAACCTTCCATTTGGAACCAACAAAAACAAAAGTCTTACAAATTCAAAATTCAAAATTCAAAATCAAATATCAAAGGCCATTGAGTCAATCAAAAATCCAAGTGGACAAATAAAGTTAAAATGGATCCAAAAGAAAAATGGATCAAGCAAAGAAAATAGTTCAAAAGTAAAATTCAATCAAAATGTGGAGCCACAAGAAAAGAAGACTCCCACATATAATAAATGTCCACCTTCAAAATGGTCATCATACAAGGCATATAAAAGTCATGGTTCCAAATATTATCCCAATTTGAAACCCAGTCTCCATCATCCATCACCCCAAGTTTGGCAAATGAAAATTCCTACATCTAAATTGCCAAATGTGTCTACCACCATCCGTCATAATCCTACATCTCGCCTAAAGTCTAAAAATCCTACGTCACAAATCCATCGCATCTTGGCAGCAACTCTTTATTGTAAGGACTCCCATGGCACTCTATTGCGATGTGCGTATTTTGATAAGGCCAACTCTAGTGTCAACAAGGATCACAATGACATCAATCAATTGTATGCAAGTGTTATGATCCTAACAAGGCAACTACTTCATCAAGGTCATTATTGGCATATCATGGCACCGGTCTCTACATCAACACCATCAATGGATTCGGCACAATCAGTGATCATCTAAAGCATCAAGGCCATCCAGACAAAAAAAGAAAGAAAGAAAGAAATTCACTTTGATGAAAACCTGGCAAACAGGCGTCTTGGTAACACCAAAAAAATTAGATAATCTAGAAAATAGTAAAGACAAATTATTCGTCCAATAGTGAAAACCACTTCGGTGGCACTTTGGATAGGTACCATGGTGAAAACCTGGCAAACAGGTGCCATGTGTACTCAACTCTGCTCCTTTGTCTACTATTATTCTAATCTACCTTGTATATAGTCCTTATCCCTGTACATAGTCCTTATCCCTGTACATACTGACTATCCCTGTACATATTCCTTATCTTTTCTATTCATCACTTGTATATATCATTCCTAATAAGTGGTAGTCTTTCCCATAACTTGGAACGATTGACATCGAGAGCATTTCATATCCCCCATTTTACCCTATTCATTATCAATTGGTCTTATACTCGACTGGGGGCAAACACTTGACATGTGTCATATTGGTTCTTACATTGGTTGTGTTGAAGACGTAAAACCATGAACAATCCACAAACATCACAAAATGACCTAAGAAAACACAAAAACATCGAAAAACTTCAAAAATCCAAAAAAATAGAGTCGGAGTCAGTTGCACTTGTCAGTCTTTGTCGTTTGTCGAACTACGTTGCCTCTGCGACTAGACGTAGGCAAGGCCATCTGCCGATGTGCCCCCGAGGCATTAGCTTAGTCCGTTAGGTTTGTCTGTATAAAGTCATGAGTCAATCCATATGTCTATATGACAAGGTCATTGGTCATGTCGACCTATGAGGTCTCTGCGTGTACAACATAGGCAAGGCCATCAATTGATGAGCCCCCGAGGCCGCACTAGGTCAGTCCATTAGGGTTCGTCACATTCACTTTCACACACGTCTTCTATTTGTAATCAGTCTTGTCGGTCGCAGTCAATTTGAACTACGAGGTCTCTGCGTGTACAACGTAGGCAAGGCCATCAATCGATGAGCCCCCGAGGCCGCACTAGGTCAGTCCATTAGGGTTCGTCACATTCACTTTCACACATGTCTTCTGTTTGTAATCAGTCTTGTCGGTCGCAGTCAATTCAAACTACGAGGTCTCTGCGTGTACAATGTAGGCAAGGCCATCAATCGATGAGCCCCCGAGGCTGCACTAGGTCAGTCCTTTAGGGTTTATTGTCACATGCAGTTATTTATCCACATGTCATATCAAGTCATGCATCAATCTGGTGAACAAGTCAGCAATATCTCTAAGTCAAATCAAACACCTTTCCAAACAAAACAATCAAAATGAATCAACCACAGTCTGCTATAGGATGTGTCCTTGGAAACAGACATTATCAAAACAATCAACCTATGTCTTATATAGGATGAGTCCTTCCTGCATAATCGACAGGGTCAAACAATCAAACATAGCCTTACACAGGTTATCACATCAATGGCATTTGACTCAACGTCTTATATGATACATGTCTTTCTGAAACCAGGCTTTGTCATGCCTTATACAGATAGTCATAACATCGAAACTAGACTCATAGTCTTATCTGGTATGTGTATCTCCTACAAATAGGCTCTATCAATCAACAAATCAAACAAACAAATCATGTTTTGGGCAAATATTTTACTGGCTTTTTGACGCTATGGCTTATTTATCTTATCCTTTATCTTGAATTGATGACTGGGATTCATGTTACTAGCTTTCTCAAGGATGTCCCATGAAGGATTTAGAGAAGCAACGACGTATCAGAATTCTATTTTCTTTGATTGCTATCTGTCGACTATCTTTTCAATTTGATTTTGAGTCATGTTACTAGTTTTCTCAAGGATGTCCCATGAAGGATTTAGAGGAGCAATGACGTATCATGACCTGTCTTTTACTTTGTTTGTTGTTTGTGGTTTGTCCTGACAAAAAGACTGGGGCAACTTGTGTCCTTAGTATGAGTTAATGATAATCCTTGTCTACGACTGTCTATTATTAGCAAGTGGATGACCTTGCACACCTTGATCTATGTCATATCATGGTGTTTTTCTCCATTTGTATTAGTCCTGCCCAATGATGATAAAGTGCAAAACCTTTTGTGATACGGAAAAATATCGAAGATTCCTAATACTAACATCTATCTTCTATCTTTTCCTTCTTTGTCGATCTTTCTTTCCACACTAACAGTTATTTCTTGCATTATGGCGAAGTCCTGTGACACACAACGGTGTGCATCATCCTGCATCAACATACATGTTAGAAACATTCATACATATAGGCATATTTTACATCTAAATCACCATGGCATAATAGACAATAATCATTACAACCAATGCATATTATAAGCATTTCATGTACAAATCAACTGTAAATACGTGCATCACATTACATTTGCATTAACACACATATCGTATGCATCATACATATAACATCACATTGCATCTCATAAATAATATAAATTGCATACATCATATAGAATCATACAATACATAAAATCATCCATCACATAAGCATATCATATAAACATCACATGTATAAATAAAGACTGCATAATCAATAAATAGACAGTGCATATCATAGGAATCGCCACCAAAATCATATATATATATCACTCAAATGTGTCACATCACAATGTCATAATGTATCACAAATACATGGAAGCCTGCAGGTTATCAGATCAAAATACACTGTCTCAAATGGATCTCAAACGGTATCTCTATCTTGAACTGCCACTACCATCATGTCGGGAGTGTGTGGGAGACTGATGCTGGGAACCTGCTGATCTCTGAGCTGTGGGAGGTCTGTCATATGGCCCTGCTCTACGGGGCTGATCCACTCCCTCTGTGCTCACTGTCCGTATGTGGGTCCTGGTCTAAGACCTACTACTTTGTGCCTCTGAAAAACTGGGAGCCCATCTCTCTAGGGGAACCTCTGCCTCATACAGATCTCGGTAGTATCTCTCCCTCTCTCTGGCTCTGACCAACTCTCTGGCAAATGCTGCTGATGGTCTTGTGCATAATGACCTGAGCTCTGTGAATCTCTGCTTAGTCTCCTACCGTCGGGCTATTGCCTAATCCCTCTCCATCAAGGCTCTGTCTCTCTCCACCCTGTAGGCATCTCTCTCTGCCATCAACACTCTCATCTGCTCCTCCAAGGAGGCAACCTGGGCTCGTAACATATCAGTGTCGGGCACCTTTGCCTCTATCTCATCCTGACAGACCCTGTCTCTCCCATCTTCCTCCTCATCTATCTCCTCCAGGATCTGATCCCTGATCTCTCTCTCGTGATCATCATCCTCATCATTGTCCTCCTGGTAGGCACCTAGCAATCCAAGGGCATCAATCTCTGCCTCCTCTCCAACTACCTCCTCTCCAACTGCCTCCTCGACACCTACCTCTGCCTCTGCTGGGATATCAGGGATGTCTCGGATCACTGCCTCTGTCGGCTGCTCCCCCTCACCACCTCTGGCCACATCTAGCATGGCCACATCCTCCTCTCCTCCTCTCTCCTCTCGGATCGGTGACAAGGCTGGTCCTCATCCCCATCGACCACATCTCCCTCTCCTACCTCCACGTCGGCCACCTCTGCCATCATCCCCTCCATCACTTCGGCCTCCTCTGCCTCCTTGGCCTCCTCCTCTGCCTCGTCTACCTCTGGGACCTGTACCACGCCGCTCTACCGGTGCTGGCTTCCCTGGATCTATCATGGGAATCGGCCTGTGTGCAACCCACCACTAATCGTAAGCTAGAGTGGTCCCTGGATCTGCTAGTCCACCCCTCCATCCCCATGGTTGTGCTTGTAGCGCATCAATGTCTGCCTCCGTGGTGGCGACGGGAATCTCTGGTCCCCATAGCAATACCTCTCGTGACGACCTGGCAAACTCTGCTCTCCCTCGAGGTACATCCTGTACCTCTCTGTACTGTCTCAATACCCGATCCGGCAGCTGCCGCTCTATAATGTGCATGTGGGACACTGTCCGTCCCACCAAATACTGTGTCTATCTGCAGAATGGAAGGTGCTCGTCCTCATCTGACCACACCTCACAGTCCAGGTACGGTCTCCATGTGAACTCCTGCATCAAGTCTATAGCGTGTCTGAAATAACCTGTGTCCCCAATATGGTGCTGTGTGGTTGCCCTCGCATAACGGAAGGCGTATGGCGCTCCATGAGGTACATCAACTGTAACAGGCGGTCTAAATATAGCGATATGCTCCCATGCCCATACCATCAGGAGCGTAGTACCGCAGCTCATAGACTGTGCCTCTCTATAGGCAATGTCATGCAAGTGGAAGTACAACAACCCTAGCACACACAAACCCCAGGCATATACGACTTGCCGCTCGAGCATGCCCACTAACATCTCCCCCCATCCTACAGGGAATCCATGTCCTAGGCGGTTAGGCAGTACTATACCGCCTATCAAGGTCGCTACTAGATAGTCTAACTGTCTATACCTCTGAGCCAATATCCACCATCTAATCTCATAGTCGTCCACCCCTAGCTGTCTAATGTCAGCATGGGGGTAATATCTACACATCTCCGATATCCCCCTCTGCATATCATACACTACCTGTGTCCCTCTAATAGGCAGTCTCAATATCCTATAAACATCCTCTAAGGTCACTGTAGCCTCTCCAGTTGGAAGATGGAACGATGATGTCTCTGAGTGCCACCGCTCACATAGTGTTGTCAGCAATCCCCGATTTGCCCTAATCTGGGGCATATCGGTCACGTGCAACAAACCCAAATGCCATAGAGTCTGTCGCTCGGCCGGCCGCAAGCTGTCTCTGAATCGAAACGTCGTGGGTCTCAACTCACGTGTATAGATAGGGTCAAGTACAACCTGCAACAACATCATACATGCCTCATGTTAGCCTGGATCATCTATTCTAATGCAACTTGACTGTTTTAACATAAAATGCAAATGCGTCGTTATTTTGCAAATGCGTCATTCTTTTACACATGCGTCGCTTTTCCACAAATGCGGTTCAAAAATTACATATGCGTCATTATTAATCAAATGCGGTTAATAATAATCACATGCGTCATAAAACTATCATTTGCGTTGCATAATCTCAAATGCGTTTCTAAATAAGCAAATGCAGCTATAGCTATTCATATGCGTTTCAGGAAATCACATGCATATCAACATAAACAAATGTGTCTATTAATATGCACATGAGTTGCAAATTTTCAAATGCATAACAAAATAAACACATGCGTTTATTCGCTAAAACCTAAGCTAACTGACCGGCGTTAAAATTCAAATGCAGCTTTTTGCAGTCACATGCGTCGTTCGCGCATACACATGCGGTGCAAAATAAAACGTGACGCATAACTTAAAATGCAATAAATGTCTTAAAATATGCGCAAATCAAAAAATTTCAAAAGGTAAGTTTTAGGTCCATACTGGGGGGTCCGCGCCAGCTGGTCTCTGGAATGTCCGGATCCTGTATGCATGATGATGGGTGGCTGGAACTGGAGACATCCTCGCTGAAAGTCAAAACAAATTTTGAAATCTCTAAGCTAGGTGGGTGCAAATGAATAGTTTTTCACCCCAATTCCAATATATACCTAGGGCTTAGGTGGCATTTCTTTCCTACTGGCCATGTAAACTTCCATTTTCTATCATCCCGTACCCATCCCTCCCATTTCCAAACCCAATTCCGTCAACTGCATTACATTTCTACCTATCTACTAGACTAATCGGGCGCATTTCCAAAATTTTCTGAACATTTCAGAAATTTGTCAATTCTCCCGAGGGGGCATACCTTCACCTATTCTAATCTGAAGCATTACTGGGGCATATTTTTCATCGACTTTCTTTGACACAACGCCGAAATGACATTGTATCAAAGAGGGCCAAATGTAGACACCGAAATCTGGTTTAAGCTCGCGACTTCCATATTCTGCATAATTCGTATTATTCATGGTCATGATTAAATAATGTCAATTATTTAATTATTCATCTTAACATTAATTCTTCTATTAATTAAATAATTTCAATTATTTAATTAATTCACTTTTCTTTATTTCTTCTATTAATTAAATAAACGCTTTTTATTTAATTATGTTACTAATTAACCTTATTCTTCTGGTTAAATTAAATAAATCATTATTTAATTTATTCTTTATCATATTTCAACTATAATTAATTAAATTCTTAATTTATTTAATTATTCATTTTGAGTCCTTTCATCACTTAGTTAAATAAATATTATTTATTTAATTATCCTTTGAATATTGTCTCTTGAATTAAATGAATTATTTAATTCATAAATTCTATTTTAACACATTCTTCTATATTTTAGATAATTATGTGAGTTATCTAAGTATTCACTTTTACTCAACTCGACATCTATTTTAATCGTTCAGTTAACTATTCATTTGATGTCTGAGTGGCATTCTCGAGTAATCTCCTCGTCTAACCATTCAATCGTCCAGTTCTAACTCATTTGCGTGCACATGCATATTAATTAAATATTATTATTTAATTAATTAAGTGTTGTGCGTGCGTTCGAACAGAGAGTTGCTTTAATCAATCTTTATATTTGTCATGCAAAGATAATTCTTATGTCTTCGAATGCCGAATTGAAGATTAAATCATTTATTTAATCTTTAATTCTATTTCTAATTTGAATCACTCGTGTCATCACTGTCAGTTAACATAATGCATGTCTAATCAGTCGATCTCAACCGTCCGTTGATCTTTCAATCTTGACCTGTCATTCGAATAATCAATTTTCTATAAATTGATCTGTCATTCTTCATTCCAATCTCTCTCAAAATCTCTCTCTCATGAATTTTGTAACTTTGGAGAGCACTTTTGTCTTGAATCTTCGATATTTTGCTAATCACTATCTTAGGCTATACTTGCACGAACTTGAAAATCTGAGGGCAATTATACTACACAAGCAAAATGGAGAAGGGCAATTGAGATGAATCATGGAAATACGTTTGAAGATTGGTGAGATTGTTCTAGTTTTTAATTACGTTTTTACTTTCCCATGTTCTTTGTTGCTTAACGAATGAATTTGCATTTTAGATTTTGGTATTATTTACACGTGTGCTTCTAATCAAATCTTTCTTGTTGTCTATTGTGCAAAGCTAATCATTTTTAGGCGTTACAGAAGGAGTCTAAGAAGCGGTAGGAGTCTCTTCACCACCCTGAGGAGTAGCAAGATCCTTACCCTTGCTGCTCGAGTCGCTCGACATATTGATCTCTAATTCGCTCGACATATTCATCTCACTTTGAATAAAAAACTGGAAAAAAAATGTTCTTATTTAAGGACAAAGAATAATAATATAGATCCCATTACCTACTCAATATCATCTTTAAGACTAAAGCAAGAATAGAAAAGAGATAAAGAAAACTTATTATTATAACTAATAACACTATGAAGAAATGATCACTCACCTTTAAGTCTACATTTTTTACTTTGGTTGACTTCCAAATAAATGACACTTTCGATTGTATTTATTTCTATTCAAGGAATGGATTACTAATAAATCACATATCAAATTCAATACCATAGAATACTATATAAAAAATTTGGCTTTTCCTAAACTTAGTCGCTAGTCCTCAGAGTTATACAACCTTGTCGCGAAGTTCTAAATTTTCATAACTTCACGGCTCCCTGACTTGATTGATGGTTCACTTTGTTGAGTTGCAAGTCTTTCTTGGTCATCTTTCTACTCGATGGGTCGAAGGTTTCGAAAACCTTGAAACTTTAGAGTTTGGTTCTAACTTCTAAGGTTCACTTTGTTGAAGCAAGAATGGAAAAGAGATAAAGAAAACTTATTATTATAACTAATAACACTATGAAGAAATGATCACTCACCTTTTAAGTCTATGTTTTCAGCTTTCGCTAACTTCTGAATGGGGAAGTAGAACCTCAGAACCGAACAAAATGTGTAAGAATAAATGACAGTTTCGATTGTATTTATATCAATCCATGATTCCATATTTGGCAAATTTTGCGGGATTTTTAAATGGTATATTAAAAATTTGGCAAATCTCGTGTGCTTATACAACGATACGTTGTAATTTGCAAGGCAAAATGTGTCCTCAAATGTAATTATTTTTTAATGTTATTGGTGAAATAGGTCCTCATGAGCAACTATTTATAAATTTTTTAATGGGTCTTCACAAGCAAATATTTGTAAATTTTAATTGGCGAAATGGGTCCTGATACAATGTTGTTTTAATAGTATCAGCGAATATGTAGGTGTTTTATTAAATGCTTCGGGATTCCAAACGAAAAAATTAGTCAGTCCAATTGAAACGCGTAGTTTGACAATGGCGAATTTGTTGCTTAAATATGCCTCATAAAAAAACTCATTGGCGAATGGACATGCATTGGACAGGTATAGTTCATAAAATCCAAGCGATTTGGATACCTGTTGGGTGCAAGAAATTCGCCAATTTCAACTTGGTTGATTCCTAGAATTCGCCAATTGGCGAAGATTCGCCACTAAAGTTTTCCTTAAATTCTAGTTGTAGTGTGAGACTCTTGAAGAGCATTGCTTTGAAATTGTATTGTAACCCTTGTTTCTGAATAATATAGATTGAGTTGTGTGTTTGGAGTGTGGGTTTTTTCCCATAAGGGTTTCCCATGTATATCTAGTGTTATGAGTTTTTCTTGTACTTGTGTTGTTAATCTTTACATGTTAGGTGCATCTTCTTTATTGTAACTAAATAAGGGTTTGAAACATTAGAAATTTGCACATTCTCTCCTCGGATAGATTAGTGTTGGAAGATTTTCCACGTACTTATCTTTCTTTCAGAAATAAGATGTAAAATTTTATATTTGAAAACCTAATAATGGTAAGTTACCCTAGGGAAAGCTAAGTCATGTAAGATTAGACAAGAACACTAAAGATGTAGAATATTTTATTTTTGAAGATTAATATAAGCTAATCAAGTGAAATACACACACATGAGCATGGATAAAACTAGATTAAATAATAATAACAAGATGAGTGATAATTGAAATGGTATTTATGTTATGCTAGTATGTAATTAGCTCTAGACTCAATGAAGGATAAAATTAATGTTCTTAGACTAGAAGGGTATCCTCTATATGTTTTTTTTCACCTTAGATTTAGCATAAGATTTGTACTCTAGGTTCACTCTACATTTGTTGATCATTTCCATTGTCCATGAATCTATCCTTTGATGTATATATTTTATCATCAACTAGACATAAACTTTGGCTTGAGTCCACATTTGTTTGATCATTTCCATGTCCATGAATCTATCCTTCGATGTATAGTTTTGATCCTCAACTAGACATACACTTTGGCTCGAGTCCACATTTTTTTATTATTTCCATGTCAATGAATCTACCCTCTAATGTATAGATTTGATCCTCAACTAGAAATACACTTTGGCTTCTTGATTAATTGGTTTTGTCAATGTTTTTGGTGCTTTACGGACTAGTAGTATTTAAAATATATTAAGAGGGTTTATAGATTATTCTCCTAAGTTAACACCTAAAAAAGATTGGTTTTATAGTCATGCAAAGAATTGGTAGGTAACAAGGAATTATGCAAATGTACTAGATGAATATGTCAAAGTAAACTTTATTCTTTTAGTACACCAAATTGAAGTGTTCTTATAATTGCTCCTTAAGTTCATAAATTCTAAAATGATCTAGGATGAAAGAGGATATAAGAGGATATAAGAGGATGTGAAATGAATGAAATTGAATAACTTTGAATATATATGATATGATTAAATCATTCAAACATGTATATGGTAGGCTCGCAACAACTAGTGAAATTCATGAGTTGAATCCATGGACTTGGGATCACTCCTACAACCATAGGAATGACTTAGAATAACAAAGCAATAAAATAGATATGTAGGAATGAAAATCTAATAATAGAAAATGCAATAAACATGGTAAGTATGAGAAGCTATGAAAAATAGATGAAGTGTCAACAAATGCATATGCAATAAACATGGTAAAAAGGAGGAGGTATGCAAAAATGTATGAAATGTCAATAAATGTATATGCGTGCATATTAATGGTATAGGTAAAAGTGAGACATATAAGCCCCAACTTCATATAAGATTGTGTCATTTGTCAACATGTAATTATTTTAATCCATTCTCCCAAAATAAGCAAAGAATAAAGTGAAAATTAATATAATAAAAATATTATCATTCCACTAGAATTACTTAAATAAAACCTAAAACCTAAATTTCTCAACCATTATTTATCATGAATTTTCTATTATCTAATTTACCATACTGCGTATTTGAAAATTCAAGAAACCAAAAAAGTTTACAGTACTCAATAAAAATAGATTCTCAACTTTGTTTGGAATTTCTCAATGTATTTTTATTTACCATTACTTTTCAATTCTTTTAAGACAGTTTTCTCAAGTACTCACTAAAAGTATATTCCCAACTTTGTTCCAAATTTCTAAATCTACTGTTTATTTCAATTACTCTTCTATTATTTCTGATATTTCTCTTACTCAATCTAATTTATTTTAATTGTGTGTTTTCCAATTAAACATAATGGAGTGTAATTTCCTTTAACTAAATCTATCATTTATTTACCATTACTTTTTAATTCTTTCTAACATTTATCTTTCTCAATCTAATTTATTTATTTTAATTGTATGTTTGTCGATTAAAAAAAAAGGTGTAATTTCCTTTAATTGTGTGCTTGCTTCAGAATTCAAAATTGTTGAGTTTCTCGATCTATATCATTACCAAACACTCTATCACAGCTAATATACTTTATTCTAAATTTTTAAATCAGAATTTCCTATTTTTTTTAGTATTTTTCTTTTAACATTCCCAAATTAGACCCTATGATAGAGATAACTGATAAGCATGTTTGACAAAACAAAAGTTTTATCTGTACTGAACTCAACAACTAAGACAGATATAGAAAGCTTTCAAATTTTACGCAATCAAATCCAGAAAAAATTAATGTAAATATTCATTATGAATTGTGATGAATTGTGAAAAATTGATATCTACAATAGAAAGCTTTCGGAACCTCTGTTTTGTCCGCAGGCTCCTCGAATTACATTACCCCTTCCACTGCCAACACATTTTGCAGGACAATAATAATAACAATTTAGCTTTTGTTGGGCTCATATATTCGTATAAGTGAAAACGTTATACTTCATAATAATTTAGCTTTTATTGGTCCCGTGTTTTTGAGGTTGGAGAACAAATTATCTAGCTTTTGCACATTATGAGAGAAGTTCTATAAAAAGGACAACCTATTACACAGTTCGTACTGACAACATAACTGAAATTAGTGTAATGAAAACACACAGAATTGGAACAACTTTACAAGCTCAAAGACTATCTTGTGATGGAATACAAACTTGAATTAGAACTTCTTAATGGAAGTTATGAACATCTAAAATGTAGAACTTTGACTGTCAGCTGCCAATATTTCTGTGTGATTGGATTTATCCAGGAGTTCTGATATGGTAGATTCTAAATTGGAAGCAGCTGCACCTCCCATGAAAGATGTCTTGAGGCTCTCCAAGGCATTGGCTACATCTCTTATGGAAGGTCGTTCTCCTGGTGATTCACTACTACAAAGCAAACCAACATGAATGAAAGAAATAAGACATTTATTATCTTCCATGTTTTCATTCACACCTCTCAATAGCCCACTATCAACAATTTCTGCCAATCTATTTGGAAAAGCTGACTTCACCCACTTTTGCAAGCTCATGTCTCCCACGAACATGTCATCACTTGGCCTCTTCCTTGTAACCATCTCTAATATCAGAATTCCATAACTATAAACATCTCCCTTTGTAGAAGCACTCCCACCCAATCCATACTCTGCAATCAATTTTATTCATGAAATTCTTAAAAAAGCTAATAAAGGAAATGATAATGCGAATGTAAAGAAAACTCAAAATTTTAACCTGGAGCAATATAGCCAATGGATCCTTTAAGTGCAAATGTTGTTGTACTCAGTGAATCTATGGAATTTGTGGTAGTTAAACGGGATATACCAAAATCAGTGACAAGGGCTGTCATGTTGGCATCCAAGAGCACATTGCTAGGCTTTAAATTACAGTGCACAATTTGTAGAGGACAATCATGATGTAAATATTCCATGCCATGGGCTACATCTACAGCAATGCTCAAACACTCACTCAATCCCATTTTACAAAAGCTTTGATCCTCCCTGTCAGGGTGCAAATGTTTTTCCAAGCTCCCATTAGATGCAAATTGAAGAACCAACCCCTTTAAGTCAGGGTAGAAAAATGCACTTATGATTCTGATGAGGTTACGGTGCCGAATCCTCCCTAACAATTTGCACTCTCTCTTAAAACTCTTATGAGCTTCTTCGTTTTGCAAATTAAGAGTCTTGATGGCAATTACCTTACCATCCCTCAAGATGCCTTTGTAGACTGATCCAAAGTTACCCACTCCAAGCAAGTTTGACTCATCAAATCCAGATATTGCAATGACAAGATCCTGATAAGAAAATTTTGGATAGCCGAGCCTTTGAAAAACAAAACTTGAGGGACGGATTAGCCGTCTTGAAAATCTATGCCTCCATAGCATTCCTATAATGAAAAAGCATAATACAAATTCAATGAATCCAACAACTGATAAGACTATTTTTTTTAGCAGGGAATGTTTTTCCTGGGTCTGATTTGGGCATGGAGGCAATGAATAATTTTTTGGGCCACACAGCCCACGGTTCCCCATAAACAATGCTACAACAGTTCTATTTGGAAACAACCCTCCTTCTGGAATCTGCCCTGACAAATTATTGAAAGAAAGATCCATCTCTTGGAGATTTCGTAATTTGGAAAGTGAATTTGGTATTTTACCTTCAAAGGTGTTGTGAGACAGATTTAGATGCTCTAATGATGTGCAATCTCCTAGAGAATTTGGAATGACCCCAGTAAGTCGATTTCCAGATATATCTATGGCTTGAGCCATTACAATTTTACTCATCTCCTGTGGCAAGGACCCTTGTAGAGAATTCCATGAAAGATTGAGGTAGAATTGCAGGTTTTTAAGGCTGACAATGACTTCACGAGGTATCCTTCCATCTAGTTTATTGTAAGATAAGTCAAGGAGCTCCAACTTCTGACATCCTTCCAAACTAACAGGGATCTTCCCTGATAACTTGTTGTGCTGAAGAAAAAGACGTCTTAGCTGCTGGGAGCGACAAAGCGAATCTGGTATTTTTCCGGATAACTGGTTGTGACTAAGATGTAAGAGTCCGAGATGTTGCATTTGACCTATCTCACTTGGAATGTTTCCTTCTAATTTGTTCTCACCCAAATACAATCTTTCCAACTCATGGAATCTTTTAATTCCAGATGGAATATTGCCGCTGAAGAGATTTTTGCCTAAATCTAAGAAAGTTAAGTTTGTCAGATTGGCAATTTGTTGTGGTATGCTTCCGCTTATCATGTTGCTTGAGAAACTCAAGTGATAGAGATTGGAAGACAGTTGGCCTATGGATGGGGGCAACATACCAGTGAAACGATTATGTGACATATCCATTAGTTGTAAGTGGGAACAATTTGTGAGAGCAGTGAGAAAGGCCAATGTGTCACTAACAAGTTGATTGGTGTGTAGGAAAAGTTGGGCAAGAAGGTTCAGCTTACCTAGCTCCATTGGAATTGTTCCACCGAGTTGGTTTGTATCTAAATAAAGTTCTTCCAGACTGGAACAATTTCCAAGGGAGTTCGGTATGTTTCCACTAAGCTGATTTCCCCATAAACTAAGGATTTTCAAATTGGAGAGCTTGGTACCAATTTCCCATGGAATATGTCCACTCAGCCGGTTTGGAGATAAATGGAGCTTATTCAGTTTTGAGAGATTTGTTAAAGAGGTGGGAATGGTGCCCCATAAGTCATTACCACCAAGGAAAAGAAGTCGTAGGTGAGTGAGCATGCACAATTCAAGAGGAACGGGGCCGAAGAATTCATTTTTTTCCAAATTCAATTCAACTAAGGCGGACAAGTTTTTGAAAAAGGGCGGAATGGTACCCCTGAGATTGTTAAGGCCCAAGTAGAGGTACTCCAAACTTGGGAGATTTGTTAAAGAGCTGGGAATGGTGCCTGATAAGTTATTTTTAAAAAGGTTAAGATAATTTAGGTGAGTGAGTATTCCTAATTCAGGAGGAATGGGGCCGTAGAGCTCACTTTCACTCAAGTCCAATTCAACTAAGGCAGACATATTTTTGAAAGAGGGTGGAATGGTACCTGTTAGACTGTTATCAACCAAGTAGAGGTACTTCAAACTTGCCAGATGACTCAGCTCAGGCGGAATGCTGCCTTGCAGTTGGTTATAGGAAAGTGCCAGATAAATCAAACTGCGGCAAGCGGAGAGAGCGGGCGGAATGGTTCCATTTAATTGATTGTTGTACAACGAAAGTATCCATAGATGTGGGAGTTGGCCGAGTTGAGGTGGAATGGTACCAGTGAGGTAATTGGCGGAGAGATCTAGGGTTCGAAGAGAGGAGAGGTTCCCCAGCACAGGAGAAATAGTGCCGTCTAAATCCATTTGGGCTAAATTGATGGCACGGACAGAGTGAGAAGAGGCATGACAGGTGATGCCAGACCAGTTGCAGAAATGGTGAAGGGGAGTCCAGTCAGGCAGAGAAGTGCCGCTGTTGGAAATGGCAGCTTTGAATCGCAAGAGCAATTGTTGTTGTTGTTGTTGATGATGATGATGAGAGAGATTATTGAGAGAATGAGGAAGAGCGGAGATTAAAAATATGGAAAGCATGAAACGTAACAACAAAAGAGCAGCCATGGGGAAACAAATTAGGACAAGGGAAACGCAGAAGGCAATTGAATGGAATGGAGTGAGGGAGGAATAAATAGATACGGAAACCAGTGCCCACAAATTACTGTGAGTCCGCCGTGGTATACACTTCCATTTCGATTGATTTTTAAATTAATTTCAGACTGTATCCACCGACCTTTTCTCTTGAATATGTAAGCAAATATTTATTGGAAAAAAATAATATAAGCTGAATTGCACAAAATTAACTTGAGTTGAATGGACGCTCTAAGCAAGCGTTTAGGTATGTCATGGGACCATCTGATTTATACCTCTCTACATTATTATTTACTAGAATATTTTATTATTATTTAGGAAATTATATTTTTTATTTAGGTTTTCTTAATAAATTATAAATCATAGGTTTTTATTAAAAATATTTTTTAATGTTAATTTTAAGTTATTTTAAGAAAATCAATATTGAATAATAATTCTTTTAAAGAATATTTATTAATTGTTTTTTTTTTTATTTTTTATTAGTAAGTTAGTCATAAGAGAGTTGTATTTCATATGTTATTTTAAAAAAGAACAAAAAATAAAGTGCACTCTAAAAAAATAGGGATGTAATAAAACAAATATGTTGTTTTTACCAGGTTATTGACACAAAAAATATTCAATCAATTATAAGATTTGTAAGAATGTGTTAACCCATCATTGGGGGGCACATTTTTTCCCTCTCCAACTATTTTCTTCTCCATTTTGATGATGATCTTAATACGATTTGATGCTTGGTTTTTGGTTGAACTATTTTTTTCAATTTCTATCCAACTAAGATCAACTTGTGAATCTAAGTTGCTTGCAGCCAACAAGGATGATTGGGGCTCCTAAGAGTGTTCAAGAGTTGTTGGTATTGTAGGAGAGGGGGTAGCAAAGTCATCCACCCAAGCGTTTGACAAAAGGATCATCCCCATGAACTGGAACTGGTGTGTCCAGGACATAAGGGGCTATAGAATTTGGTGAGATTTTTGGGAGATCTTGAAATGAATCCAAACACATTTGTGAGTTGGGAGGAATCACATAATGTTGGGGCTCTACCCCAATCCACCAAGTGGGATTACCCCTTGAATCCATGTTATTATGCTCTTGGGAACTCTTCTTCAGACATTGAGAGGTAAAGTGATCTGTAGAAAAGCATTTTCTATATCGGAAAGCCACTTTTTCATAATCAACTATCTACACCCAACAATGACTTCCCACCGTCAACAAAATCTGTGCAAGTAACTCGTGGGATCAATCTATTTCCACATATATTCAAGCGCAATTAGATCTTTGATAATTAGTTGTTTCTTTTGAGCAACAATGGTATTTCCCTAAACCATTTCCAATTGCTTGCAAGCAGTCTATTTCCCAAAATTGAAATGAAAGTAGGCTAAAAGCACCCAGAAAAAGGCAGAGGAGAAGGTCTTAGGTCTAAGATCAAAGGAAGGATACTAGGGTTTTGTGCACAGGAAGTCACCATAGAAAATCCAAGGTCCATTCTCCAATACCCAATCCTTGGCTATTGTAGATTTGAATTCAAGAACGAAAAACCCCTTGGTACAATGGAAAATGCAAATTTCTTCCTCCAAAGAATCTTTCTAGCATACCAAAATCCAAGCATGAAATTCTCTTAACTTCAGTCGTAATTTGGTAAATCTGCAAATTAGAGCATGATTTTGTATGAACTCTTCTCTATCACAAGACAATTCATCCAAAATGATCTTAGAGACTATGGACGATTGACTAACTAGAACATCGGATCTAAATGAATCAAAAGCACCATATCCATAGGGGGAATTCTTAGGAGGATGAAGAGGAGGTGTTTCCATCAAATGCCCCTATCCACACCCCTCCAAACCATAACTTTGAATTCTCCATATATGGAGCCACGAGCTTGGGATTGTACTTCGTATTTGTTTTTCCAAAGGGGTATCGCTTGACCTAGCACTGTGTAGGTCATCTTTGAAGGTTGGTTTTCCATCTGCAAGGGAAGTAGTCCATCCACACCATTGACTTCCAAGCCCCCATAACCTCTAACACCATGGAACAAGCTACCCAAGGAAAATCCTTCCTTCGTAGGCAAAGAAAGAGAAGAAATTGGAATATAATGAAATTTTGTGAAGATTTTTTATAATAACATAATATAATTTAATTGCTTTTAATCTCAAAAATATCTTTTAAAAAAATGCTTATATATTTTTTATAGTGACATTATTTTAAGTTAATCTATTCTCACAAAATAAACATAAAACTTAATGAAAATCACATAAGTATGTAAATTTCACCACTATAGTAGAATTACCTAAGTATGAAGCCTAAAACTTAAATTTCTCAACCAAGACTTATTATGAATCTTTTATTTTCTAATTTATCATATTATATAGGAGCGAATTTGCACCCCTTACACAAATTTCCCTTTTACACTTCCTCACCTTAGAAAACCAAATTCGAAGGAGAAATTCCATATTAGCTTGCTGACTTCCTTCCATTTGGCGTATGTCCTTTGTGTCGATGGAAAAATATTTGTCGGGGATGCCCACACAATGCACAGATGTCCACATGGCATGCTTATGTCCTTGACAAATTATTGCATCTGAAGTTGGCAGAGGCATTACACTTCCCATTGAGGTCAGTTTGTAACGTCCCTCTTCGACCAACCGACCCCGAAAATGGCAGATTCTCTCCCTCCTCTAAATTCTTCCATTCTTCATTCAACCCAAATCTCTTTTTGCATCCTCTAAGCATTCAACTCATCTCCTTGCATTTTTAGCCTTCATTTCACTCTGAACAACACTCCAACACTCCATTGCAACAACAATAATTCATCAACTCCATCAAGCAAGTGTGAAGCAAGCCATTGCAATAGGGGTTTGAGGTTTTGCATCACCTCCCTTCATCACAGTTGAGGATATGGTGATTGTTCAAGCTCTCTTTCTCCATCATTGGCTAGTGAGCTCTTAATGGAGGTGGTAACGTTTTCACTCCTCTCTTTTACGATTTGGTTGAGTAGCTATATGTTGTTTTGTAATGTTATTCATGTGCTTTCTTCCTTTACTTCTTTATCATACATTTCTCTATCGTTGCTATTTGGCTATTCGTGGAGGTGGAAACACCAAAACGGGGGTCTGACTGAGGCAGACCCCTATACAACCCCAACAAATTTCCCCTCTTTCTTGTGTGTAGGAGAACACATATTTGGAGCTAGCTGGCAAACGAACACTTTTGTGAGATTTTTTTCGTCACCTTGGTTCTAGTTTATTTACTTTATCATTTCAACATTTACTTTGCATACTTTCTCATTCTATTCTTACTATCTAAATTGTACTAGCTAGGTCGTCAGTAAGTTTTTTTTGGTAGTTTCTCTGTGTTCACTGTTTTCTAGCCATACAGACCCCAGCGTGCCCGAGAGACGCCAACACACTGCGCTAACGTCCCATAACTACACTGTCATCCTCAGACAAAGAGTTGTCTAAGGCACAGAACCGACTCCAAAAAGCCAGCTCGCCTAGCCCAAATTATAGTTCAGGTCTACAGAGTGATTGAAGGGCTTTATAGTCCTCATCATTCTTGTCCCTCTCATCAAACACCCCTTTAGAGTGAGGTAAGTTAGGGCAGCCTTCTGCTCTTGGCTCTCCATGACCTGGGGCCTTGACGTGGTTGGTCCCTTTCTCTTACACATATGTATGCTTGAAAATTAAAAATAAGTTTTCTCTAATTACTCAATAAAAGTAGATTTTCATCATACTCCTATCTATATCAATGTCTTCTCATCTTCCCTCTTATCTAAATTTTTTTAGTATACCATTCAAATCGAAAGCCATCAACTTTGTTGCAAATTTCTAAATCTATTTTTTATTTAACATTATTTTTTTAATTTTTCATAACATTTCCTTTCTATATCTAATTTACTTTGATTATGTGTTTGACAATTCAAAAAATAAATTAGAATGTAATTTCTTTGATTAAATGTATATATTTGACAATCCAAAATTATTTGACAATCCAAAATTATTAAGATTCCCACTCAATATTAATATTGATACAATTTTACATAATTTCAAATTTCTAAATCAACAATTCCTATAAATATCTAAGCATGTTTGACAATCCAAAAGATTTGTAGCACACATTTTTGTAGATAGTGGGCAATTTCTATTTTTCATAACATTTATTTTCCCTATCTAATTTACTTTGATTGTGTGTTTGACAATTCAAAAAATTAATTAGAATGTGATTTCTTTTGTTATGTATATACTTGACAATCCAAAATTATTAATATTCTCAATCAATATCAACATAAGAACTAATTTACTTTATTCCAAATTTCTAAATTGACATATTCTATTAATTTCTAAGCGTGTTTGATAATCCAAAATATTTTTAGATTCTCAATCAATATCAACATAAGAACTAATTTACTTTATTCCAAATTTCTAAATTGACATTTTCTATTAATTTCAAACGTGTTTGACAATCCAAAATACTTTTAGTACGCATTAAAAAAATTGTAGATAGTAGACAATTGTCAAATCTATTTTTTATTTATCATTACTTCTTTATTTTTTATTACATTCTTTTTACCTATATAATTTACTTTGATTGTGTGTTTGATAATTAAAAAAATAAATTAAAATGCAATTTCTTTTGATTATGTATATAATTAATGAGACAAAATTATTAAGATTCTCAATCAATATCAATATCAATATCAATACTAATTTACTTCAAAATTTCCAAATCGATATTTCTTTTGACAATCCAAAATATTTGTAGTGCGCATTAAAGTTTTGTAGTGCGCATTAAAATCAGAAATATTTCTATTTGCTCGGTCAGAAGTCTACGCTGGTCAATGCAAAAAAAAGTCTTGTGACGCGAAAGTTGGTAGGTACCAGCTGTTTCATTACATCTGCAACTGTAATAATAATTTAGCTTTCGTTGGATTCATATATTTGAGAAGTGAAAACATTATACTCAAAAATATGTTAATTTAATATCTTATTCATAATATTTATTTTGGTTCAATTTACAAATTTATTTATTTATATATTTAATTATGATTCTTATTTATTTGTATATATTATTAATGTTTTCTTATATTTTTTTTATATAATTGTTATTATGTTTATGTTATGTATATATAATTATTAATACATTTTTTTCTCACAAATATGAATCTAACTCTTATTAATTCTTAATTGATCCAATTCAAAAATTTACTATTACTTGTTCACTTACATAATAATTTACTTGAAGTGAGGCCTAGGTTGACATATTTAAAGGCATGTCCTAAGAGTCTAGGATACACAATCATGGAGGAACAAGGATTTAAAATGCATGATCGTTAGAGCATCAAACTCAAATTTAGCAAAGGAAAATAATATTCATAATATCTTGCATCAGCATTTCAAAGCACATATACTACATGACTCGCCATTCAATTATTGTGAAGAGTAAAATAAAGGGGCTTGAATAAGATGAGAAGAATTGAAGTACTTCAATCCTCACTCAACAAACTCCTAGATGTGTTCATCAACACCATTCAATCTTAAATAAGCTAATGGCTAGAGCCAATTAAATTTTTCATGTATGCTACATGATAGAATTGTAGAAAATGATAGAATCGCAAAATATTAGCTAGGATTACAAGAGGGATCACATCCAAGAGAATAAAGTAGTCAATTAAATTTGTCATATCCATTTGTAGGTGTTCATAATATCATTATAGATTCACAATAACTTCTTCTCACACATGATTCAATCCATCATGTTGAACTAGATACACAACATATCTTCCCTTCTTTGTTGATTTACAATTTACATGTCTTATATTTGTCTTAGTTGATTGTGTTATTTTATTTGTAGTTTATTATTGAAATACCATATATATGAGTTGAAAAGTGAGGTTGTTTTACACTACTAGATTTTTTTCGTAACACATATTCCATTTCTTTTATGCCTATTTTCCTTGTTAGGTCACCTTTGTTCACATTACCTTTTGATAGTGTAATAGGACATTTTTAACCTCCTACATTTAGTGTGGAGTTCTTCTAGGTGTTCTCACCCTTGAGGAATTTAGCTCTATTTAATGGTCTCCAAACCAAATGGTTCAACTTTTAAAATATTTATAGATGGTCTTGAATTGCTAACAACACATTTGAAAAACACTAGAAGTTTATCCCAAAGATTTTTCACAATGTAAGCATTTTGAAACTCCCTTAAATATTTTTCTTTTGATTCCTAATTTTGTACCCAATAAAATATGATATGATACATATTAAGACATTAAATATTTTTATTTTACTAATTACATTAGTAAGCTAGTTTTAACTAAATAATGTTGAACTCACGCCTATTAATTTGGTATATCAATGATTTCTACTTGTTCCTTTAATTGGTTTATTTCTAATTTTATAGATAATGATCATAGATGTAACTAACTTGCCACTTTGTTGAGT
>VDFB02058242.1:638228410-638287851 GCA_007258455.2 Sequoia sempervirens | reverse complement strand
GCAATTTCACTCAAATATTTTTTGACTAGTTCAAATATATTTTGCGATGTTGAATTGTTCTTCATTTTATGAACATAGGGAAGATGAGCTTGGTGAACATGTTGTTGTACAACATACAAATGCATACAGAACCAAGAAGTATTTTCAACCACAATAACTTCATCTAAAGATAAGGCAATGAAATTTGACTCTTTTACTTTATCCTTTAAATCTTCCTTTTCCACTACAACAAGATAGTTTGCCCAATCCCATCCAACGTTTACTGACCAATGTGATACTTAGGGATAGGGAGGAACTTTCAAATAAGATAATAAACCAAAATATTCTGGGTATTCTATCATAAGACGCCCTCTAGATAAAATATGAAAAAAACACTCATCTAAACAATTTTTGAAAGATTTTCTCCTTCCATTGCTTTTCCAAATTGAGCATCAAGTGTACCTTTACATGCAACAATGTTCGACATTATTTTTTCATGCTCTTCATAACCCACAACATACCTAACATGAAGACATTCTTCCTTTTATTTCCATTGTACGACTGATTCTTCCTTTCCGTCTATGATTTGTTTTTCATAAACTTTACTGATATGATTTTCTATAGTGTCAATCTTTAGCTGCAATGTTTTGGTTCTTCCACATTTCCAACTACAAATTTTACATTTGGCCAATGTTGCTTTTCAATATCGTTTGCATTGCCAATCCCCACTAGTACCATGAACGGGTATTTTGACAACCAACCAAGTTGAAAACTCCTTGTCATTTCCCACTTGTGCCCCCTTTTTGGTTTATTTTCCCATTTCTTGCTACCAACATCATCATTCTCATCCAAGTCAATTATCTCATTCTGGCTAACCGGGCCCAGGGTATCACTTGGAACATCTTCTATAGTATTGCTATCCTGATTTGATAAATTTTGATTTAAATCAATGACAATCTCAACTTGACCTTCTGGTGGTGGTGAGGTATTGGGAACGCTTCCAATATTTGGTGGAACAGTTGATGATGTAGCTTCATCTTGACTTGATGGATCAGAAGCTTTGGCAATTCCAAAGAAAGACTATATGGTATGTCTAAGTATTTTGTGTTTTGATGGCCTCCTAGTCTCTTCACCACCCTGAGGAGTGGCAGGAGTCTCTTCACCACCCTGAGGAGCCCGAGGAGCAGCAGGAGTCTCTTCACCACCCTAAGGAGTGGTAGGAGTCTAAGGAGCGGCAGGAGCCTTACCACCCTGAGGAGCGGAAGGAGTCTAAGAAGTGGCAGGAGTCTCTTCACCACCTTGAGGAGCAACAAGAGCCTTACCCTTGCTACTTGAGTCGCTCGACATATTGATCTTTGATTCGCTCAACATATTCATCTCTCACTTCTAATAAAAAAATGGAAAAAAAAGTCTTCTTATTTAAGGACAAAGAATAATAATATAGATCCCATTACCTACTCAATATCATCTTTAATACTGAAGCAAGAATGGAAAAGAGATAAAGAAAACTTATTATTATAACTAATAACACTATGAAGAAATGATCACTCACCTTTAATTCTACGTTTTCGGCTTTGGCTGACTTCGAAATAAATGACATTTTTTATTGTATTTATTTTTGTTCAAGGAATGGATTAATAATAAATCACATATCAAATTCAATACCATGGAATACAATATAAATTTTTTAGCTTTTCCTAAACATAGTCGCTAGTCCTCAAAGTTATATAATCTTGTCGCGAAGTTCTAAATTTTCATAACTTCACGATTCCCTGACTTGGTTGATGGTTCACTTTGTTGAGTTGCAAGTCTTTCTTGGTCATCTTTCTACTCGATGGCTCGGAGGTTTCGAAAACTTCAGAGTTTGGTTCTAACTTCTAAGGTTCACTTTGTTGAAGCAAGAATGGAAAAGAGATAAAGAAAACTTATTATTATAACTAATAACACTATGAAGAAATGATCACTCACCTTTTAAGTCTATGTTTTTGGCTTTCGCTATCTTCTGAATGGAGAAGTAGAACCTCAGTTACGAACAAGATGTGTAAGAATAAATGACACTTTCGATTGTATTTATATCAATCCATGATTCCATATTCGGCAAATTTTGTGGGATTTTTAAATGGTATATTAAAAAATTGGTGAATCTCGCGTGCTTATACAACGATACGTTGTAATTTTCAAGGAAAAATGTGTCCTCAAATGTAATTATTTTTTAATGTTATTGGCGAAATAGGTCCTCATGAGCAACTATTTATAAATTTTAATTGGCGAAATGGGTCTTCAAAAGCAACTATTTGTAAATTTTAATTGGCAAAATGGGTCCTGATACAATGTTGTTTTAATAGTATCGGTGAATATGTAGGTGTTTTATTAAATGCTTTCGAGATTCCAAGCAAAAATATTAGTCGGTCTAATTGAAACACGTAGTTTGACAATGGTGAATTTGTTGCTTAAATATGCCTCATAAAAAAACTCATTGGCGAATTGACATGCATTAGACAGGTATAGTTCATAAAATCTGAGCGATTTGGATACCTGTTGGGTGCAAGAAATTCGCCAATTGGCGAAGATTCACCACTAAAGTTTTCCTTAAATTCTAGTTGTAGTGTGAGACTCTTGAAGAGCATTGCTTTGAAATTGTATTGTAACCCTTGTTTTTGAATAATATAGATTGAGTTGTGTGTTTGGATTGTGGGTTTTTTCCCATAAGGGTTTCCCATGTATATCTAGTGTTATGTGTTTTTATTGTACTTGTGTTGTTAATCTTTACATGTTAGGTGCATCTTCTTTATTGTAACTAAATAAGGGTTTGAAACATTAGAAATTTGCACATTCTCTCCTCGGATAGATTAGTGTTGGAAGATTTTCCACGTACTTATCTTCCTTTCAGAAATAAGATGTAAAATTTTATATTTGGAAACCTAATAATGGTAAGTTACCCTAGGGAAAGCTAAGTCATGTAATATTAGACAAGAACACTAAAGATGTAGAATATTTTATTTTTGAAGATTACTATAAGCTAATCAAGTGAAATACACACACATGAGCATGGATAAAACTAGATTAAATAATAATAATTAGATGAGTGATAATTGAAATGGTATTTATGTTATGATAGTAAACTAAATATGATAGATAGATGTAATTAGCTCTAGACTCAATGAAGGATAAAATTAATGTTCTTAGACTAGAAGGGTATCCTCTATATGTTTTTTTTCACCTTAGATTTAGCATAAGATTTGTACTCTAGGTTCATTCTACATTTGTTGATCATTTCCATGTCCATGAATCTATCCTTTGATGTATATATTTTATCATCGACTAGACATAAACTTTGGCTTGAGTCCACATTTGTTGATCATTTCCATGTCCATGAATCTATCCTTCGATGTATAGATTTGATCCTCAACTAGACATACACTTTGGCTCGAATCCACATTTTTTTATCATTTCCATGTCAATGAATCTATAGATTTGATCCTCAACTAGAAATACACTTTGGCTTCTTGATTAATTGGTTTTGTCAATGTTTTTGGCGCTTTATGGACTAGTAGTATTTAAATATATTAACAGGGTTTATAGATTATTCTCCTAAGTTAACACCTAAAAAAGATTGGTTTTATAGTCATGTAAAGAATTGGTAGGTAACAAGGAATTATGCAAATGTACTAGATGAATATGTCAAAGTAAACTTTATTCTTTTAGTACACCAAATTGAAGTGTTCTTATAATTGCTCCTTAAAATCATAAATTCTAAAATGATCTAGGATGAAAGAGGATATTCTTGGATATAAGAGGATGTGAAATGAATGAAATTGAATAACTTTAAATATATATGATACGATTAAATCATTCAAACATGTATATGGTAGGCTCGCAACAACTAGTGAAATGGCAAAAGTTGACCAAATTTGAATCTAGATTTTAGAAATTCATGAGTTGAATCCATGGACTTGGGATCACTCCTACAACCATAGGAATGACTTAGAATAAGAAAGCAATAAAATAGATATGTAGGAATGAAAATCTAATAATGGAAAATGCAATAAACATGGTAAGTATGAGAAGCTATGAAAAATAGATTTAGTGTCAACAAATGCATATGCAATAAACATGGTAAAAAGGAGGAGGTATGCAAAAATAGATAAAATGTCAATAAATGTATACGCATGCATATTAATGGTATAGATAAAGGTGAGACATATAAGCCCCAACTTCATATAAAATTGTCATTTGTCAACATGTAATTATTTTAATCCATTCTCCCAAAATAAGCAAAAAATAAAGTGAAAATTAATATAATACAAATATCATCATTCCACTAGAATTACTTAAATAAAACCTAAAACCTAAATTTCTCAACCATTATTTATCATGAATTTTCTATTATCTAATTTACCATACTGCGTATTTGAAAATTCAAGAAACCAAAAAAGTTTACAGTACTCAATAAAAATAGATTCTCAACTTTGTTTGGAATTTCTCAATGTATTTTTATTTACCATTACTTTTCAATTCTTTTAAAACAGTTTTCTCAAGTACTCACTAAAAGTATATTTCCAACTTTGTTCCAAATTTCTAAATCTACTGTTTATTTCAATTACTCTTCTATTATTTCTGATATTTCTCTTACTCAATCTAATTTATTTTAATTGTGTGTTTTCCAATTAAACATAATGAAGTGTAATTTCCTTTAACTAAATCTATCATTTATTTACCATTACTTTTTAATTATTTCTAACATTTATCTTTCTCAATCTAATTTATTTATTTTAATTGTATGTTTGTCAATTAAAAAAAAAAGGTGTAATTTCCTTTAATTGTGTGCTTGCTTGAGAATTCTAAATTGTTGAGTTTCTCGATCTATATCATTACCAAACACTCTATCACAGCTAATATACTTTATTCTAAATTTTTAAATCAGAATTTCCTATTTTTTTTAGTATTTTTCTTTTAACATTCTCAAATTAGACCCTATGATAGAGATAACTGATAAGCATGTTTGACAAAACAAAAGTTTTATCTATACTGAACTCAACAACTAAGACATATATAGAAAGCTTTCAAATTTTATGCAATCAAATTCAGAAAATTGATGTAAATATTCATTATGAATTGTGAAAACTTGATATCTACAATAGAAAGCTTTCAGAACCTCTGTTTTGTCCGCAGGCTCCTCGAATTACATTACCCCTTCCACTGCCAACACATTTTACAGGACAATAATAATAACAATTTAGCTTTTGTTGGGCTCATATATTCGTATAAGTGAAAACGTTACACTTCATAATAATTTAGCTTTTATTGGTCCCATGTTTTTGAGGTTGGAGAACAAATTATCTAGCTTTTGCACATTATGAGAGGAGTTCTATAAAAAGGACAACATGTTACACAGTTCGTACTGACAACATAACTGAAATTAGTGTAATGAAAACACACAGAATTGGAACAACTTTACAAGCTCAAAGACTATCTTGTGATGGAATACAAACTTGAACTAGAACTTCTTAATGGAAGTTATAAACATCTAAAATGTAGAACTTTGACTGTCAGCTGCCAATATTTCTGTGTGATTGGATTTATCCAGGAGTTCTGATATGGTAGATTCTAAATTGGAAGCAGCTGCACCTCCCATGAAAGATGTCTTGAGGCTCTCCAAGGCATTGGCTACATCTCTTATGGAAGGTCGTTCTCCTGGTGATTCACTACTACAAAGAAAACCAACATGAATGAAAGAAATAAGACATTTATTATCTTCCATGTTTTCATTCACACCTCTCAATAGCCCACTATCAACAATTTCTGCCAATCTATTTGGAAAAGCTGACTTCACCCACTTTTGCAAGCTCATGTCTCCCACGAACATGTCATCACTTGGCCTCTTCCTTGTAACCATCTCTAATATCAGAATTCCATAACTATAAACATCTCCCTTTGTAGAAGCACTCCCACCCAATCCATACTCTGCAATCAATTTTATTCATGAAATTCTTAAAAAAGCTAATAAAGGAAATAAAGAAAACTCAAAATTTTTACCTGGAGCAATATAGCCAATGGATCCTTTAAGTGCAAATGTTGTTGTACTCAGTGAATCTATGGAATTTGTGGTAGTTAAACGGGATATACCAAAATCAGTGACAAGGGCTGTCATGTTGGCATCCAAGAGCACATTGCTAGGCTTTAAATCACAGTGCACAATTTGTAGAGGACAATCATGATGTAAATATTCCATGCCATGGGCTACATCTACAGCAATGCTCAAACACTCACTCAATCCCATTTTACAAAAGCTTTGATCCTCCTTGTCAGGGTGCAAATGTTTTTCCAAGCTCCCATTAGATGCAAATTGAAGAACCAAACCTTTTAAGTCAGGGTAGAAAAATGCACTTATGATTCTGATGAGGTTACGGTGCCGAATCCTCCCTAACAATTTGCACTCTCTCTTAAAGCTCTTATGAGCTTCTTCGTTTTGCAAATTAAGAGTCTTGATGGCAATTACCTTACCATCCCTCAAGATGCCTTTGTAGACTGATCCAAAGTTACCCACTCCAAGCAAGTTTGACTCATCAAATCCAGATGTTGCAATGACAAGATCCTGATAAGAAAATTTTGGATAGCCGAGCCTTTGAAAAACAAAACTTGAGGGACAGATTAGCCGTCTTGAGAATCTATGCCTCCATAGCATTCCTATAATGAAAAAGCATAATAAAAATGCAATGAATCCAACAACTGATAAGACTATTTTTTTTAGCAGGGAATGTTTTTCCTGGGTCTGATTTGGGCATGGAGGCAATGAATAATTTTTTGGGCCACATAGCCCACGGTTCCCCATAAACAATGCTAGAACAGTTTTATTTGGAAACAACCCTCCTTTTGGAATCTGCCCCGACAAATTATTGAAAGAAAGATCCATCTCTTGGAGATTTCGTAATTTGGAAAGTGAATTTGGTATTTTACCTTCAAAGGTGTTGTGAGACAGATTTAGATGCTCTAATGCTGTGCAGTCTCCTAGAGAATTTGGAATGACCCCATTAAGTCGATTTCCAGATATATCTATGGCTTGAGCCATTACAATTTTACTCATCTCCTGTGGCAAGGACCCTTGTAGAGAATTCCATGAAAGATTGAGGTAGAATTGCAGGTTTTTAAGGCTGACAATGACTTCACGAGGTATCCTTCCATCTAGTTTATTGTAAGATAAGTTAAGGAGCTCCAACTTCTGACATCCTTCCAAACTAATAGGGATCTTCCCTGATAACTTGTTGTGCTGAAGAAAAAGACGTCTTAGCTGCTGGGAGCGACAAAGCGAATCTGGTATTTTTCCGGATAACTGGTTGTGACTAAGATGTAAGAGTCCGAGATGTTGCATTTGACCTATCTCACTTGGAATGTTTCCTTCTAATTTGTTCTCATCCAAATACAATCTTTCCAACTCATGGAATCTTTTAATTCCAGATGGAATATTGCCGCTGAAGAGATTTTTGCCTAAATCTAAGAAAGTTAAGTTTGTCAGATTGGCAATTTGTTGTGGTATGCTTCCGCTTATCATGTTGCTTGAGAAACTCAAGTGATAGAGATTGGAAGACAGTTGGCCTATGGATGGGGGCAACATACCAGTGAAATGATTAAGTGACATATCCATTACTTGCAAGTGGGAACAATTTGTGAGAGCAGTGAGAAAGGCCAATGTGTCACTAACAAGTTGATTGGTGTGTAGGAAAAGTTGGGCAAGAAGGTTCAGCTTACCTAGCTCCATTGGAATTGTTCCACCGAGTTGGTTTGTATTTAAATAAAGTTCTTCCAGACTGGAACAATTTCCAAGGGAGTTCGGTATGTTTCCACTAAGCTGATTTCCCCATAAACTAAGGATTTTCAAATTGGAGAGCTTGGTACCAATTTCCCATGGAATATGTCCACTCAGCCGGTTTGGAGATAAATGGAGCTTATTCAGTTTTGAGAGATTTGTTAAAGAGGTGGGAATGGTGCCCCATAAGTCATTACCACCAAGGAAAAGAAGTCGTAGGTGAGTGAGCATGCACAATTCAAGAGGAACGGGGCCGAAGAATTCATTTTTTTCCAAATTCAATTCAACTAAGGCGGACAAGTTTTTGAAAAAGGGCGGAATGGTACCCCTGAGATTGTTAAGGCCCAAGTAGAGGTACTCCAAACTTGGGAGATTTGTTAAAGAGCTGGGAATGGTGCCTGATAAGTTATTTTTAAAAAGGTTAAGATAATTTAGGTGAG
This sequence comes from Sequoia sempervirens, assembly GCA_007258455.2. Taxonomy (NCBI): domain Eukaryota; kingdom Viridiplantae; phylum Streptophyta; class Pinopsida; order Cupressales; family Cupressaceae; genus Sequoia; species Sequoia sempervirens. The sequence continues at coordinate 638,279,628 of VDFB02058242.1, read as the reverse complement.
TGAGTATTCCTAATTCAGGAGGAATGGGGCCGTAGAGCTCACTTTCACTCAAGTCCAATTCAACTAAGGCAGACATATTTTTGAAAGAGGGTGGAATGGTACCTGTTAGACTGTTATCAACCAAGTAGAGGTACTTCAAACTTGCCAGATGACTCAGCTCAGGCGGAATGCTGCCTTGCAGTTGGTTATAGGAAAGTGCCAGATAAATCAAACTGCGGCAAGCGGAGAGAGCGGGCGGAATGGTTCCATTTAATTGATTGTTGTACAACGAAAGTATCCATAGATGTGGGAGTTGGCCGAGTTGAGGTGGAATGGTACCAGTGAGGTAATTGGCGGAGAGATCTAGGGTTCGAAGAGAGGAGAGGTTCCCCAGCACAGGAGAAATAGTGCCGTCTAAATCCATTTGGGCTAAATTGATGGCACGGACAGAGTGAGAAGAGGCATGACAGGTGATGCCAGACCAGTTGCAGAAATGGTGAAGGGGAGTCCAGTCAGGCAGAGAAGTGCCGCTGTTGGAAATGGCAGCTTTGAATCGCAAGAGCAATTGTTGTTGTTGTTGTTGATGATGATGATGAGAGAGATTATTGAGAGAATGAGGAAGAGCGGAGATTAAAAATATGGAAAGCATGAAACGTAACAACAAAAGAGCAGCCATGGGGAAACAAATTAGGACAAGGGAAACGCAGAAGGCAATTGAATGGAATGGAGTGAGGGAGGAATAAATAGATACGGAAACCAGTGCCCACAAATTACTGTGAGTCCGCCGTGGTATACACTTCCATTTCGATTGATTTTTAAATTAATTTCAGACTGTATCCACCGACCTTTTCTCTTGAATATGTAAGCAAATATTTATTGGAAAAAAATAATATAAGCTGAATTGCACAAAATTAACTTGAGTTGAATGGACGCTCTAAGCAAGCGTTTAGGTATGTCATGGGACCATCTGATTTATACCTCTCTACATTATTATTTACTAGAATATTTTATTATTATTTAGGAAATTATATTTTTTATTTAGGTTTTCTTAATAAATTATAAATCATAGGTTTTTATTAAAAATATTTTTTAATGTTAATTTTAAGTTATTTTAAGAAAATCAATATTGAATAATAATTCTTTTAAAGAATATTTATTAATTGTTTTTTTTTTTATTTTTTATTAGTAAGTTAGTCATAAGAGAGTTGTATTTCATATGTTATTTTAAAAAAGAACAAAAAATAAAGTGCACTCTAAAAAAATAGGGATGTAATAAAACAAATATGTTGTTTTTACCAGGTTATTGACACAAAAAATATTCAATCAATTATAAGATTTGTAAGAATGTGTTAACCCATCATTGGGGGGCACATTTTTTCCCTCTCCAACTATTTTCTTCTCCATTTTGATGATGATCTTAATACGATTTGATGCTTGGTTTTTGGTTGAACTATTTTTTTCAATTTCTATCCAACTAAGATCAACTTGTGAATCTAAGTTGCTTGCAGCCAACAAGGATGATTGGGGCTCCTAAGAGTGTTCAAGAGTTGTTGGTATTGTAGGAGAGGGGGTAGCAAAGTCATCCACCCAAGCGTTTGACAAAAGGATCATCCCCATGAACTGGAACTGGTGTGTCCAGGACATAAGGGGCTATAGAATTTGGTGAGATTTTTGGGAGATCTTGAAATGAATCCAAACACATTTGTGAGTTGGGAGGAATCACATAATGTTGGGGCTCTACCCCAATCCACCAAGTGGGATTACCCCTTGAATCCATGTTATTATGCTCTTGGGAACTCTTCTTCAGACATTGAGAGGTAAAGTGATCTGTAGAAAAGCATTTTCTATATCGGAAAGCCACTTTTTCATAATCAACTATCTACACCCAACAATGACTTCCCACCGTCAACAAAATCTGTGCAAGTAACTCGTGGGATCAATCTATTTCCACATATATTCAAGCGCAATTAGATCTTTGATAATTAGTTGTTTCTTTTGAGCAACAATGGTATTTCCCTAAACCATTTCCAATTGCTTGCAAGCAGTCTATTTCCCAAAATTGAAATGAAAGTAGGCTAAAAGCACCCAGAAAAAGGCAGAGGAGAAGGTCTTAGGTCTAAGATCAAAGGAAGGATACTAGGGTTTTGTGCACAGGAAGTCACCATAGAAAATCCAAGGTCCATTCTCCAATACCCAATCCTTGGCTATTGTAGATTTGAATTCAAGAACGAAAAACCCCTTGGTACAATGGAAAATGCAAATTTCTTCCTCCAAAGAATCTTTCTAGCATACCAAAATCCAAGCATGAAATTCTCTTAACTTCAGTCGTAATTTGGTAAATCTGCAAATTAGAGCATGATTTTGTATGAACTCTTCTCTATCACAAGACAATTCATCCAAAATGATCTTAGAGACTATGGACGATTGACTAACTAGAACATCGGATCTAAATGAATCAAAAGCACCATATCCATAGGGGGAATTCTTAGGAGGATGAAGAGGAGGTGTTTCCATCAAATGCCCCTATCCACACCCCTCCAAACCATAACTTTGAATTCTCCATATATGGAGCCACGAGCTTGGGATTGTACTTCGTATTTGTTTTTCCAAAGGGGTATCGCTTGACCTAGCACTGTGTAGGTCATCTTTGAAGGTTGGTTTTCCATCTGCAAGGGAAGTAGTCCATCCACACCATTGACTTCCAAGCCCCCATAACCTCTAACACCATGGAACAAGCTACCCAAGGAAAATCCTTCCTTCGTAGGCAAAGAAAGAGAAGAAATTGGAATATAATGAAATTTTGTGAAGATTTTTTATAATAACATAATATAATTTAATTGCTTTTAATCTCAAAAATATCTTTTAAAAAAATGCTTATATATTTTTTATAGTGACATTATTTTAAGTTAATCTATTCTCACAAAATAAACATAAAACTTAATGAAAATCACATAAGTATGTAAATTTCACCACTATAGTAGAATTACCTAAGTATGAAGCCTAAAACTTAAATTTCTCAACCAAGACTTATTATGAATCTTTTATTTTCTAATTTATCATATTATATAGGAGCGAATTTGCACCCCTTACACAAATTTCCCTTTTACACTTCCTCACCTTAGAAAACCAAATTCGAAGGAGAAATTCCATATTAGCTTGCTGACTTCCTTCCATTTGGCGTATGTCCTTTGTGTCGATGGAAAAATATTTGTCGGGGATGCCCACACAATGCACAGATGTCCACATGGCATGCTTATGTCCTTGACAAATTATTGCATCTGAAGTTGGCAGAGGCATTACACTTCCCATTGAGGTCAGTTTGTAACGTCCCTCTTCGACCAACCGACCCCGAAAATGGCAGATTCTCTCCCTCCTCTAAATTCTTCCATTCTTCATTCAACCCAAATCTCTTTTTGCATCCTCTAAGCATTCAACTCATCTCCTTGCATTTTTAGCCTTCATTTCACTCTGAACAACACTCCAACACTCCATTGCAACAACAATAATTCATCAACTCCATCAAGCAAGTGTGAAGCAAGCCATTGCAATAGGGGTTTGAGGTTTTGCATCACCTCCCTTCATCACAGTTGAGGATATGGTGATTGTTCAAGCTCTCTTTCTCCATCATTGGCTAGTGAGCTCTTAATGGAGGTGGTAACGTTTTCACTCCTCTCTTTTACGATTTGGTTGAGTAGCTATATGTTGTTTTGTAATGTTATTCATGTGCTTTCTTCCTTTACTTCTTTATCATACATTTCTCTATCGTTGCTATTTGGCTATTCGTGGAGGTGGAAACACCAAAACGGGGGTCTGACTGAGGCAGACCCCTATACAACCCCAACAAATTTCCCCTCTTTCTTGTGTGTAGGAGAACACATATTTGGAGCTAGCTGGCAAACGAACACTTTTGTGAGATTTTTTTCGTCACCTTGGTTCTAGTTTATTTACTTTATCATTTCAACATTTACTTTGCATACTTTCTCATTCTATTCTTACTATCTAAATTGTACTAGCTAGGTCGTCAGTAAGTTTTTTTTGGTAGTTTCTCTGTGTTCACTGTTTTCTAGCCATACAGACCCCAGCGTGCCCGAGAGACGCCAACACACTGCGCTAACGTCCCATAACTACACTGTCATCCTCAGACAAAGAGTTGTCTAAGGCACAGAACCGACTCCAAAAAGCCAGCTCGCCTAGCCCAAATTATAGTTCAGGTCTACAGAGTGATTGAAGGGCTTTATAGTCCTCATCATTCTTGTCCCTCTCATCAAACACCCCTTTAGAGTGAGGTAAGTTAGGGCAGCCTTCTGCTCTTGGCTCTCCATGACCTGGGGCCTTGACGTGGTTGGTCCCTTTCTCTTACACATATGTATGCTTGAAAATTAAAAATAAGTTTTCTCTAATTACTCAATAAAAGTAGATTTTCATCATACTCCTATCTATATCAATGTCTTCTCATCTTCCCTCTTATCTAAATTTTTTTAGTATACCATTCAAATCGAAAGCCATCAACTTTGTTGCAAATTTCTAAATCTATTTTTTATTTAACATTATTTTTTTAATTTTTCATAACATTTCCTTTCTATATCTAATTTACTTTGATTATGTGTTTGACAATTCAAAAAATAAATTAGAATGTAATTTCTTTGATTAAATGTATATATTTGACAATCCAAAATTATTAAGATTCCCACTCAATATTAATATTGATACAATTTTACATAATTTCAAATTTCTAAATCAACAATTCCTATAAATATCTAAGCATGTTTGACAATCCAAAAGATTTGTAGCACACATTTTTGTAGATAGTGGGCAATTTCTATTTTTCATAACATTTATTTTCCCTATCTAATTTACTTTGATTGTGTGTTTGACAATTCAAAAAATTAATTAGAATGTGATTTCTTTTGTTATGTATATACTTGACAATCCAAAATTATTAATATTCTCAATCAATATCAACATAAGAACTAATTTACTTTATTCCAAATTTCTAAATTGACATATTCTATTAATTTCTAAGCGTGTTTGATAATCCAAAATATTTTTAGATTCTCAATCAATATCAACATAAGAACTAATTTACTTTATTCCAAATTTCTAAATTGACATTTTCTATTAATTTCAAACGTGTTTGACAATCCAAAATACTTTTAGTACGCATTAAAAAAATTGTAGATAGTAGACAATTGTCAAATCTATTTTTTATTTATCATTACTTCTTTATTTTTTATTACATTCTTTTTACCTATATAATTTACTTTGATTGTGTGTTTGATAATTAAAAAAATAAATTAAAATGCAATTTCTTTTGATTATGTATATAATTAATGAGACAAAATTATTAAGATTCTCAATCAATATCAATATCAATATCAATACTAATTTACTTCAAAATTTCCAAATCGATATTTCTTTTGACAATCCAAAATATTTGTAGTGCGCATTAAAGTTTTGTAGTGCGCATTAAAATCAGAAATATTTCTATTTGCTCGGTCAGAAGTCTACGCTGGTCAATGCAAAAAAAAGTCTTGTGACGCGAAAGTTGGTAGGTACCAGCTGTTTCATTACATCTGCAACTGTAATAATAATTTAGCTTTCGTTGGATTCATATATTTGAGAAGTGAAAACATTATACTCAAAAATATGTTAATTTAATATCTTATTCATAATATTTATTTTGGTTCAATTTACAAATTTATTTATTTATATATTTAATTATGATTCTTATTTATTTGTATATATTATTAATGTTTTCTTATATTTTTTTTATATAATTGTTATTATGTTTATGTTATGTATATATAATTATTAATACATTTTTTTCTCACAAATATGAATCTAACTCTTATTAATTCTTAATTGATCCAATTCAAAAATTTACTATTACTTGTTCACTTACATAATAATTTACTTGAAGTGAGGCCTAGGTTGACATATTTAAAGGCATGTCCTAAGAGTCTAGGATACACAATCATGGAGGAACAAGGATTTAAAATGCATGATCGTTAGAGCATCAAACTCAAATTTAGCAAAGGAAAATAATATTCATAATATCTTGCATCAGCATTTCAAAGCACATATACTACATGACTCGCCATTCAATTATTGTGAAGAGTAAAATAAAGGGGCTTGAATAAGATGAGAAGAATTGAAGTACTTCAATCCTCACTCAACAAACTCCTAGATGTGTTCATCAACACCATTCAATCTTAAATAAGCTAATGGCTAGAGCCAATTAAATTTTTCATGTATGCTACATGATAGAATTGTAGAAAATGATAGAATCGCAAAATATTAGCTAGGATTACAAGAGGGATCACATCCAAGAGAATAAAGTAGTCAATTAAATTTGTCATATCCATTTGTAGGTGTTCATAATATCATTATAGATTCACAATAACTTCTTCTCACACATGATTCAATCCATCATGTTGAACTAGATACACAACATATCTTCCCTTCTTTGTTGATTTACAATTTACATGTCTTATATTTGTCTTAGTTGATTGTGTTATTTTATTTGTAGTTTATTATTGAAATACCATATATATGAGTTGAAAAGTGAGGTTGTTTTACACTACTAGATTTTTTTCGTAACACATATTCCATTTCTTTTATGCCTATTTTCCTTGTTAGGTCACCTTTGTTCACATTACCTTTTGATAGTGTAATAGGACATTTTTAACCTCCTACATTTAGTGTGGAGTTCTTCTAGGTGTTCTCACCCTTGAGGAATTTAGCTCTATTTAATGGTCTCCAAACCAAATGGTTCAACTTTTAAAATATTTATAGATGGTCTTGAATTGCTAACAACACATTTGAAAAACACTAGAAGTTTATCCCAAAGATTTTTCACAATGTAAGCATTTTGAAACTCCCTTAAATATTTTTCTTTTGATTCCTAATTTTGTACCCAATAAAATATGATATGATACATATTAAGACATTAAATATTTTTATTTTACTAATTACATTAGTAAGCTAGTTTTAACTAAATAATGTTGAACTCACGCCTATTAATTTGGTATATCAATGATTTCTACTTGTTCCTTTAATTGGTTTATTTCTAATTTTATAGATAATGATCATAGATGTAACTAACTTGCCACTTTGTTGAGTTGTGATTGTGAGTTACTATAACCTTGATTAGAGGGAAAAAATCATTAGAGAGCATGATGCCATGATTTTGTAGTGTCATGGACAAATGGTAAGGCATGCTAGGAAAGGTGTGTAATATACCTTACATAATACTTATAATATAAATTTAATATTTATCTATGATGCACCTAGGGAATCTAGGGATGCATGCATCACATAAATTACATATTCTTGGGGGCACTTTGTATGTTGTATGTAACATTAGGATAAATATTTACTATGGGTTGTACATTAGAAAATATTTAATATTGGAAAAAATATATTAAAAAGAGTAAATGAGGGGGACATGGCGATGTAAGCTCATGGTTTATGTATTACCACTTGGTGTTGTTGGAGTAGCCAACACTTGCAAGATTAATTCCACAAACAATACTTATAAGTTAAACAAATATTATCATACAAAGCACATGTAAAATGTAGAAAAAAAGCTTTGCATATTAAGGTAAGGATGAGGATATGAGAAATTAGGATTGAATTTCTGACTACCCCTCCAAATGTGAAACACATGTATGGGACTCCTGAGACAAATATAGGGACACTTTTAAAGTTCGCGTGTGGTGAGATAAAAAGTGAGATGTATCTCTCTATAAGCTTAAGATAGTATGAATAGGTCTACCAAGTACTAGATAAAAGAAAACTAGGTAGATAACAATACTTTTGACACTAACGGGTAGTTATGTGTAAGCTTATTTTTAGAAAATAAAGCACATGAATAGTTGTTGAGGTTGGATTGTATAATCTTATGCTTGTTGGATAAGGTTGCTTGATCATCCCTTGTAAGTGTCATAGGTGAGGAGAGGAAGAATGGATTGGGATATGTGGTTACATGATTCTCATTTTTTTGTTCATATGGAGTGTAATTATGAAGTTTAATATTTCAAAATACTTGTATGGAGACTCTAAAAGTGTATTGTAATGTTTGTTCATGAGATAATATATTGAGAACTTGTGAATGCTTTTGGAAGCTACATTTTTTTCTTTTGAAGGTTTCTCTAGGGTACATCTTGTGTCATCTTGATGGTATGTTTGTCTATTCTTAAATTGTATTATGGATTTTGAATACTTGTTTGCATATTTTCTCTCTTGAGGCTACATGTGGATATAATTTATTATGGATACAAATTTATTTTCAAGATAATTTGGTACATTAAGGTATTGTTCAATTTAAAAGTAACTATAAGGTAAGTCTATCCTTCTCAAAATTGTTTCTTAGTTGATTGTATACAACATGGTATTTTATTATCCCCTATGTTGATGATTTGGATTTTGTTTGTCATTAGAGTCAGTACTAATTATATCTTATATTAGGAGTCAACTATGAGCTAGTCATATTTTATGTCTATGTTGGATTGATCTATAATGGTTCTAATATAGAATTTGGATAGACTATGGAATTAAATTAGCAAATTAAAATAAATAAATTAAATTAAATTAATATCTAAACCAACATAATACCTGACCCTAGGATTAATTGAAAGGATAAGATAATGATTGTTTTGTATTATGTGAGAGTTTTACTTAGTCTTTCATTTATTATGTCCATTGGGGAGAATAGGAGTTTGAATGAAAAAAATTCTCTTGGTAAGTGAAACCCTAATTTCAAAGAAAAGAGGTGGGAGCTTTAGCAACCACCCCACCATACTAGGACTAACTTTTGGGATTGTCACAACCATTCAACTCTCCTCACAATCTATAGTGGACTTTATTGTATTGATACATTACATTTGTGGTAGTCTTAATCTTGTTGGATTGTGGTTGAATAGTAATGAAGTGGAGATTACATTTAATATGGCCCATTAAGTGAGCTTATGGGTATGGTTTTTACATCATGATTTTCTTTTTTGTATTATTGATAGAAGGGGCAATGATTTTTATCTTTTTTTAATTTTGAATTGGACATTTTTGTGTGTATTTATTTATTTAATTGTATGAAGAGTTTTTTAAATTATTATCAATCATAATTATTTTAGAAAGATTATACTCTTGAACCACAATCAAACAATGATTTGAGATTTATTTTCCATTCTCTAAACTTTCATGTAAATGGTTGAGTATGTGATCATGTATGCTATTTGAACTTTCTTGTTTCCTTTGGCTTTAATGAAATATTCAAGGGAAGTGATTATACTAACTATATTTAATTTTTAAATATTGTATTATGGTGTCAAGGGTAAGTGTACCATGTGAAAACCACATATTAATTATCTTTATATAGTTAGGTGTCATGCATATTCCCTCATCGAATGGATTTCATGATTTAACCTCCTTACCTTTAGTAAGGTTTGTGATTTAAAGTTCGTATTTAAATAAGTGATCTTCTTGTTGACACTTTGTTCCACCCCCTTTTTTCTAGCATGATATGTCAATTAAAACTGATCTAAGAAAACCCCAAATAGTTTATCATGCTTAGGTATGCATCTACTATTCCCTTTTACCTTTCTAGGATTTGGTTTAAAACCCTAAACCCTAGGTATGAGTGTGTTTGTACTTTTGTTTTAATCGTGCATTGACTGCTTATCGCTCACTACCTTCCACTTAGGCTATAAAATTATGTATCGTATTCATTAATTTACTAGCCCCTACTACCTAAGGTTGTCGCCTAAGCCTGTGACCTAAAGTAATTTATTAAAAGCTTAAGTCTAAAGTCTGCGCCTCTTCCTTCATAAATATTTTATTAACTAAAAGGCCCTAAAAAATTAATGAAAAGTTAATAGTTTCCTTCATTATGATTTGTTTTCAACATTAGGTAGATATTATTTTATTAAGGAAATACATCCTTGCAGAACCACGAGGAGGTGACATCTGGAAACCTCTAGTCAAACACGTAGTGGGACCCATTTGTCAATCCCACCAAAGTTTATGTGGTGAGCCTTCAATATTTTTGCTATTTCGCCGAGCCTTTGGGGTGGACCCATAGTATGCTCATGGAAGAGTGAGAGAGAGACACATGGTAGCAAAGTGAAAATGCACTACCTGAACTAGAATGGATTTAGTGACATATGGCATAATCTCAAGCATCTTGTGAGTCTGTGAGCCTATAATGTGGAGCCACTTTCTAAGTGTGGAGTTGTGGATGGTTGATAGGTGGCATATTTTAAGGCATTCATCCATTTTGTGGAGATCCTTAAGGTGGACCCACCATCACTTTATGGAAGTGCAAGAAGAAGACACGTGTCATGGGAACTATGTGGTAGCTTTTGATTGCTTCATAGGGATTCTTAACGAGGACATTTAAAGGGATTTCACGAGAATGCATAGGTCGTTGATCTTGTGACTTATGTAGATCAACAGTTGCATTTTAAACTTGATAAAGTAACCTCTATTTGTTGATCTTAGCCTTCCATATTTGATCTAGAACAACCTAAATTCAAATGTGGCAATGGCTAGCTATGTCAGTTTGTAAGAGTAGTTGCAGTTATGGTTGAATGCTAATGTTAGCTACCAGGATCTGATTTCCTTGCTACACAGCTCATTATTTGTGGGTTTCCATGCCATATTCAATGAAAAATCAATACCCATACTCCTTTAGTGTTGCAAAGACATCCCTTCTACTATAGGTCAAATTATAGTGTGGATTTTACAAGTCTTTAACTCTACACTTACAGAGAATTCAATTCAAGGGTATGACATGCATATCAGGGTTCTCTAAACTTATCTTCTACATAGGATTTGATGGCCAAATTTTTTGCAAGGTTTGCACCCTTGGTCTCCTTATGTTGTGCAACACAATGCTTAAGTTTGTCACATGGATTAACTACCTCCCGTGGATTCATTAACTCTGGAGGTTGTATTGAGCATTAACAAGTTGATGTTTTGGTGCAATGACAACTGTCTATGCAATAATTGGTATCAAAACCTAGGTCATGGGTTTGAACCCCTCACTTGCATTGGGGGGATTGTTGCAAGGTGTGCACCCTTGGTCTCCTTGTGATGTGCAACACAGTTCTCATTTTTGTGACATGGATTAACCACCTCCCATGATTTCACTAACTCAGGTAGTTGTATCAGGTATTACTAGGTTGATCTATTGGTGCAGTAGTAACCATTTATGCAAAAAACTCCTCTACCCTCAATCATATTGAATTTCCTCTAAATAGCTAATCCTAGCTAGTAGGGTTAGGGTTTGGTCCAAAATCATCTTAGTTATGTCTAAACTACAAAGATAACAATTGTATTCATTCTAGGGGTTCTTACTCTAGTCCTCTAGGGTTTTTCTTTGGAAAACACTACAAATTGTATTCTACAATTATAAATATTGATTCTTATGCCTTATGTTAATAAAATTTAGCCACTATCATTGCTACTTCTTACATGTTTGAGTAAAATTCATTTACCTTCATGTTTGAATCAATTTTTTGGTTGTTTTCATTTATCTATGGTGTTCTTTGAAGCAAGAAGAGACAAAATTTTGTCTAGGTGTATCACCTCCTATTTTCCTTTTTATGCATTCCTTCTAACCCTTTTCCCTTAAGATTTGTTAGAGTAGAGTAATTTTAGTGTTTCATGTGCTAGGTTGGACTGGAACTTTTGCACTTATATCAAAAGAGGAAGTTGACCTTCTCTAAATACTTGACCTAAATTTGCAATTTCCCACACCTTGAGGCCATTTCAATGGTCTCACTGGAATGTTAAACCCTATGTTCAATAGGGTGCAATTTCAGGTGACAACAGTTTTTGGCATGCTCAGTGGGACCAACAAAAATTTCACTTCATCTTGGTGAGAAAGAGGTGCCATTCTCAACATTTTAGCCTTTGGATGCATTCAAAAAAGTACTTGGTAACTTTGCATTCAAGGGAGGACTCTACAATCGTCTTGGTTCCATATCAAACCTGTACAACTCATGCCTAGGATTCATACTAGGTAATCTTCTAGAGGTAATTTTTAGTACATTGAGCTCTCCTTTCTTGCCTCTAGAAGAAGAAATAGACACTCATTTTCACCTATAAGGAGAAGTATAAGTCCTACAATACCATCTCCTAGAACTCAATATACATCATCTTTGGGTAGATTATTTCATATTAGAACACCTGTTGCTCAAGCACAAAGAAATTTATTTCATATGGCTGCACCTTTAAATCAACCCTTTGTATCTTTTAGTGGTGGAAACCCTTTTATTTTATCCTAGAAGGATGATATAGTAGTCAATTCCCTCAAAAGTATCCATCATTTCATTGGTGAGGCATCCACAACTCCAACATAGCACACTATAGATGTGGCAAACATATACTGTTTGCATGATGTAACAAAAGACAATGTAGTTATACTATTAGCCACTAGCTCGAAAGGAAAAACATTGTAGTGGTATAGAGGTCTACCACCCAAATCCATTCACAATTGAGATGAGTTAGGTGAAAGATTGTGCAAGCACTTTGAAGATAAAAGTGACCATTTGTCCCTGGTAGAATAATTAATAATAATCAAAAGAACACCCCATGAATTAATGAGTGACTTAAACTTAAAATTTTAGAAGACATGGAATATAATCCCTATCTTGGTGAAACCTCTCCTAAGTATGTCTTATTTTATTTATTAAAATCTCTTAATAGTGATATAGTTGTTACAATTCAATCTTTGAGAGGATTTAACCTACCAAGTCCATATGATATTTCCATAAAGGCATACAATTTCTTGATATAATATGGGAAGATAACTCCTAATCCACCAATTCATTTATTTATAGATCTTCCTTCACAACCAATAAAGGATCCTATCCCATTGGATCATGTTCTAGTGATTTCCACTAGCCAACCTTATGCTTCTGCTACATTTCTAGAAGATTGGGGCATCTTTCTAGTGTAGGGGCACCTAGCTTCATTTTGTAAATATGGTTCAATGTTGCATTTTTTGGTGTTTTGAGTCATATTTGATGTAATAAGGTATATTTAGACCAGGTTGACATTTTTTAAGTGTTTTTAGTTTCATGGGGTCAGTTTTACATTAATGTGTCATATTTTGCAAATGTTGCAAATGTTGCATCAACAACTTTGCACTTTTTGTTGTTTTTGGAAGTTGAACGGTCAATTGATTCAAAAGGTGGTTAGAACTGTTGGTTTGGAGTTGGATATGTTTAAATATTCCTTGAAAAACTCAAGGCAAGCTTCTAGTATGATTTTTGAGATCAAACAACAATAAGATACTCTATTTTCTACAATTTTTGTTACTTTCTTGCTGCTACAGGTGTTAGTACGGCTCTATACAATCAATAAATGGTATAATGTGAATTGGAATAAATGGTGGGATGAACTAACTATGTTTTGGATTTTATTTGATATGATTTCATAAATTTTAAGAGGAGTTAGAGCCAAATTAGTGGAAATCACTAGGAAACCTTAAGTCAAGAGGGTTTGAACAAGAAAATGGAATATTGAACCATTCCATCATTGAAAACCTCTAAAAATTGGTGGAATGGCTTTAGTTAGGATGTTCTTCAATTTTTTAGGGTTTGTAGATTCAGGGGATGGAGGTAGGGTAGTGTTTGTGCAAGCCCTAGCCTAATATCTCTATGTATTAGGCTTGGAAGTGTTTAGGTAGAAGTAGGGTTTTGAAGATAGGTGATTGGATGATTGTTGCAATTGATAAAACCTATATTTCCAAACCCCATGGGACCTAGTTGAAGTCTAGGAATGAGAGTTTGTGGTTGGGAAAGTGTTTATATGGAAGTTGTTTTGGAAAACAAGCCTAATTGGGCTTAAGGGAAACATAGCAGTCTATTTTAGAGGGTGTTGTTACAAAAAAAGCACACTCCCAAATTTTATATGTTTCAAAAGGACATAAAGGGTGTTAGGAATGGTGATTCTTTTGTGGTTTTGAAGTTTTCCTTGCAAGATATGTTCAAATTTCACTGTTTGATGTGATACAAGCAAGATTGAAGGAATTGTGAGAACAACACCAAGTTAGGGTTCCCAAATTGAAAAGGTTGTTGAATTGTGATAGGATTGAAAACCTCCACCCTTCTCTACATAAAATTTGCATCAGAGCAGAGGTTTTGGTCATTTGAGGAAAAGTTTCAATTTGAAGGGAACAAGATGCCTCCAAAGGGAAGTGCAATCATTGCTAGGGAAATAAGAATGATGAGTCTCAAGAAGCTCTTTTAGCCAGACTTGAAGCATTGAAAACAAATCAAAGAAGAGGGAAGGCCACTACAGATGAGAGTGACTAGGAGGAAGAGGAAGAGGGTGAGGATGAAAACCCTCAAAGAGGATCCCATGAGCAAGAGTTGGATCCTAAAGAGATGAGGATGGTTAAGATGTTGAAGGTTTTCAAGGGAGATGCTTTTGAGGTGAAAATGGAATTTCCCATGCATGGTGGGAAGATGGATAGTGAAGAAGTGTTAGATTGGGTTGATGAACTAGACAATTATTTTGAATACAAGGAGGTAGCCAAGGAACAAAAGGTGAAATTTTCTAAAACTAAGTTGAAAGGCCCTACCCTAACTTGGTGGAATTATGTGTAGGAAGAGAGAGTGAAAAATGGCAAAGAAAAAATCAATTCATAGGATAGAATGGTATCTAAAGTCAAGGGTCAATTTTTGCCCAGTGACTATGCAATCCAAACTTTTAGAAAGTTGTAAAATATCAAGCAAAAGGAGATGAATGCCATGGCTTACACAAAGGAGTTTCATAAATTGAGCATTAGAGTAGGTCATGTTGAGGATGAAGTTGAGAAGATAGAAAGGTATATAAATGGGTTAAGGTTCAATATCCAAGATGAATTGAGTCTTGCCACCCCTAGAACGGTGGAAGAGTGCTTTCAATTGGCTATTAGGGTAGAAGAGAAGTTGAAAAGAAGGTAGGGAAAACAAAGTAGAGGCAGAGGAAAGAACTTAAGGAGTAGAGGAACATTTGGAGGAAGAGGAAAATCACAAAAAACACAAGGTGAGACAAGTGGCAATCAAGATCAAGGCTCAGAGTCAAGAGGTGGTTTAAGAGGTAGAAGATCCAATAGTAGAGGCAGGTTTAGAGGACAAGGAAGAGGTTCAAGCACATTTTTAGGAAGATGCTATCAATGTAATCAATTTGGTCATCAAGCATGGAAGTTCCTAGAGAAACAACCTTCTACATCACATGGTGGTGAAAGAACATAGTTGGTGCAAGAAGAAGATTGTGAAAGTGTTAACTCAACTTCTTAGCATGTTGCTCCCAAGGTTGGAAAATCTCTCATAATGAGGAGGACACTACTCAAGCTCCTTGTGGTGAAAGATCCTCCACAAAGAAAGTCATTGTTTAGAACTACTTGCAAATCTCAAGGAAAGGTATGTAAGGTAGTTCTTGATTTTGGTTCTACTGGTAATTTGGTTTCTTTGGAGATGGTTGAAAAGTTAAAGATGAAAAGAATCCATCACCCCACTCCTTACAAGGTCTCTTGGCTGAATAAGGGTCAACAAGTCCTAGTGAATGAGCAAACATGGGTTTAATTCAATATTGTGGGGTATAGAGACAAGATATTGTGTGACATCATCCCAATGGATGTTTGTCATTTTTTGTTAGGAAGACCCTAGCAGTATGATAGAAAAGCAAAGCATGATGGGAAAAAAAATACATATGTGATTGAAAAGATGGGGTTTCATTTACCCTCACCCCTTTGCAAGATGAAAATGTGGATACTCAAGCTGGGTCAAGTGTCATGTTGGTTGGGGAAAGAGAATTCTTGAAAAATATAAAAGAAGAAGGTGGGTAAGGTTATGCAATCATAATCAGACCAAAATATGTTATGACAGTAGCAAAGCTTGAAGATGTGCCCAAAGAAGTACTGTTACCCAATTTTCACCTAAGGGTTCAATCGAGGGGAAATTATGTTTCAAATTTGCATGTGGATTAAATGTGGCTCCCATAAGGGTTGAGGCCAACGTGCAGGTGCTCAGATTTCATTGGGAAGGTCCTTATCTAATAGGTAAGTCTATTGGAAAGCCTCGCCTCAATCAGTTTTAGCAAAAAAACTCATCTAAGAAGAAAGTCGGCAAGACCCTCCTGTTGTCTTTCCAACATGGTGTGGTCTCGACGAATGGAAGTGTCTTCAGGGAGAGGTCTTCCCGGCCAACGAAATTCACACTAAAAGTTGTTCGTAGAGCCGGTGTCGGGGAGAAGGGTTCACTTTCGCCGAGAGGTCTCAGCGAAAAGAAGTGTCATCATGAGGAAAAGAAGGGCCTCACTAAGAAGTCTTTCCGACCCAAAAGGGTCTTGCCAAAGTAGGGTGAGCTCGGGGCAAAGGAAAGTAGAGTCGTCGTGATGTCTCGGTGAAAGTATGAGGTCCTGTTGATAATGGAGGGGTCTCGATATGTGTTTTTCCTTCAGCAAGAGGTCTCACGTATAACGAAGGGTCTCCCTGACATAGATGACATCAATGTAGTGTTTGGCCATTGGAGGGATGTCCTGTCGATTGCTTAAGGTCTCGACGACAAGATGAGAGTTCGACCAATTAGAGGAAGCGATAGGAGAGACGTGGCAGTTTCACCCCTATCAGGAAGATCAGCTGAATGAAAGCAACATGGATTTGCTTTGTGATCAAGGGTGATGAATTGGTTTGAAGGAAGTAGTGTTGTCTCTATGGAAGCTGACTACAGGGAAAATATGATGTTGTTTCAAGAAGAAGTCAACTTGCAAAAAGATCTTAAGCAAGAATCAGGCAGAAAGGAAGAAGTCACGAGTCACAGTGACAGCTGGAATATCTACTGGCACAGGGAGGATCGACATTAATGATAATGCTTTAAAGCATTCAAAGTAGCTTGATAGGGAAGTTCGAGGGTGGACACAGAGGCCATGAAGTTAATACTATGGTTGCAAAAGATCTGAAGGTTTTTTTTGGGGGGATCCTTCACACCAACATAGACAGCAAGGATGCAATCGAACACAACATTAACTATATGAAAAGATCTAAAGGCAGATCTTTCTAAAGGAAGATATTTTTGTAAGCCCAGAGGGGCTGACATCTTTTGTATATATGGCATTTTTTCCTCTTTTATAGTCAGTTCTTACCTGGTGCTTTTCTACTTTTGTAACTCATGCAATTCTTTGCAAAAGAGAGGCTATGTTTTGTAACTCTTGACAGGCATTTATATCAGTGTTTCACCATTGAAATCAATGAGTATAAGCACTTTACCTTTTCAGTCTCTCTACTAAAATTGTGTGCATTCGTATAATTGATGAAACTACTTGTGAAATTGAATGATTCCTTGTGGTTATGTCTTATCTCAGCACTTATCTCAGCACCTTTCTGTAGAGCAATATGTATTTTTTCAGGTTGTGAGATGTGTTCAAAACGTAGTACTCTCTAGTTGTGAAGTTATTCCTTCCTTCTAGGAATGTAGCCATATGAAATTTTTCATGAAATATTTATGCAAAAAACATATGTGATTGAGTTGTGTACAACTAAGCTTCTATCATTGACTGAAAATGTGTGTGTAAACTATGTTATGTGCCTTCTTAGTAAATTCTGTGCATCACCATAGAGATGGTGTTTTCATTAGTTTTAGTTTTTTTCTCCTTCTACCTTTTCCCTTTACAAAAATCAGTGGATAGGTGACACCATAGGAAGCTGGCCTTCTCCAGAGGTTGACCTCTATTTACAAGAAACCCACATCTTTAGAGGTCTTCCCATGTTACACTGAGGTGTTGAACATCAGGTTCAACAGGGTGCAGTTTCAGGTGATAATAGTTTTTGACACACCCGATGGGACTAAGAACTAATTTTCAGTCTCTCTTGTCCTTATGTTACTACTGTTTGGTGTGTACAGCGGTAGTTTTAGCCTCTTGGAGGAAAGTTCAATCACATACTTGGTGACTCTAAGTGTGGAAATTTTCTAGTTTCAGTAGCTCAATTGCTCACATGTTTTAAGTTTTTGGAAGGAAATCTAATTTGAATGGAAAAGAGATGTCAGGTTTTTAGGAGAATATGGCCTTTTACCCTCCATTCCATGAAAACCTTACATATAGGTCCTCTTATTGACCATATTATATAGAACAATCTATTGTCAATATTCCAAATGACCCTGTAGCAACAGAGTTCCATCATTTTTATCATGCCTCCCACCCTCCCACTCCTTCTCAATCTCAATGTCGCCCAACATACACTCAGATTCAACCACAAGAACTCATTTCTACACAAAAGCAATATGGTAGTTTCAATAACTAGCCCCATAATGCTAATGAGGGAGTTAGCAATATTGATAAGATATTGCTTGATTTCCAAAGGCAGATGGATGATATTAAGAGAGAGCAAGAGTTTTTTGTGCAGGAGGAAGAGCTCGCTTGTCAATCTTATATTTAGCATCAGCAGGATATGAAGGTCCAAGAGTATGAACATGAGGTTGCTTCTAGACAAGTTGCAGCTAAAGAAGAGCAAATAAAAAGCTTGCAAAAAAACAAAAGCAGGAGTTTCAATCATCCTTCCATGTTCTTCAACAACCTGTCCAGGAGGAGATTCCCAGGTTCAAATTTTCAAGTTTTAAGCAAAACTTACTCTTTGAGTTTCCAAGTCAGCCTTCTAGTTTTGAAATTCCAAGTTGGAAGGGAACATACGATCAACCCTGTGAGACTCCATTGTCAAATATTCAAATGGAACTAAGCTCTAATGTTCAGAAGGCAGAGGAGGAGCAACTTATTGATCAAGATAAATTAATCCTCTAGGAAAAGCTTAAGAATGTGAATCCTTTACATCTAGCTATAAGGTGTTCTCAATTGCAACAACAAAGGATTGAGCAGTAGGAAGACAAAGTGAAAGTAGCTATTGAGAAAGGTCAATTTACAACTTGGAATAAGGGACTATCTCTATTCTCTCAGGTTGGTGAAGAGGAGGTTATTACTGAGTTTTGCTCAATACTGGAAAATGAGGAATCTAAAATTTTGCAAGAAGGTGAGGGGAATCAGGTTGAGTAGCTTGCTGTAATGAACATAGCTGAGAATCAAAAGGCAGGGTTAATCTTCTCATTTAATGATCTGCCTTACTTCATTGACAAGGATGAAGAATTGGACCAACATGAGGTTGATGGAGGTCATGTTGATTTATTGTTGCATAAAGGTGAAGGTGAGTATGAAATATTTACTTGCGAACAAGGAGGTTTAAGTACCATTGTTTAGGGAGAGCCACATTTTGATGTGCATGAAAATACCCATCAAGTTGAACAAGTCCTTGAACTGGACTTACTATTTTTCAAAGAGAGTGATGTTGATTCTTTATCAATTCTAGATGAGAACTGCATCAGGCCTAAAATTAGTCTTTTTGTTCAGAAAAGTAAAGAAGATAATAAGGAGGATATGTTTTGGAATGATTTAGTAGCTTTCTATACTAATTTGGGTGTTGAACTATTACCTCTTGATAAAGTTAATCATGAACAACTCGAGCTTACTGAAGAAGCTTCTTTTTCCTCACTAAGTCAGTCACAGGGGTTAGTTTTTTCCAGCCAAGGCTATAAAACAACAATGAATGGGAAAGAGACCAGTAAGGAGAGCTCAATTTTTGTCTTTACAAGGGGTTGTCCGATTAGGGATTTAGCCCAAATGGAGTGCAATAAAGCGACAATGGTTAATCAGGTACTCACACATGGAGCCACAGCTGAAAGTGGCATAAAGGATGTACTTGCAGTTGAAAAAGAGTGTGTTCAATTTACTTATCCTCCTTTGAATACAAATGCATATGATTAGTTTAAGGAGGTAAGTGAACTTGTTACCCTCTTTCATGAGGTAGTGCATTGTAATTTTAAACATTTTTCAGTGTACCATTTTTAATCAGCTGCCATTAAGCTTGAGAGTCATTGCATATTGAGGAGAAAGGGCAGCTATTTCAACCATCCTGTGAATGGTTTTTTTGACCAATTTCTCACTGGTTAGTGTAGGGTAGGTTTAGATGTAGTTTACATTCCCTAAGTGTTGTCCTAGCATAGTAAATAGTTTTATTTTAGTTTTTTCCCTGTTTTCAATAAGTTTTCGAGTGTTCTAATGAGTCTCACGAGAGTTACAGCCATGTACAAAGTTGCTCTAGATCGGTTTCTAAATTTTCCTAACAACTCCATGCCCAATGGATAGGCCAGACAACTAGTTTTCAATGTTTAGCAGGAAAACATCTAGCTGAGGTCGCGAGAAATGTTACCCAATTTTCACCTATGGGTTCAATCAGGGGGAAATTATGTTTCAAATTCACACGTGGATTAAATGTGGCTCCCATAAGGGTTGAGCCCAGTGTGCAGGTGCTCAGATTTCATTGGGAAGGTACTTATCTGATAGGGAAGTCTATTGGAAAGCCTCGCCTTAATCAGTTTTGGCAAAAAAACTCATCTAAGAAGAAATTCAGCAAGACAAGACATGGTGTGGTCTCGGCGAATGGAGGTGTCTTCAGGGAGAGGTCTTCCCGACTAGCAAAAGTCATGCCGAAAGTTGTTCGCAGAGCTGGCGTTGGGGAGAAGGGTTCACTTTCGCTGAGAGGTCTCAGAAAAAAGAAGTGTCATCGCGAGGAAAAGAAGGGCCTCATTGAGAAGTCTTGCCGACCCAAAAGGGTCTTGCTGAAGTAGGGTGAGCTCAGGGCAAAGGAAAGTAGAGTCATTGTGATGTCTCGGCGAAAGTATGAGGTCCTATCGATAATGGAGGGGTCTCGATATGTGTTTTTCCTTCAGCAAGAGGTCTCACTGATAACAAAGGGTCTCCCCGACATAGATGACATTGCTGTAGCGTCTGGTTGTCAGAGTGATGTCCTGTTGATTGCTTAAGGTCTCTGTGACAAGATGAGAGTTTGGCGAAAGGTCTCGCCGACTAGGCAGTGTCTTCCTAATTGGATGGGCTCTTGCCAAAACAAGAATGCTCGCCATGAGGTCTTCCTAAAAGTGAAATGTCTTTCTGATGGTCTAGGTGATGGCTACTATGGATGTCAATATGACTTTTGTTGCTCGACATGAAGTCTCACCGACAGATGTATGCTATGTTGATGCTGCTATAGATTCTAATCGCATCAAGGAGACACGATTAGTGTCTTACCGACATATGATTCAATCTAAATGACCTTTGACCATTTGGCGCCCCCATGAAGCATTAGTTCAACCAATCAAAGGAAGCAACAGGAGAGCCATGGCAGTTTGACCCCTGTCAGGAAGATCAACTGAATGAAAGCAACATGGATCTACTCTATGATCAAGGGTGATGAATCAATTCGAAGGCAATAGTGTTGTCTCTATGGAAGCTGACTACAGGGAAAATATGATGCTATTTCCAGAAGAAGTCAACTTGCAAAAAGATTTGAAGTGGGAATCAGGCAGAAAGGAAGAAGAAGCCGTGAGTCACAGTGACATTTGGAATATCTACTGGCACATGGAGGATCGACATTAATGATAATGCTTTAAAGCATTCAAAGCATCTCGACAGGGAAGTTCAAGGGTGGACATGGAGGCCATGAAGTTAATACTGTGGTTGCAAAAGATTTGAAGGCTTTTCCTAGGGTAATCCTTCACACCGACATAGACAGCAAGGATGCAAATAAACACAGCATTAACTATATGAAAATATCTAAAGGAAGATCTTTCTAAAGGAAGATATTTTTGTAAGCCCAGAGGGGCCGACATCTTTTGTATATATGGCATTTTTTTCTCTTTTATAGTCAGTTCTTACCTGGTGCTTTTCTACTTTTGTAACTCATGCATTTCTTTGCAGAAGAGAGGCTATGTTTTGTAACTCTTGACAGGCATGTATATCAATGTTTCACCATTGAAATCAATGAGTATAAGCACTTTACCTTTTCAGACTCTCTACTAAAATTGTGTGCATTTGTATAATTGATGAAAATACTTGTGAAATTGAATGATTCCTTGTGGTTATGTCTTATCTCAGCACCTTTCTGTAGAGCAATATGTATTTTTGCAGGTTGTGAGATGTGTTCAAAACGTAGTTGAAAAGCAAGGTGAAGAAACTTCAATATGAACTTAAAGTGGAATGCAAATCTGAAATATGAAGATTATTTCATGCACAATTATTTACCAAAAAACTCTATATATTACTGATAGCAGCATTCTATGAACCAGCAGCACCTTTTGAATAATAACACTAGCTCAAGGCCCCAATTTATAGAGATTTGTGAGGATGAAACCATGGTTTCACTCAAACAATAGGTAGTGAGAAATCCTTGAAATGTGTGTACAATATGTTTCTGTCATTCTTCACTAAAAAATTGTGTGTCATCACAACATAGAGATGGTGTTCATTAGTAAATAGTTTTTTTCTCATCTCCATACCTTTCATTCCCTTTTTTAAAATCAGTTTTTATCAGGTGACCTTTTCCCTTTAGGAAGCTGTCAACTTCTCCAGTTAGGTGACATATTTACCAAGGAAGTCGGCCTTCTCTAGAGGTTGCTGTAGTTACAAGTAAACCCACACATCTTTTCAACAGGGTCTTCAGTACCACAGGAGGTAATAGTTTTTGGTTCACAGGATGTGCAATTTCAACTACATCAGTCTCTCTTGTCCTTATGTTACTACTGTTTGGTGTGTACAGCGGTAGTTTTAGCCTCTTGGAGGAAAGTTCAATCACATACTTGGTGACTCTAAGTGTGGAAATTTTCTAGTTTCAGTAGCTCAATTGCTCACATGTTTTAAGTTTTTGGAAGGAAATCTAATTTGAATGGAAAAGAGATGTCAGGTTTTTAGGAGAATATGGCCTTTTACCCTCCATTCCATGAAAACCTTACATATAGGTCCTCTTATTGACCATATTATATAGAACAATCTATTGTCAATATTCCAAATGACCCTGTAGCAACAGAGTTCCATCATTTTTATCATGCCTCCCACCCTCCCACTCCTTCTCAATCTCAATGTCGCCCAACATACACTCAGATTCAACCACAAGAACTCATTTCTACACAAAAGCAATATGGTAGTTTCAATAACTAGCCCCATATCAGGCTGATAGGCAAGAAAGCACATCCAGCTCGCTTGTATGGATAGGAGGTGCAGTATGAAGAATATTTGCCAAAATCAACTCCCAGCTCTGAAGTAGCCCTCCACTAATCACCAAACTTTCCATCCTTCCAGAAAACTAACAAGGGTACAGGACATCAGTCATCAATATCCAAGACTACATTGAAGAGACTCCTTCAAATATCAAGTACATAACAAAGCAAATTTACAGGAAAATCAGGTGGGCTATAAGTCAACTGGATTTCGTTGTCTTGTGGATCTTCTCAAAGGTGGAGTAAGAGGTTCCTCATGTTCATCCTCATTGTTTTCAACTTCTTCATTAAACGATGTCTGTTCATCTACATGTGCATCTGCTTAGTTTCAAATGCAAAATTTTTCCTTTGGTTGCACATCTTCAGAGTTAGCTCTAAATTTAAAATAACATCTCTAGAAAATATCATCTTTCGTGTTAGTGGATTCCTATAACCTTTAACATTTTCACCATAACCAAAAAGATGCATTTCTGATTTGGGATCCAATTTAGACCGCTTTGAGGCACATGAACAAAAGCATCACAACCAAAGACCCTTAAATGTGAAACTGAAGGCTTTTTACCCAACCACATTTCATAAAGAGTTTTATCAACAAGAGCTTTACAAGGAGATCTATTAATTAAATAACAAGCAGTACCAACAGCCTCTGCCCAAAAGCATTTGTCTAACTTAGCACTACTTAACATGCTCCTAGCTCTTTCCATTAATGTACGGTTCATTCTTTCTGCTACCCCATTTTGTTGGGGTGTGTAAGGTGTAGTCTTTTGCCTAACAATTCCTGCATGTTTGCAAAACTCATCAAATTCCTTAGAACAATATTCACCCCCATTGTCAGATCTCAATACTTTTATCTTATAATCTGTTTTCTTTTCAACCAATGCCTTAAATTCCTTAAATTTGGTGAAAACTTCAGATTTTGAATGCATAAAATAAATCCAAGTATATCTTGAGTAATCATCAATGAAGGAAACATAATAATGAGATCTACCCAAAGAATCTGTATCCACTGGACCACACACATCCAATGAATAAGTTCTAACAATCCATTAGCTTTATTAGTTCCTTTAGGAAATGATGACCTGTTTTGTTTACCAAACACACAATCCTCACAAAATCATTTTTACCAACAGAATAATCAGAAATACCATCTACTAGTTTCTTATCAAGTATGGTCCTAAGACCTTTTTCACCAATGTGACCCAATCTATGGTGCCACAACATACATGCATTTTCAGTGCTAGTTACAAAAGAGGAGTTACAAAAAGTAGAGGCATGTAGCATAAATAAATTCCCTGTCCGAGATCCTTTAGCAACCACCAAACTTCCCTTACCATCCTGCAACTAGACTGTCAAATGTCACATGCATCCCAAAATCATTCAACTTGGAAACTGAAATTAAACTTTTTGTAAGTCCTGGAATATGTAAAACATCATCAAGGGTTTTAACCCTCCCATCACTGAAACACAACTTTACCTTTCCTTTACCAATAACCTTTTGTGAGCTATTATCACCCATGAAGACCTCTCCTCCATCATATTCTTTGTATGTAGAAAACCACTCCTTATGAGGAGTCATATGGAAGGAAGCACCTGAATCAATAAGCCAAGCATCATTACAAACTGTGTTAGCTGAAATAATCAAAGCATCAGAATCACCATTATCAGAGGACTTTTCCATGGAGGAATCTGCATTCTTTTTCTTGTTTCTACATTCCTTCTTCACATGTCCCCATTTACCACAGTTCCAACACTTCACTCTGCTCTTTCCAGGGGTCTTAGATCGTCCTTTAGACTTATCCTTCTTCTTATCCCCTTTAGGCTCTTTCTCCTTGGGCCTACCTCGCACATGCAAGGCATCTTGGGAGCCACTGCGCATGGTCTTTCTCCTCATCTCCTCTGAAAGAAGTATGGGAATAATAGTATCCAACTTAGGTTCTGCACCACCACTTGTTATAGCAATAACTAAATTTTCCCAAGATTCTGGCAAAGAGCAAATCAATAAAATGCATTTATCCTCATCTTCTATTTTAACATCAATAGATGCAAGCTGACTTATAATCAAATTAAAAGCATTCAAATGTTCAGCAATAGATTCACCATCCTTCATCTTTAATGAATACAAACATCTTTTGAGATACAACTTGTTAGACAAACTCTTAGTTTGGTAGATTTCACCTATCTTCCTCCAAAGCTTGTATGCTGTGTCTTCTGAAGAGACATTCAGGAGGACAAAATCTGTGAGACACAACCGAATAGTCCCTCGAGCCTTCTTGTCTAACTTATTCCAATCTTCATCTGACAAGGTTGAAGTAGATGGCTTCTTTTCAACTGAAACTGGTAACCACTGATCTCTTTCCTCAAGAAGGTCCTCCACTTTCAACTTCCACATCTCGTAACCAGTTCCATTGAACTTCTCAATATCTAGACGTGAGGTGGAGGCCATGGTATGCAATCTTTCACAAATCTGCAAAACCCACAACACAAAAGCTCCCACTGCAGCAAAAAACCTTCAACACTCTAAAAGGAAAGCGTCCCTTCCTTAACAGAACCGTTAGCTCTGATACCAAATGTTGAAAAACAAGGTGAAGAAAGCTTGCAATATGAACTTAAATGTGTGAATGCAAATCTGAAATATGAAGATTAACCTTAGCCTTAGTGTGAAGAAAGAATGAGAGAGAGAGATAGAACAATATAACACATGCAACAACAGATTTACGTGGAGAAACCCCGAAGGGAAAAAACTCCACCACCGAAAGAGAGGCAAGTATATTACTTAATCTTCAATATTACATGCAGCAATAAACTTCTCTTATCATTCCCTGGCACCACCCTACAAAACTGAATTCTTAATAACACTAGCTCAAGGCCCCAATTTATAGAGATTTGTGAGGATGAAAACCACCATGGTTTCACCAAACAATAGGCAGCAATACCACCTAGAAAAACCCACCCCCTCCTTGAAATGGTCAAAAATACAAAAATAGCCTCTTACATGCTCTTACAATATAAGGCATCTTTATGCATGGGTCGGGTCTAAAATAGCATATTCTCATAGGAATTGTCATATCATATAGCATCTTATGACAACTTGCATGCATGTCATAGATGCCTTACAACACCTAGTTTGACTCACAACCTTATTTTAGAAGATTCCAAGGTGGGCGCTAATTTGTCCTTTTCATATGATAAATGGAACACTATTTACATAGGTAAAACAGTCTTATGGGTATAAAACACTTTAGGAGAATAATAAAATAAAGGATTTTCAAGGTTGATGACACCTAAATCCTAACAGTACTCTCTAGTTGTGAAGTTATTCCTTCCTTCTAGGAATGTAGCCATATGAACCTTTTCATGAAATGTTTATGCATAAAACATATGTGATTGAGTTGTGTACAACTAAGCTTCTGTCATTGACTAAAAAATGTGTGTGTAAACTGTGTTATGTGTCTTCTTAGTAAATTTGGTGCATCACCATAAAGATAGTGTTTTCATTAGTTTTAGTGTTTTTATCCTTCTACCTTTTCCCTTTACAAAAATCAGTGGTTAGGTGACACCATAGGAAGTCGGCCTTCTCTAGAGGTTGCCCTCTGTTTACAAGAAACCCACATCTTTAGAGGTCTTCCCACACTGAGGTGTTGAACATCAGGTTCAATAGGGTGCAATTTCAGGTGATAACAAGTACATCAAACCTTGTTGAACAAGTATCAAGACATTGTTGTAGGTGAGCTCCCTAGTACTTTTCCACCTGTAAGGGATGTGAACCACCACATAGACTTTATACCAGGAGAAAACCTACCCAATAAGGATGCTTAAAAAATGACTCAACAAAATGAAGAGGTAAGGAAACAAATACAAGAATTGCTTGATAAGGGTTGCATAAGGGAAAGTTTAAGTCCATTTGTTGTTCCTACTGTGTTGGCATCTAAAAAAGGTGGAGATTGGAGAATGAGCACCAATTCAAAGGAAATTAACAAGATAACTATAAGGTATAGGTTTCCCATACCAAGAATGGAGGATTTGATGGATTGTTTAGGAGGAACTTGTTACTTTTCAAAGATTGACCTTAAAAGTGGCCATCATCAGATTAGAATAAGAGAAGGGGATGAGTGGAAAACTACTTTCAAAACCAATGAGGGGTTGTATGAATGGATGGCAATTCCATTTGGGCTTTCAAATGCACCAAGCACTTTTATGAGACTAATGAATGAAGTTTTGAAGCCTTTCATATGTAATTTTGTAGTAGTATACTTGGATGATATTCTAGTGTTTAGCAAGACTAAAGAGGAACAATTGCAACATTTGGACATGGTGTTGAAGAGGTTGAATGAAGAGAAGTTGATGATTAAATTGAAGAAGTGTGAATTCATGAAAGAGGAGTTGGTTTATCTTGGTTTTGTGATTTCAAAAGGCACTTTGAAGATGGACCCCAGCAAGGTGGAATAAATTCTTAGTTGGCCCACTCCAAAATCAGTTAGTGAGGTAAGAAGTTTCCATGGTCCATAGAAAATTTGTGAGAAATTTCTATCATATTTTCTCTCCTATTATTGATACAATGAAAGGGGATATGAGGAAAAAGTTTATATGGTCTGGTGAGGCAGAAAAAAGATTTCAAATTCTGAAAACAAGATAGCACAACAACCCATCTTAGCATTGTCTGATTTCAATAAGGTGTTCACAATAGAATGTGATGCGAATGGGTTTGCAATTGGGGCAGTGTTGAGTCAAGAGGGTAGACCTGTAGTATTTGTCAGTGAGAAGCTTAATGAGGCCAAAAAGAAGTACTCTTCTTATGACTTGGAATTGTATGCCATGGTCCAAGCATTGAAAAAGTGGAGACACCATCTCCTTCCAAAGGAATTTATTGTTTTTATTGACAATCATGCTTTGAGTTTCTTGAAAAACCAAGAAAAACTTAGTCACAGACATGTGAAGTGGGTGGAGTACCTACAAAGCTACACTTTCACCATAAAACACAAAAAAGGGTAGTCAAACAAGGTGGTAGATGCTTTGAGAAAAAGATAAATGTTAGTGAAATAAATTCAACTCCCAACTATAGGTATTGTGCTTTGAAAGGTATGTATGAATGATATGATGATTTCAAGGATGTTTATGATGTTTGTAAACAATTCAATGACACTTTCCATGAAGATTATTATGATTTTTTGATACAAGACGGCTTATTGTTTAAGGGTGCTCAGTTGTGTATTCCTAAATGCTCTATGAGGACTAATCTAATTAAAGAGAAGCACTATGGCAGCTTAGGGGGTCACTTTGGTGTGGATAAAAATTTGGAGCAAGTAAGATGATATTATAATTGGCCAAAAATGTAAAGTGATATTAGAAAATTTGTTGAAAACTGTGTTGTTTTTCAAAAAGAAAAGGGTTCAAGTACAAATGTAGGTCTTTACTAACCATTTCCAATTCCAAACAGTCCATGGGAATCCATCAACATTGATTTTGTGTTGGGTTTACCCAAAACTCAAAGAGGGTTTGATAGTGTACTTGTTGCTGTTGATAGATTTAGCAAAATGGCACATTTTATACCATGTAAATGCACAAGTGATTCTTCATACATTGTTGGGTTATTTTTCAAGGAGGTAGTTTGAATTCATGGATTACCATTAACAATTGTGTCTAATAGAGATAGCAAGTTTGCAGGTCACTTTTGGAGAACTATATGGAAGTTGGGGTCAAACTTGACCTTTAGTTCTACCTATCATCCACAAACAGATGGGTAGACTGAAGTTTTCAATAGGAGCCTTGGGCATCTTCTCAGATGTTTGAAAAAGGAGCATTCAAGACAATGGGATCTCATCCTTCCCAAAGCTTAGTTTTCCTATAACGAATCTGTCAATAGAAGTGTTGGAAATAGCCCATTTGAAATTGTTTATGGATTGAATCCTAGGGGAGTGTTTGAACTCAAAGATTTGGGTGGTATGAAGAGGAGTGTAGAAGGAGATGAATTTGTAGTAGCAATGAGGGATATACATCAGCAAGTGAAAGAAATCTTCGAAAGAGTGTGGTAAAGTATAAGCAACATGCATATTTGAAGAAGAGAGATGTTCAATTCAAAGTAGGAGCCTTGGTCCTAGAAAATTTGAGGAAATAAAGGCTACTAAAGGGGAAATATACAAATCTACAGAAGAAGATTGGGCCATACAGGGTGGTCCACAAATTTGGTGCAAATTCCTATGAGATAGAACTCCCTCATACAGTGGCTATCTCTCCAATTTTCAATGTTTCTGACCTTTATAATTTACTAGGATCTATGATTGTAGGTGCATAAGTAGGTACATCAGGAGTTCCAGATGAAGATTGGGTCAAGGACTTACCCCCAAGTCAAATTTGAAGCTTGAGAGCATTTTGGACACAAAGGAAGCAAAGAGAACTAGGCATAAGGTGTATAATGAGTACCTAGTGAAATGGAAAGGTATCCCTCATGAAGATGCAACATGGATGAAAAATTAAGACATTAAGAAACATGGTATCACAATGCAAGAGATGATCTCAAGTGGAGCTTGAGATTTTGTCCTCCCTGGGTATATGGTGAATGGGCACCTAACTTCATTTTGTAAATATGGTTCAATGTTGGATTTTTTGGTGTTTTGAGTCATATTTGATGTAATAAGGTCTATTTAGACCAGGTTGAGATTTTTTAAGTTTTTATAGTCTCATGGGGTCAGTTTTACATTAAGTTGTCATATTTTGCAAATGTTGCAAATGTTGCATCAACAACTTTGCACTTTTTGTTGTTTTTGGAAGTTGAATGGTCATTTGATTCAATAGGTGGTTAGAACCATTGGTTTGGAGTTGGACATGTTTAAATATTCCTTGAACAACTCAAGGAAAACTTCTGGTGTGATTTTTTAGATCAAACAACAATAAGATACTTTGTTTTCTGCAATTTTTGTTACTTTCTTGCTGCTACAGGCGTTGCTACGGCTCCATACAGTTAGTAAATGATATAATGTTAATTAGAATTGATGGTGGGATGAACTAAATATGTTTTGGCTTTTATTTGATCTGATTTCATAAAGTTTAAGGGGAGTTAGAGCCAAATTAATGGAAATCACCAAGAAACCCTAAGTCAAGAGGGTTTGAACAAGAAAATGGAATATTGAACCATTCCACCAATGAAAACCTCTACAAATCAGTGGAATGGATTTATTTAGGATGTTATTCAAGTTTGTAGGGTTTGTAGATGTAGGGGATGGAGGTAGGGTAGTGTTTGTGCAAGCCCTAGCCTAATATCTTTATGTATTAGGCTTGGAAGTGTAGGTAGTAGGGTTTTGAAGATAGATGATTGTATGATTATTGCAGTTGATAAAACCCATATTTCCAGACCCCATGTGATCTGGTTGAAGTCTAGGAATGAGATTTTTTGGTTTGGAAAGTGTTTAGATGGAAGTTTCTTTGGAAAATAGGCCTAAGTGGGCTTAAGGGCAGCATAGTAGTCTATTTTAGAGGGTGTTGTTACAAAACAAGTACACTCCCAAATTTTATATGTTGTAAAAGGCCATAAAGGGTATCAGGAATGGTGATTCTTTTGTTGTTTTTAAGTTTTCATTGTAAGATATGTTCAAATTTCATTGTTTGATGTGCTACAAGCAAGATTGAAGGAATTGTGAGAACAACACCAAGTTAGGGTTTCCAAATTGAAAAGGTTGTTGAATTGTGATAGGATTGAAAAACCTCCACACTACTCTATATCGCTTTCTCTAAAATATGAAAAATGATTTAGTATCAATGAAGAGGCAAGAAGCCTAAAATAATAGGCCTTATCAGCCTCAAGGTCAATATTATCAGTAGAATAGACAGCTTTATCAAAAACAAAATTAGTGGAGGGATACTAAGCCACTGGGTAGCATACATCTACTTTCTACCAATACTTCTAAATCTTTGGTCCCAATTCATAACAACCTAGCTCATGAGCAGGAATGGTCTTACACATGTGAGAAGCCTCATAATCAAAATGCTTGCCAAAATGGGGAATTTGTGCAAACTCTAGTGGTTTAGAATGAAGCATCCACCTAAAGACAACAATTTAATGCAAACCAAATAGCTAGTAGCAAGCAAGATCACCTGCATGAAGCCTCCTCACTAGTTAATTGGCATTAGGAAGAATTCTATGGTGTAAACCATGTAGTTTATGATACAAAAGCTTAGAATACAAGATCAAAGAAAGAGAGTAATAGAGGGTTGTACATCTTCCATGATTGGGAAAGCATTAGTCTCTCAACAACCTCAACAAGGTTCAAATGCTAGATTAATAGGCATAACAACAAATTTATCACAATCAAATTAGCCTATTGGTAGGCCTAACAAGACTATGGAGCAACCCAAGGTCAATCAAGTTACAAGTGTAAGATAGGAAATAAAAATAAGAAAGATAAGTGACAACCATTACACTAAATCTAAGCTAAAGTCCATATATAAACAAGAAAGAACAATCAAACAATATGAATGAAATAAAAGAAATAAAACAATGAGCTCCCCATGTTGAAGTTGAATAACCTTCCTTGTATCTCCTCAAAAAAGCCTTTGCAAGTTTCCCTCAGTTTTTTGTATGCAAGTACATATAAACAATAAGCATGAATATTGGAGAAATGTGGTTGTTAAATCAAAAATGGAGGAGGAAGCATTCTTTTATAAAAAGTCATTTGAATGGACAGACGAGATTGAAGTTCTAGAAAGATTCCTAGATCGATGGTTGAGGATTCATGCATCATAGAGTTGTGGGCTAGGGACAACTATGAAATGGATGGTCAAGATCGAAAGAATACTAGAGACAATCAATGGTTGAGATTCAAAAATGGGAGAGTGGAGGGAGATAATGGAGGAATTAAATAATAAAATTTGGTGCAGTCAAGGATGGAGGGTCCAAGAATAGGACTGTCCAACCTTGCAACAAGAGTAAACACAATGGAAACTCAAAGAATTGGAGCAACAATCTCACATAGATATTTATAAAATGATCAATTATTCACAGGAAACATGCCCTACCTTTCAGCTTATAGATTACAGAATGATATGGTGCTAAGCCTAGAAATACAATGCGGGTCAAAGCCCTTATCTCTCAATATCACTTCTATTATTACTTGATACCTAGTGCAACTACATGATACCTATATATATATCAATTTCTAGCTCCAAAAAAGGTTTGTCTTAGCCTCAAGAGGTCTCAAACCTTGAAGTTGATGAAACGTGTGAAGGTTGGCCAAAACATATGATTCTCCTTTGATCCTTGGAAAAATATGATGTGGATCAGAACAAAGGCTTCTCGATGAATGTGCATCCTTAGGAAATGGTTTCCTGAGCTTTGTAAGTCATAGGATAGGTCTATACACTTGAAAAGCCAAGATTCGGGTTGTGAATGCTCTTTGTCTAAATACAAATGATAATCTATTAGTGATATCTTTGTACTAGGATCTCCAAAACACTTGAATTCTAGATATGATGTAGATGTTGCAATGAAGATCATATATCTTGCTCTATGAGCTCTGATGTTACAGTGTGGTATAATATGGTATGAAATACTAAGACTGGGTCTTGACAGTTAACTGTTGAAAAGCAAGAAAACATGAATGTAAATATTTTTGGTTGATGCAAGATTTCTTGAAACCTGGGATGCTCTTGCATTAGACACTTGAGGTTGAAGAAAAGTGAGCCTCTCACTTTCCTAGGGCTAAAGCAAAACCAATGTGGTCCACCTTTTCCTAAGAAATCCATGATGAATCTTCCTCCAGTCTACCTTTCCATCTGACTAGGTACTCCTTGTATTGCCTTCCTCTGGTACTTCATCCAACTTTGCTATCTAAAATTTCCTCAATTTCCTCTAGATGGTGTGCTATCTGGTCTGACAAGCCAACTTCTCTGTCCTCTAGTGGCTCTCCTTCATGATACTGGTATAATTCTACAATTTTGAATATAGGTGATATGCCAAATTCCCCTGATAGTTCCACTTCATATGGATTTCTAGAATCAAACTTCCTGATGATCTTACAAGGTCCAAACTTCTTCATCTTCAACTTATTATATCTACCAACTAGAAACCTCTCTTTTCTCAACTATACCATTACTTCCTCTCCTACCGCAAACTCCTTGTCTTCTCTTCTTTTCTACTTTCTCCTTGTAGGTATTGTTCATCCTCTCCAAATGCTCCTTAACTTGAGTATGCATTGTTTTGATGAATCTTGAAAATTCTTCTACCTTTGCACTCCTTGTTCTCCATACTGATATCACTTAATTTTTCTACTCCTCTGGGTTGTTGTCCTATCACAATTTCAAATGGTGTTTTCCCTATGCTCCGGTTTACTAAATTGTTGTATACAAATTCTACTTGTGGTAATATTAATTCCCAATTACTTACTTTACCTTCAGTCAAACACCTCAATAAGTTCCCCAAACTCCTATTTACCACATTTATTTGTCCATTGGTCTGTGGGTGAAATGTTGAACTGTACTTCAAATCTATCATCTTCTTCCACAATGTTTTCCATAAATATCCAATGAATCTACTATCTTTTTCTGATACTATACTCTTTGGTAGTCCATGTAATCTCACAATCTCCTTGAAAAGTAGGCCTGCAACATGTACTGCATCATTGGTCTTCTTACAAGGTATGAAATGCACCATCTTAGAAAATCTATCCACAACCAAAAATATAGAGCCAAATCCTCTTGGCATCTTGGGTAATCCCAACACAAAATCCATGCTAATGTCTTCCCATGGTCTCTTCAGTACTGTCAATGGTGTATAAATTTTATTGTTCTGATTGTTCCCCTTTGCAACTTGACAAATCCTACAACTTTTAACATACTTCCTAACATCCCTATGCAACTGTGGCCAAAAATAGTTCTCACTCACCAATGTTGCAGTCTTATCAATTCCAAAATGTCCTAGTAATCCTCCACAATGATTTTCCTTGATCAAATTATCTCTCATTGAACTTCTAGGGATACATAATTGATTGTTCTTGAATAACATACCTTCCTGAATGAAATAATCCAACCATTTGCTTCTATTGGTCTCTACAAGTTCCTTGCAAGCCTTCCATGTATCAACAAAATCAATGTCATCCTCATACATATGCTTCAATTGTTCAAAACCTAATACTTCAATTCTCATCTTTGTCAACAAACTTCTTCTCCTGCTCAATGCATCTACAACCTTGTTTGACTTCCCACTCCAGTGCTTCAATACAAATGTGTAACTTTGCAAGAAATCTACCCATCTCATGTCTATGGTTCAACTTCGCTTGACTATTAAAATATTGCAAAGCTTGATGATTCGTATACAACACAAATTCCTTAGGTAACAAGAAATGTCTCCACTTCTTCAAGGCTTGTATGATTGCATAGAATTCTTGATCATAAACTAAATATCTCCTCCTAGCATCATTCAATTTTTCACTGAAGTAGGCTACTGGTCTCCCTTCCTAACTTAACATAGCTCCTATTGCAGTCCCACTAGCATCAAAATCCACTTGGAATACCTTATCAAAGTTGGGTAGTGCTAACATAGGTTGTTTGGTCACCTTTTGCTTCAACAACTCAAAACTCTTTTGTTCTTTGGATGTCCACTTGAATTCCTTTTGGTCACCCCTCATTTTTTATGTCATAGGTCTACAAATACCACTAAAATTTATGATGAAATTATGATAAAAAGTTGCTATTCCATGAAATGATCTTACCTCTCCAACATTCACATGTGTCGGTCATTCAAATATTTCTCTAACCTTCTCAGGGTCCATCTTCAATCCTTTCACAGATATCACAAATCCAAAATATACTAGTTCTTCCTTCATGAAACTACACTTCTTGAGGTTTATCAACAACTTCTCTTCTCTTGGCCTCTAAAATACTTGTCTGATGTGCTCCAAATGTTCTTCCTTAGTCTTACTGAAAATCAGAATATCATCCAAATAAACAATGACAAACTTTCCCAAGAATTTCTTCAAGACTTCATTCGTCAGCCTGATAAATGTACTAGGTGCATTAGTTAGTCCAAATGGAATGACCAACCACTAATATAATCCCTCATTTTTCTTGAAAGAAATCTTCCATTCATCTCCCTCTCTGATCCTGATCTGATGGTATCCACTCTTTAGGTCTATCTTGGTGAAATACTTTGCTCCACTTAGATTGTCCATGATGGCAAACTAGCTCTCGGAATAATATCCATATGATGACTGGTACTTTGGATTGGTGGTAATCCATTAGGAACATTCTCCGATACAAGATCTTGGTACTTTGTCAATAGTTCAAGGACTTCCTCCTCTGACGATTCTTCTCTTGCGGTAATTATTTATACATCTAGGGCTCCACAGTTTCTTCGAATCAAAGAAAAACACATGTTTTCATGTCTCAATCCATCCATAAATTTCCTTCCATCTACCAAATTGGTTCTAGTTACTCTACATACTTCACTTTCAGGTTCATCTTCCAAAGGTGTCAAGGTGATTCTCTTTCCATTGGATGTTATGGTATAGGTATTCTTTCTCCCATCATGTATAGCTTTCTTATCATACTGCCAAGGTCTACCCAACAACATATGACATACATCCATCGACATAATATCACATAATACTTCATCATGATATGATCCTATACGAAATTTTACTAAAAATTGCTCACTTACTAGTATCTTGTGCTCATCTTGGATCTAGGCTATCCTATAAGGCTTCAGATGTTTTCTTATTTCCAAATTCAACTTTGTCATCATTTCCTCAAAAACTAGGTTATCGGTGCTACCACTATCAATGATAAATTTACAACACTTACCTCCTACCTTGCATCTAGTATGGAACAAACTTTTCCTCTGTGGTGCTTCCTTAGGTACTTCTTTCTCCTGGAACAGTGCTCTCCTCATGAATAATGATTCTCCCTTCTCAAGACTTCCTCCAAAACTTTGTGATTTCACTGGTTCTTCCTCCGCATATCCAGTTCTTGCATGACTTTCAATCTTCTTAATTTCTTGGCAACACTCAAATGCTCTATTTCCTTCTCTTTCGCACTTAAAACAGGTTCCTTTGAAAGTTCTCTTGTCATACCCTTTCTCATCTCTCTAGTATCCATCATTGAGGTAAGAATTGTAACCTCCCTTGTTGTGGTGGTAAGAATTTTTGTCATCTTTCCCTTTATGGTATGAATTGGAATCCCTCTCTTCCTTGCAGTATGAATCTTTTTCCTTGTTTTGCTCCGCATATGGTTTCTCTCCTCTAAAATGTGACCTCCCTTTCTAAAACCTACCTCCTTTTCCTCTCTACCTTTGTTTGTGTATTTTTTTCAACTTGTCCTCCACCTTTAATGCAAACTAATATGCTTCTTCTACCAAATTCATCCTTACTAGAATCAACTCCTCTTGAATAGCCCATTGATATATCTTTCCACTTTCTCCTTGATTTACTATGCCTAGTTCTAATAATGATCTTATGAAATTCCTCAATGTGCTCTTTCACAATCTTCTCTTGTCTCAGGTTTTGCAATCTCTTCAGCAACTCCAACTCATAGTCCGTAGGTATAAAATGGTTCTTCAATTTTGTCACCATTCTATCCATTTCACAATCTTCTCTTTACCTTTTTTGTTTCTCTCCAATTGAACTTTCTTCCACTATATTGTGGCATGTCCCTTCAGTTTAGTCTTTGCAAATATCACACTCTCCAGATCTTCAATTTCTTCATACTCAAATTATTCTTCAATGTCATTTATCCAATCAATCAACTCCTTAGGTTTAGGTTACCAGTATAGTTTGAAATCTCCATACTAGGTCACTTTCCTATTTTCGAAATAGCCTTGAACATCTTCATCTGATCCGATTCTTCCTCTTCTGAGGTTACTTTAGTTAGATCTGCAACTTGAAATTCATCATCATCAATTTCATCATTATGTCTAGGGTTTAAGCATTTTCTTCTATCTTCTTCAAGAACATCCAATTTCACTTTCATTGTTCGCATCATTTCCATCATCTCATCCATCTTTCCAACAACATTAACAGTAGTATGAATTTTTCTTGGCAGCATCTCTTCCTTGGATCTAGTGCAACTGCCTCAAGTTGGTGATCTTGCTACAGGCTTGCAACTGCCTTACAATTGGAAATCTATTGAAAAACACAAGTAGGCCACCTCAAGTCAATGATCTATCCACACAAAGATCTTATGGAATGCCTTGCTCAGCTTCGTTCTCCTCTCCCAAGGTTCACAACTTTTCTCTGATACCACTTGGTGCAGTCAAGGATGGAGGGTCTAGGAATAGGATTTTCCAAGCTTGTAGCAAGAGTAAACACAATGAAAACTCAAAGAATTGGAACAACAATCTCACATAGATATCTATAAAATGATCAATTGTTCACAAGAAACATGCCCTACCTTCTGGCTTATAGATTACAGAATGATATGGTGCTAATCCTAGAAATACAATGTGGGTCAAAGCCCTTATCTCTCAATATCACTTCTATTATTACTTGATACCTAATGCAACTACATGATTGCTATATATATCAGGTCCCAGCTCCAGAAAAGGTTTGTGTTGGCCTCAAGAGGTCTCAAACCCCAAAGTTGATGAAACGTGTGAAGGTCAACCAAAACATATGATTCTCCTTTGATCCTTGGACAAACATGATGTGGATCAGAACGAATTCTCCTCGATGAATGTGCATCATTAGGAAATGGTTTCCTAAGCTATGAAAGTCATGGGATAGGTCCGCACACTTGAAAATCCAAGACTGGTCGATGAATGCTCTTTGTCTAAATACAACTGATATTCTGTTAGTGATATCTTGATACTAGGATCTCCATAAAACTTGAATTCTGCATATGATGTAGATGTTGCAATGAAGATCATATATCCTACTTTGCAAGCTCTGACATTATAGTGTGGTATAATGTGGTATGAAATGCTAAGACTGTGTCCTGATAGTTAACTACTGAAATGCAAGAAAACATGAATGCATGTCTTTTTTGTTGATGCAGGATTGCCTAAAACCTGAGATGCTCCTGCATCAAAATTATTTAATTCATTAGAGGAGAATATTTGACCAAGTGGGGGAATAAATTATTTATTTAAATTATTTATTTGTGGAAGAAGAGGAAAATGGGCATTTAATTAAAATGATTGTGCAACCAATTTAATTAAATAAGAGGAAATAGAAAAGGAGGATTAATTAATTAATTTAGATTCATTATTTAATAGTGGAGAAATTGCAAAATATAATTAAATAATTTTAATAATTATTTAACTATAGATGATTAATGAAAAGAAAATAATTAAATAAACGATAATTTATTTAATCATTGAAGGAAAGAGTGTTAGCAACACAATTAAATTTATTTAATTGATCAGAGTAGAATGAAGATCAAGAGAATTAATTAATTAAATAATTAACATTATTTAATTAATAGAGGAATGTGATCAAAGTAAATAATTAAAATTATTTAATTCGCAAGGAAGAAGGCCAAGATAATGAGAAAATGACACTCGCAGACCAAGATATTTTTCAGTGTATACATTTTTCCCCTCTTTGACATAATGTAGTTTATCACGTTGCATCAAAGAAATTGAGTCAAAAAGTGCCCCAGTGAAA
The DNA here is from genome assembly GCA_007258455.2 of Sequoia sempervirens. Lineage (NCBI taxonomy): Eukaryota > Viridiplantae > Streptophyta > Pinopsida > Cupressales > Cupressaceae > Sequoia > Sequoia sempervirens. The sequence continues at coordinate 638,240,981 of VDFB02058242.1, read as the reverse complement.
TTAGGGTGGATGTATGCTCCCTCGGAAATTTTTTGCAAATTTCCAAAAAAATTCAAAAAAATTGGAAAATTGTTTCAATAAGTCAATTTGACAGCCAAGAGTTCAATGGTGGTGACAAAAATGATTGTCAAGGTCATCTATGGGATAAAATTTAGGTTCAAAGTGGCTAAATAGTGCATCTAGTACAATCCCTAGTGCAAAACCTAAATTTTTTCCTATAGATACACCCTTGATTAAGAAATTCGCTCATTTGTGCATGCCAAATTTAGAAAGTTTAGGAGCTATGGGAGAGAGAAGTTGAGAAGATGTTGTTGGTTCCACACTCTACACTCTTTGGCTATTGCATCTGTACCTTCCACCGACTTGAGGGAGTAGAGGACCCGATAAGTACTCCAAACCTGCTTTGTCAATTTTTTTATTTTTATGCATTTAGGGATAGGAAAAAATTTAGTAGGAAATTGTGTCGAATGTCGTTCAACACAATTGCGTGCATGAATGACGTAGGTGATTGTGGTTCACTGCAATCACCTCATCATTACACAATTGCTAAGGCATAGGGGGTTAGTTACGATGTTTTTCATTTGAAAGGGTGCACCACATTTGCTTCCTACGTCACAAACATGACTAGGAACGACACAATCGATAAAAAGTGCCATAAGCACAAGGGGAAATGATGCATGTGAAAATGGAATGAAAAAAATGACAAGGGGTTGATCGCAATTGATCCCGATGATGCATTAGATGAGGCATGCAATGCAATTGCAGTTGCACGATGCATGTGCAAGAATAGTGATGTGATTAACTTTTGCAACACAATTGACAAGTAGAATGACATAATTGACTAGTTAAAAATGTGCCCCAATTTAGTATAAAATGACTTGTCCAATTTAGTTCCAGTAGGTCAAATAAAGATTGTAAATTGACATGATGAATTTTGTGGTGACCTTAGGTTGTACTTCCCCCTATCTATATTCAGGAGTCACAATCGATGACATTTCGACTTCAGGATCAACTATTAGATGTTGAGATGCGTGCACTACTAGATCTAGGGTTGTTCTACGTCACATATATGCCCATTGCTAGGGAAAACCAAGGTATGCTCACAACACTTATGGAGCGATGCCACTCTGAGACTTGCACATTTCATTTTTTGACTGGGGAGGCTACTGTGACCTTGGAGGATGTGTACATGATACTGCAATTGCCGATATGCAAGGAGCGGGTGAGATATGATCCTATTTGAGGGTTGAAAGTGATCTACAACCACTATGACTATGAGGATGTGTCAGAGCTTGGTGTAAAGGGTTATGAGATCATATGGGAGACCCTAGCAAAGAGATATGACAAATTTGACTGTGTTTTGTGTACATTGATTGTTGGTGTTCTGATTCTAGACCGCAAGGACCATGGTTTTCCGGTAGGATGGGGAGAGGTATTGGCTGGGATGATGTAGGATGGGACAGTCTATGCCTAGGGGCCATGTTTATTAGGTATGCTTTATTTCCAACTGCATGACATCGCCTATCGAGGTGGACAAAGCATGAGCTGCAAGGTGACACTATTGGTGGTATGGGCATGGGAGCACATAACAGTGTTATGACTAGCAGTGGGACCATAGTTGCGAGCTAGTGTACCCTATGCATATTTGTATGATGGTGTAGTGACACAGACACATGTAGGGGACACCGGGTATTGGAGACACGATATTAATGTGTTGGAAAAAAAAATTCTTGAGACCGTATAGGGATTTCCAATAGTGGGTAGATGAGGATGAGCATTTTCCATGGTGTTGACAACCTAGATACTTGATTGGTTGGATAGTGCAGTCACAACACATCATCGAGATGTACCTACTAGAGCAAGTCAGATGATAGTTTGGAGAGATATAGGGTGTACCTATGAGGACAAAAATTTTGCACGCTTCACACATGAGGTGCATCCACGGGGACATGTGACACCAATTACCAAAGTTGAGTAGGAGATTATGCATTGTAGCTAGTGCAGTGGGCATAGAGAGGGTGCAGTGGATCCTAGGATTATTGCGGAGCATAATGCATGGTGGTTGACCCATAGGCCAACTCCATATATTAATCTAGATTAGCCAATGCCTATATAGCATAGAGGCAAGGGCCCATGAGGCCAGAGGGGTGATAAGGGATGGAGGGGTGGAGGGCAAGGAGATGGAGGACAGGGGGATGGAGGATGAGAAGATGACGAAGGGGATGGTAGGGGAGGACAAGGAGGAGACCAAGGTAGGAGGAGGAGATATAGGAGATGATAGGTCATGAGTCCTTTGTCACTGATCTATCAGGAGGGTGAGGAGGAGCATCTAGAGGAGAGGGTGGTGGAGGAGGGAGAGTAGCATGTAGAGGCACCAACTCTGGAGGTAGGGAAACATGATGCTAAGATGGTGGAGTTTGAGGTAGAGGAGCATACAGAGGAGAGACAGGAGGAGGAGCATGCAGAGGAGAGACAGAAGGGGGATCATGTGGAGGATCCAGATATGGGAGAGTTCGAGAGAGTCCTCTGAGAGAGGATTGTGATGGGCATGGATGTAGAGGAGGGGTTGGAGGAGGTAGGGGTTAGAGCTGATGATGGGTCGGCTGATCAGTAAATAGCCATTTTACAAGCCTAGGTACATGCACTAGAGGTAGAGGTAGGGGCCTTGAGATCAAAGCGGGATGGATTGAGGACCAAGAGGGACACCCTACAAACAAAGAGGGACCTAGTAGTGATTAGTCGATATTAGACAGATCAACGAATGCTAGATTTTGTGGCTACTTGTAGTGGATCAATTATGGAAGTGGCATGAGAGTTGGCTAGATCAAGCATGGGATTACATTATTACCGAGATTTATATGAGAAAGTAGTGCCATCAGAGAGGAGAGAGAGGAGCTGCATAGAGGTTTAGAGTCGATCTCAGGGTAGGTCACAGAGTAGACCCCACAGTTAACACTCACACAACAGGTCACATAGTGGTGAGGTATCAAACCCAAAAAACCCACTCCATATGATAGGCCATCGACATCAGAGTATAGGTCTCCAAGCTCACCATGGCAAGAGGGTAGACAACCATCACCTAGTTCAGGAGAGCAAGGCAATTCCGGCTAGGACACATTTTGACATATGCATTACGACATTGTATTTTGATCATTGAGCCTGCGAGCTCCGTTTTATTATATATGATACATCTTGACATTGTACTTGTAGACACCAAAATTGGTCCTAGGCACAATTTTACTTTATTCCAAATTTCTAAATCAACATTTCCTATTAATATCTAAGCATGTTTAACAATCCAAAAGATTTTTAGTACACATTATTTTTTTTGTAGATAGTAGAGAATTTCTAAATATATTTTTTATTTATCATTTCTTTTCTATTTTCAATAACATTTCTTTTCCCTATCTAATTTTCTTTGATTGTGTGTTTGACAATTCAAAAAATAAATTAGAATGTGATTCCTTTTTTTTTGATATAAAAAGCAGCAAAAACAAGGGTGTTGTCCCATCATAACAAGGCACCAAAGGCCATCCATAGTAAGCACACTAACAACATAGTGACAATTGAGAACACCGAGCTATCACCCACAACAAGTCATATCAAAAACCAAAAAACAATAGGAAAAAACATAGTCCATCATGCAAGCATGATACTTAGTGAATGAGTCCAAAGACCCCCAAGGGTCAAACCAAAGAAACAACATTAACAAATAAACAGTCATAGAGAAAATGAAAAACAAAACGACCCAAAGGCCTAAATTTTTTCCTCCCTGCAAGGTTTATCCTAGATAGCAGTCGCCCAATCCACCATGAGGAACTCAAGCAGCTTCTTAAAACCAGCAACATCTTCGCCATCAACCATAGACTTGTCCTTTTGTAGCAAGCATAGACTGGTAGCCGACCTATGCATGACTTTGAGGGAAAAGTGCCACACCTCCTGAACCTTTTTTTTTTCCAATCTCTCCATTCTCCCCTTCAACTTGCCAACTTCTTCCGAGGCCATCTCTTTTTCATTGGGATTTTCCTACAAGGGGGCTTTTCCCTTACCAGTAATAGAGGTCAGGGGATTAATTTCCATCACATTGGCACTGGTAGGGCCCTTCTTCAGGCTTTTAGACACATGGGAGGCACTGTTCACCGAGACAGACTAGTCATCCCCACCCACCACCTTTTTCTCCTGGATTTCACTATCACTCCCATTCTCATTCTCTAAATCTGAGGCCTCCTTAAGACTTCCCACCTTGTCCTGCTTAAGGACCAGTCTATGAGATCTATGGGGTGTGTTGTCTTCATCAGTAATTTCAATGTTAGAGTCAATGTGATGAAGGAAAAATTTAGTTTTCTTAGAGGCTTTAGCCTTAGGTCGTGAGGTGGAGGGAGGATGCTTCTTTTCTTCACCCACATCCCTCAAGCTCTTGGCAAGGGACGTGCCATGGGGAAGGGCTTTCAAACTAGGGTTTTTTAGGCATTTTTTCTTACTCGAGCCCGATGTATCCAAAATGCTAGCAGAAGGGGGGGTAGAGGAAACCAGGATTTCATCAAGAGCAGGGAGAGACATGAATTCTTGCAAAGTGATAGGCTGAGCATGGAAAAGAGCCATATGAAAATGATAAAGCCTAGACATAAGGCCTTGGTACAAGATAGTATATTTTTTTCCAGAAATTGAGGCTTCATTGAACTCCGCCATAGTGCTATCAAGAGCATGAAACAAGAAAAAAGGATTGGAGATATGACGGTGGTTTTGAAGGTGGTTTAGGAAATTAAAGTGGTAATAGTAGTAGACCCCATACCTTCCTTCCAGTGTGAAGTACTTCATGATCACCATACAAACTCTATCCCACAGCTCCGGCAGTGCCTTGCGGTCAAAGCCACCCCTCAACTTGATATGTTTCTACTCGCCGTGAAAGAATTGGTTCAGACTAATCTGGTCTAGCACCTTCATAGTTTTCTTCCAAGTTCAACCATTATTCAGAAGCCCCATAACTCTAGCAATAACCTCCTCAGAGACTTCAAAGGAAATGCCACCGATGGTAACCCTACCATCATTCCAGGAGGTGAAAAACTTAGTTGACAAGCCCTCATCGTAACTAGTCATGGCCTCCATATACTGGATAATTCCACCTTCTTTGCAAATGTGCCAAATTGTGGCATCTTCCTTCCACTCATCACACCTTTTCGGCTCCACACACACTCTATCCCCACCCATAGAGCCCACACCAAATTTACCAACCACCAAAATAGAAAAACTAGGGCACAAGAGCTGGTAAACAAATCTAGAAGCATCGAAAGGGAAAAGGCCGGCAAAATGTAACCAAAAAAGGTGAAAATGAAGGCAATAAATGCCACATCTCACAATCTACACAAAGGTAGCAGCTCCCTTGTTCGAATCACTCACGACATGTAAGGACATGATATCAGCATAATACTTAGCCATCTCAAAAAATCTCATAAAATCCACTAACTTAAAAAGTTCAACACAAAAATTTAGGAGGTTCAAAAAATGATGAATCCACTAGTCCATAGGGGTAGAAGGATTCACCATACCATCGGCCCTCAAGATGTCGTCCATGTCATCAGACAAACACATGATATCCATCACCTCACAAAGCAGCCAAATATTCAAAGTCATGCTCCCACCAAAAGAACTAACCAAAGTTAGTAGGAGCCCAGCTAAAATAAGAGAGCACCTTCTAAAACTCAACATTTAGGTGTTTGAGATCATTGTTAAAACACACCAGGGCTGAGGGTGGCAAAAAATCCACTTTTTGCCAAAACCGAAGCCCTTCAATATGAAGACCCACCGCCGCCATGCTGTTAGCAGTCGCATTCCCCTCTTTAAAGACATGGTGAATAGAAAATTCATGAAGATCATTTAGGAGAGAGAAAATTTCCTCCATAATACCTTTTAGAGACTAGCCCACCTTCATCTTGCCTTTAGCAGCTTCCATAATTAGCATCAAGTCACCTTCTATTTCCATTGTCTTGATGTCGAGTGACAGCGCAATCTTAAGACCCCGAAGGAGAGTCATGCCTTCAGCCTAGTTGCTAGTATGATCATTCAATCTCCCAGCATAGGCAGCCACAAGGAAACCAGTATGATCCCTGATAATACCTCCTCTAGCTGTCATCCCTCCCCTAGCCATCCCATCAAAATTAATCTTAACCCAAGGCAGCTTAGGGGTTCTCCACCTAATATGCTTCCTTGTGATCATTTTGGAATTATCAAATCTCTGAAACTCACTAGGAAAATCCCAAATGGTAGCTATGCTTCTATCCCAAGCAGTCGGGGGGTTACTAGGCATCTTCCATTTACAAGTCGAAATGTTATCCAAGAGAAGATTATTAAGGATTATTAACAGACCTTCCACATTGCTCTCCATTTCTCTAAAAATCCTATTATTCCTTTCCTTCCACAGGCACCAACAAATGTGGGGTGGAGTGAGTTGCCAGAGTAGTTTTATTAAAGGATGATTGGAGGGGAATTTCCAGTTTAAGATGAATTGGTGAATATCTTTATCAAAAACCCAAGAGATGTTCATCCTTTGTAAGACATTCTGCCAGACCTGGGCAGCAAACTGGCAGTGGATAAAAAGATGGGAGATGGTTTCTTCTCCCCTTCTGCAAAGAGTACACCAATTAGGGAATTGAAAGCCCCTCTTGACAAGATTATCAATGGTTAAAAATTTTCCATGGATAGAGGTCCACCAAAAGAAATTTATTTTAGGGATTAGCTGATGGATCCACACCTTCTTCCAGCATTGCTCATCACCACCAAACCTAAGTAGCAGCTAATAGGCCGACTTAATAGTGAACTCCCCAGAGTGGTTCTTTTTTCTAGAGAATTATGTCCTCCTTGGGAAATAGGGGGAGTCTAACCGTATTCAAAAGTTCTTGGAGCTCCACTACCTTTGGCAGAAGGTTAGGCCAATGTAAGAAAGACAACTCAATAATTTTCCATCTAGCTCTGGGTGAGGTATAATCAGTAATATAAGTACCAATGAGGTCTTTAGCATGTTCTCTCAATATATTAAAATGACTGTCAGCAAGGGGTCTGCTTCCAATCCAGCTGTCCTCCCAGAACCTAATTGCTCTCCCATTGTATGCAACCTAAAAATGGTCACCTAGACTTTGGGCCCCATTTATTTAATTTGTCAACATCAACTTTCTCAATCAATGATTGTCGATTTTCAAATCAAATTTCTTAATCAATTCATAACTATTTCAAATGTTTCAATTTTCCTAAAGTTTGAATGCTTCATTAATTTTATTTAATTAAAAGAAATAAATCCCTTTAATAAATAAAATAATGTTATTTAATTGAAGTTAATATTACTTAAATAAAATGATGCCATTTAATTAAATCTATTTTAATTAAATAATTTTATTTTATTTTATTAATATTCATTTCTAAATTAAATAATCTTATTTTATTTTATTAAAAGAGATATTATCATCTTAAATAAAATAAAATAAATGAAATATCCTCTCAAGAATATCCCTGATGAAAAAGGAAACAAATCGCTAAAAGGGAAATAAACTAAAAAAAGAATTCCAATCAAGATTTGTTTCTATTTTTCTATTTATCCCACATTGCTTCCGAATTTGCCTTCAATTCCACTTTTGCCTATAAAATGAGCTCCTCATTCTCATTTCAAAAGATCAAGAATTTTTACATCGACTTATGCTACAAAATTTTCTTGAATTTTATCATTTGAGATTACACATTAGTTTGATTTTATAAGCATCTTAGTTTTAGAGCATATAGTTTAATATTACATTTTAGCTTAATCTTCATAGTAGATTAATTTGCAAAGTAATTTATTTATGGCATTGCATGTAGATCAATTTTCATTTCAATAAATTAGTTTTGTTTATTGCATTTTATAGCCATTTAGATTAGTTTTCATTGTTGCATTGCAAGAACAGGATTCATGGAGATTGGCATTCTTGCTTCTCCTCTTTGAATCTCTCATTCCGAGACTGTATTTGCAGGGGTAACTGGGTCAATCTGAGGGCCACAATATCAATCCCTGCTCTTCTCGGATAGAGAGCTGTGAATTGATTTGCAAGGACTCATTATTGAGTATCCTTGCATGCAAGGATTCATAGAAGTATAACATATTTTCAGTTATACATTTTGGCGCCCACCGTGGTTTTTCATCATTTTTTAAGAAATTTTGACTTTGATCTCTCAAACAGTGCATGCTGGTGCAAAACGGACTCCATAGATGTGCTCAGAAGGCCCAAAAACCCCTATTTTCATATAAAATATGATAGGGTTTGCTGAAAATTAATTTTTTAGTGTTTTGAAAAATTTCAAAACAATTGCCAGAAAAAATCCATACGGATCCGTACGGACACATCGATTTCTGTACCATTTTGATTTCTGTGCTACCTCAATTTTCGTGCATGAAGGTTCAGCTAAATATTTTATTAATTTTTTTCATCTTTAAATTAATAAAAATTTTGGTTTAAAGCCTAAATGAGCATATTTAGTAAAATGGTCATATCTTGAGCATATGGTCTCCGTTTTTCGAAAACGAGATATCGTCGGAAAGCTGCTTCCGACGCCGTTCCAGTGGTACTGGTATTTTTTTCTGATTTTTCCATTTTGATACCTTTTTCGCCTGTCAAAGCCAGAAGTTGTTGTTTTCACTCCGGAAGGCGTAACTTTTGCATCCTGGCTCTGTTTTTCGAAAACAAATAGGCGTTGGAAAGCTGGTTCTGCCCTCTTCTCAGATATCAGACCTATTTTTTGCAAAAAATTTACCAGGTATCTGATTTATTTGTCAGAACTCAGCCTTTATCTTTTGAGTTATTTTCTTGGGAAACGTGCAATCAGGAGTTTTTTTTTAGATCCAAGAGGAATTTTTTTTAATTTAGATTAGATTTTTAATTTTATTAATTTAGATTAGTTTTGTTTTAAATTTTTAGTTTAGTATTAGATTAATTTAGTTTAATTTTAGTTTTGTTAACTAATTCTTTTTAGATTAAATTTTGACTAGATTAAATCAATTCTTTTTTCACAAAGATAACAGCTTTCTCAAGTAGATGCCACTGGAGAATTTTGTTCACACTAATGCTTGATTGTAGGATGCATGAAAGACTTGGAAAACAAACACTTACGCTTGTCAAAGATCTTATTTTAAAAAAAATTGTGTTTGTTTTCTTGCTTTTCAATTCACATAGTCTAATTAGGGCTTCGTTAAAATTCTTAGGAGTTTCGATAGTGAGTAGGGAATTTGGCTCTTTGTTACATGGAGGTGATGACCATGGAAAAATCCAGGCTCCTGATGATCTTACTAATATGACAAACTCTTAGGGAGTGGAGCAAGGTAGTGAATCTTTAGCACTTTCACTCGTCAGGGGATTATGCTCTTCTCTCATTGAGAGAATCAGAAACCCAAAAGCGTGTGGATTTGGTGAAGTGAAACTAGCTCGGTGATTAAGATTGTTTAGCGTGTTTGGGTAAAGAGACGGGCTAGAGAAGTATGCTCTTCTCCTTTTGGGAGAATCAGAAAATCATAAACCCGAATCCGAGCCATGTCTAGTGTCACCTTTAGAGGGCCTGCTGGAAGTTGAACCTCCTCGAAATCCACCTATGAGTATTATTGACCTATCACGTGATTCCCCACTCACTATAATAAAGAAATTATTCACAAGCTCCAAAGACTCAAGACTATAGGTCTCTTCCATGACTTGGACGCATCAAATGGAAAAGCTCGCTTTATTGCACCGAGCGGCGCCAGCTTCCCGGAGCCCTCAGCTATGGGTGTGATTTTTAGGTGTTGGTGTGGCTGTGAGGCCCGAGCTCTATATCAGAGGCACCGAAGGTTATTGTGAATGAAAGCCAAGTAAAAACCTCTTAGTTAGTTGCCTACCCGGTTCACCTCCGAAAGGAGTCATAATCTTTGCGCAAGGAGGGGGAAGAATCTCTCCGTATGTTGATCATACATAGATTCCCATCATAGGCATACACCTGGACGTTTGGAGGCGGTTGCGACACTGGCCCCTGCTATAAGGGTAACCTTTGAACGTACACTGTTGAGTCCTTGGAAACACCAAAAACACGGGCGCCCTCTAGGGGGTGACACAGCTGTGTGAGGTGCACGTATGCGCATAAGCAATGGGGCAAAGGTTTTGGCTTCTCACCATTTTCTTTGGTAGGGATAGCTATGTGTTTGTTTTTGAGTCTTAAACATTGTTCAAACATCTTCAAACAAGACTCCCCCGATACTATCAAGTTGCTTTGTCCTTGATAGATCTGTTATCGACTACTTTTTGTATCACAACTTGTCTGATTGAAACCTATGTGCTTGATCAAAATCTATTGATATACTTGCTTGATCTTTGAAAACAAACAACAAACTGAAATACTGAGTTCTTCGATTAGGTGACTTGTCCCAGTTTTAGAGACTTGTTCTGTATTTAGGGTTTATGTGTCCTTGACCTTTTGAATTAGTGATCCTTGATCTCATAAGTGATTTTGCTTGAGATTGGCAAATTAGGAATTGTTCCTGTCAAATAGATAAATTTTTAGACTCTTTGATAACACACTTGGAGAGTGCTAGTAGTCTCCTTGTCCACCCATTTTCATACAATTCAAACTCAGTACACTTTGTGTAAGTCATCCTCCTGATCCATATGTGCTAGGGTATTCACCCAAGAATTGGAGCACCTTTGTGGCGTTGTTGGTTTGCAACTTCATTTGCAAATAATTCTATTTCACCATCTCTCTCGCATAAGAGAAAAACTTTACTATCCTAACTGCATTGACGCTTAGAATTGTTCTGCTTATTCTAACTCTCCTTTCATGTCAGTCACAACAAGATATCAAGTGAGCCAAGGAAAGCGACCTCAGATAGTCTTTAACCAACTACCCCTAGTTCAGACTCATCAAAAGAGAAAGGAAAAGGAACCAATATTTGACCAATCACCTAGGAGTCAGTCTGAAACCTATTTTGACCCAAAGAGCCATTTTAGTGACTTGAGTACCCCCTCAGCACCTTCCCACTTAGGTATGGATATGAGTTATACTGTCACTCGGCGGGAGAGGGAAGCCATGGATCAAAATCTTGATGATATCTATGAACAACACATAAACAACATGATATTTGGAAATTCTTCTCATGATGATCAACCTGGTTCACCCCTCATTAATGCAAGATATTTGGATGCCCATCAATGGGATGAAAGGTATAAGAGACGAGCTCACCAAGAACAATGGTCACAACACGAAGACCAAGACAATGAACCTCGTGATGCTCATGTCAATACAACATATACCAATGACTTGTTCAAACAGTCTAGACCAAACTCACCACTTCAACATACCTCAAGGTTCATAAGTGATAGGCTCAAAAGAATTGAACACGAAAAGAAAGCCTTTCTAGATGAACAAGCTACAAAGCAAGAAAAGTTTAGACAACTTGAGGAAGAGAGCCAAGCTTTATTGGAAGTACAAAGGAAACTCGCTCAAGAGGAGCAAGATAGGCAATTAGCCCACCAATTAAACAAACAATACAATACAAGGGGTGCTAACAGTGGACATAATTCTCCTCCCTCCACCCCTTCCAGAACACCAAGAAGTAGAAGGCGGTCAAGGACCCCTTCTAGATCTCCTAGTCCTAGAGGAAGAAGGGCCTCTCAGTATGCTCACTATAGGAGGAAAACTCCTCCCAGAAATTCAAGACCACACTCCCAACATGTACATCCTAGTTCCCAACATGGAGGTGGTAGCTCACATTATGACTTTGATACTCAAGACTTCATGTGAATACAACAAGAGCCTATCTTCCAACAGTATGTGGAGAGGTATTTGGAACAAAACAAAGATAAGTTCTTGGAAAGTCTAATCAACAAGGGTGCCAGAGTCCCTTATAATTTTGATGTGGACAACAAAATACAAAAGCAAAATCCCTCTCAAGAGGAAGAAATCTGCCAAATGAAGCAAATGATGGAGAAAATGATGCAACCTAAGAGCTCATTCTCACTAGACTCAATTTGTCCTAATCCATTCGATAAGAGTGTGAGTATGAAAGATTTTCCAAAGAGGGTGGAATTCCCACAATACGATAAATATGATGGCAGTGGTGATCCACACGACCATGTGCGTCAGTTCTATACTATGCGCTTTGAATTCCATCAGGATGACTCCTATTTGATGAGGTTGTTCCCTAGGAGTCTTAAAGGACAAGCAATGGAATGGTTTACCAATATCACTCCTCCTGTCAAGACTTTTAGAGAACTTGTTCATAGATTCATTCAACACTTCGCATATAATCTTTCAAGACCTGTTACTATGTTGGACCTATGCAACTTGAAACAAAATCAAGGGGAACCCTTTGTTACCTTCTTGCAAAGGTGGAGGAGACAATGCTCTCGGTATCCTAGGACGATCCATGAGGATGAAAAGATTGACATACTTGTTAGTAATTTGGTGCCTGAAATGAGATATGAGATCAAAAAGATAGTCTTCACTTCTTTTGATACCATGATTGAAACTGCATGCCGCATTGAGGATTTTCTAAAAGAACAAGGCATTTTGACCAGACATAACAATAATACCA
>VDFB02058242.1:637904473-638228310 GCA_007258455.2 Sequoia sempervirens | reverse complement strand
CATTATTCCCCTTCCTTCCAAATTTCATACTATTACAAAAAGAAAAAAATACAAATATAATAAAACATGATGGGAAAGGTAATATGTACTATACTTTAAACATTGTAAAACACATTTCAAACACAATAAAGTTGTTCCCCCTTCCCTTGTGATTAATGCCAATAGGAAAATATATAAATTAGTAATAAATGAAAGAGATACTAGGTAATTCACACGTTTAGGATTCAATAAGTACCTACCAATTACGTAAATTGTCTTTTCTTTTCTATAAACTGAATTGGGATTGCTAAGCTATCAAACTTACCGTTGATCACCAACCAGTCAAACTACAAAGCTGATATTAAGGGAGGAAATCCCCTTATTTATTTTGCTCCATTATTTATTCAGACAGGAGATATTAACCTCTTACTTTATGGTTCCTTTCTATATTTTAGATAATGATTGCACCTGTTATAAAGAAGAAAAAACAATCTCTGTCATCTACAATCCCATACAGCTGGACAATTTCTAACAACAATTTTGTGATTTCCTCCTTATTACATAGTATGTACAGATTACATTATCTATTTTTATCATTCATATGCTCCGTACAGGTAATAATAACCAGTCAGCCTGAACTTGTTCTTCCAAGGCATGGTGTGTTAAAAGAGTTCATATGCCAGCCAAACACTCCGCTGGGGGAATTGGGTACCTTGATTTGTCTGTACAGTAGTCATATACCATGTGATTCAGCCTCACCCACCTGTAATTCCTGGCCTGTACAGGACTGAGACCTCTGTAGTTCAAACCCTCCCACCAATTGGTGGTGTTAGAGGGACAGCTAGCCCCTCCAGGAATTGAACATGCTTCTATATCAAATTCTTTGTAATAAGCATTGAATGGTGCTTTACTCCAGTCTATCTTCTCCAGCCCTCCTCTTGTAGCCCAGTTATCTGCATTCCACAGAGTGGAATATATTCCCATGGGCTGAGACTTTGGATAAAGGGTCCCTTTTGCTTCATTGTTTTTATATACTCTGATTGGTATATCATCTACTGAGAATCTGCACACACAGAAATGTCCTCTTTTCAGCATGATGGCTCAAAAAGTAAAAGAAATAATTGGGTTAGTGAAGGCTATGCTTACACTATATGATAGTGGTTCCATAGAATAGAGTAGGTGTGAAATTCTGCAGAAGGATCAAACCAGAGGTTTACTCTCTGTTCTCTGTCACCCTTGCCATTGGCAAAAACATTTGTTTGGACAGTATATGGCTGTCCTGATCTGTTTCCCAAAAACTCAAAGTCCAATTCATCCCTCACATTGTCTGTGTCCGAATTCATCTGCTCATACAAACATAAATTGCCAAAGAGGAAGGGCATGTTTAGCTCTTAACAAACTTAACACCGAAGTGGGATTTAAAGTAAAGAAACTGAAACGTTGGGCTATATAAAAAGAATGATACAATGAAAGCCCAAAATGCAAGCAACTAATAACTTGTCCAACAGGGCCTTGCTTCACTTCTGAGACAGAGTTCTTTTATTAGTATCCATTTTTAACTGAACCATGGAGCTGATTAAGTGCAAGGGTGTAGCACACATAGGGATTTGATAATGCATTTCCATATCGAATACTATATGTCCTAGACAAATATGAATGTAGAAGTACAAGTGGTAGAAGAGAATGTCTACTGGATCCTAATGGAGGAGAGAAATGGAGGCAGGGACCAAACAATTAGAAACAAGGCCTGTGCAAACCTTTTATAACTTCATGGCAGGGTGACCTATGAATGATTGAAAGAAGTTATAATCCACACTTTTGAAATGTTCAGGGTCTAATAATAATATGATAAAGTTAAAAATCAGTGAAATCCCCTCCATTAAATAAACAGTATCTCATTAGTAGAGCAGTAAGGCCCCTCAATAGAAAATGAATAAACCACACTCAATAGGACTCTGTATCTTTCAACCTGGCAAAGATGTTAGCGTGTACATTGAAGCATTATCTAGAAAACAAAGAAATTCAAACTAGTAAAAAATCTTACATAGAAAGCAGTCACTGTTCCAGCAGAATCACCAGGCACAAGTTTGATCTTCATGCTAATTCGACCGAAAAGATACTTTTTCTTTGAAGCAAATCCTGAGCCTGGAATAAAACCCAATCACCACAATAAGCCTCTATTGTCTCCTTAACTTCAAATTTCTAGACATGCCATATAAATGAGTAGGTTGTTGAAAATAATTCAGTCTTTTCTTGATTAATATACTTAATATTTTCAGTTTATACAAATGAGTACATATGTTTTGTATATAATTAATTTTTTTATATTAATTTTTGAGATGACATTCTGAAATCTATCATCAAGATTGTTAAAAAATATTCAAATAAACTGTCAGCAAGATATATATAACTTTACAATTAGCCCCAAAAAGCCAAATAAAGCCATAAGATCTTTGAAAAACAGTCCATAAAGCAATAAGCATAGATGTACCTGACATTTGGTCCAAACGAAGCTGAATGGCATTGCCATCTAGTGCACTGGTTTGCTTGATGTGATCATCTCCCCATGTTATGCGAAAGTCTTCCCAAAAGACTGCAGGGTATGCCAAGACACACATCACTAGAAACCCATTCAAAACAATAAGCAAAAGGAAACCTCTCTCTTTCCATTACACCTCCTCTTATTGCAATACAAAATTCAGCAGAAGCAAGTATACACATTCTATGATGCAGAATTCCTCCTTTTATATAGGTAATTGAAGCTCCAAATCATCACAGGTGTCTCTAAAATTATTACCAGAGACATCAGTCTAGATCATCACAGCTATTGTGATTAGATGCTTTGGTCAATTCTTGGACTTATCATACCCAGTTCTAGAGAAACACTGGCCCACAATTGCCAGGGTAAGATTCCTCAATTTTCACCTGCCGAAATGCAGAGAAACAGTATTGGTGGGATTAGGGAATGTACATACTATTACATGCCATTGATCTGAAGCTTTTTGTTGTATCAATGATAAATTATGGGCGAGAGTGAAAGAGGGAGGCTCTGGTTGTAATTATGCTGCCGACCCAATTAATTGTACCTTCCAATTCTGCCCTCTTCTTACATCATGACGTCCATGGCATTTAATCTGTCCCATCGAATAAAACCTCCCTGTACATTCATTTCAGGCCAAATCCAAAAGCAGGCTAAAATATCTGTATGCTTTGTATATGATCACATGATTCTCACGACTTTTAGTGTTGCCCTGCGCCGACAGCTTGGATTTTAATTTTAATGGAGATTTTAGGGGGAAACTTGGTGAGGACTTCCACTCTCCCTCAGACTTCTCTTTCGCTTTGCACTGTTAATCCGTGATTCTAGATACGTGTATGAATGGCCTTCACCAATTCAAACGTACAAATAATATAGATGGCTAGATTCTCTATTTTTGGACTCATTAATCGGATTACAGACTTCTTTTGAGTGAGGAACATCCATTATATAACCAGTCATGCCTGGGCCCCTGCTGTTCAAATAGTAGAAGATTTGTCATTTTATGAGTCCTAGGAGGAATAGTAGCAATCATAAACGATGGAAATCTTTGTTTTCATTATTTAATAGTTTTTAATCAAATTGTTTCTGTTTGTGACAGATTGTGTGTTTAGTTATTAATTTTATATTAAATATAATTTTTAAAATATAGATAATAATATGTTCTTTCACGATCTTAGATGAAATTTGAATAGGCTATAAAATAATTGGCATACTCATTAATTATTGTGAGACAATTAGATCATCATATTATCTACTCAAAGTTTTGTAAAACAAACAAGATTCACACACAAAAATTTAAACAAAATTCAATGTAGTCATATCAAGATTGTTATTTAACAAGGATGGCATATATTGAGTAGACTTCAATGATTGTAGAAAAGTTAACAAAAAGGGTAAAGTAGAAAATAAAGTTTGCACAAAGAAGTTCTTATTGTACAAAATTTAAGTGAAATTTGACTTTAAACCAATGAAATCATCTTAGGAAGGTGTATGAGCTCCACGTGCCCCCTATTGCCCTCATCAATATTATTTAACAACAAAACAAGTGGGCAACGGTCTCAACCCCTACTCATTCCACATTTAATTAGGGCTTATTTTTCTAGTTTGATACTCCAACTAGCTATTAAGTCAAAGATTCCATAAAAAAAAATCATAAAATTTTAGAACTAAGCAACTAAATACATTGGCAATAATTATTGTAAACAATTTGGAAGCAAATTACCTAGTTCACAAGACAAAAAGCCTCTTCCCATTATGCCCAACATAACTAAATATTTGCTAGAACTTTGCAAACAAGGAAAATGTTCCACCAAAATTTGATCCCAAGACATAGCTTACATTGGGTCTTGAAAATTCTACTCACACTACTAGAGGAATCAATTTGCTTCATGGTAAAGAAAATATCATCTTGAAGGGGGGTCGATCAACTCATCAACATAATGTGAGTGATTTAAGGCCAATTGCTAGGAGTAAATATTCTTCTTTTTACTGTAGGCTCAACTAGACCTAGGAGGGTATTCCTAGAGGCACCATTTAACAATATTAATCATAACTAAAAGTAAATAAATTGAAAGTACTATAATATTATCCAATGTACTCTTGACTCTAATGGTTATCACTAGACAGAAGACTAACCTATTGCATATATAACCTCTTTTAAGTTGATCAAGAATTGTACAAGTGCAAGATGAAGGTATGCAAAAAATGATTCTTTAAGATAAGAACTCTGATGGCTAGCTATAGATGCTTCCCTAGATAAATCACTAAATCATGAGGTGCTTACAAACTACTAACCTACTCCAAAAATATTGGTGAAAGATATTTTTTTTCTTTTGAGTGTATGGTTGATCATAAAATTCCAAGAGTGGTTCTTAATCCAATGAGTTACAAAGTCAAAATTTACCAAGATAAACAACACATTGAAATCACAATGGAATATAAGCAATGCATATACATATACTAAAAATATGATATCGAACAACTAAGCGTACTTAATAATCCTTTTCCAAATCACATAAATGCATATAGAAAACAAAAGAAATTATTGTAAAGATTGCAATGACTTACAATTTTGTGACATTTCTCAAATCCTTATTACAATCACACCAGTGAATATGTCAAGAGGAAATATTAAGCTAGAATGTTTTCACAATTCATCACATAAAAGTTCCCCTAAAGATCTACATTGGTTATAAACATCAATTAACAATACAACAACTTCCTTTTGATTTCACAAGATCTACTACTCTAAAGGTGATTAGACTTGCAAGAGTTGAAACCCTAGAAAATTCTTGGCACTTACAATCACGTAGAAATGTAGAAATGACTAATTGCTCATTTCTAAAATAAACTAGTATTTATATCCTTTTTCTCAATCGCTTGATTTCTTATAAGAGTTCAACAAAGAATAGGTCATAAGTGTGGTGTGCAATAGAAGTAAAATTTCATAAAATCTACTAAATGGGTGATCTAGAGTTTATGTGAATATAATTGACACATAGAACTTAACCATAACATTCATGGTGAACTAGACTTCTTCATCATCCACTCTTTAAATTTCATATAGATTCATGCCCTTTGAATGGACAATGGGATGCAGAAGAGGAGGGAGGTTAGGACATGGAAAGGAAAAGAAAGAAGTCTAGATGAACTCCACAACTCCATGAAAGGGGAAAGGGGGAAGGAGCAATAGGACAAGAGAATGTGGGGATGTGGAAGAGGATGGTAGGTCAAGAGGTGAGTGTTGAGATTCAATCCTATCATATCTTTTTTGGCTTGAGTACCTTCCCTTATTGTGTCCATTCCATGATCCTCCATGGATAATTAACCTGAGATAGTCTACAAAGGTCATCATGTTAAATTATTTCCCTAGCTGTGTTTTCCTTTCCCCTTCGCCTTTGCGTTAGCCATTTACCCAATGTTCAAAAATCCAAATTTGGTTAATTATGGGTTTGGTTTGAGGATTCCATGTTGTAAAACAACTAAATGTGTATTTGTGTTTCAAGTTTGGGGAAAAATAGACTTAAAATGTGGACGTTATGGCTAGTCATAGGATTTCCTAGTTCCAGGAACCTTCGTGGGTTTCGATGGAAAAATCGTCGAAACTACTGATGGTTTCCTAGTTCCTCACCTGTCACAAGCCACCAACTTCTCTTTCGTGTCTTAGCCATTTTTTTTTTGATAATGTTGGTCAAGAGATTTCCTTGTTCCTAGAACCATCAAAATTAAAAATGGTTCATGTTCCTATTCTTGTTCTTTGTGTCAGCGCTGACAAAGAATAAAGAAGATTCCTAAGTGTTTTTTTCAAAGGTTCTTATGGTTATTGGAACCACCAAAACCCTCAACTTGTTCTATGCTCCTCATTGGCCATTGAAGAAGAGGTTCAAATTTTCTAACTGTCATGGGGGTCAAGTCAAGATTTTGGTGTTCAACTTATCTTTGTTCAACTTTTTAGTATGAGTTATAGAGTGGGCCTAAAGCCGAATGCTCAACAACAAAGTATTATATGGGTTTCAGTGATTGTTGTATCTTTCTAGCTCCATTGGCATGAGTTTGAGGGTGAGATTGAAGTTCAAAGCCTGATTATGTTGTTCCTCTTGGTAGGTTTTACATTAACTTCCTTAAATTTATTTGGCACATAATCTTGAGGTAGGCCAATGGTTTGACCCCCAACAACTTCTTTTGTCAAGGGTCAACAATATTTAACAACAAATTTCATTTTGAGCCTATTTTGGTGTAATTCAAAGTTTTAAGTGTTTTTTGGTGGTTTTATGGGCCCAATAGTGTGTTCACTTGCCCACTTTTTGCACTTATATTAATGGTGATGCCTACTCATCTACTAGAAATAATTGAAATTTTATCCCTTTGATTTGGAGCACCCATTTTAGGAAATATTGATTCAAAGTCATGGATTTTGAGGCACTACGATGTGTTGCAATTAGGGTTTTGGTCTGCAAAGGTATATGCTTATTTTAGTGTTTTATTTTCAAAGAAGTTGGTCACTATGTGGTCTCCAGATGTAAAGAAATATTGTAGGGAAACCATTTAAGCCAAGTATTTACCATTTTAAATTTGTGGATACAAGAAGATTTGATGAATGCAAGTGAGTTATGTGTCATATTGTCTCTAGTGTAGTATGTATATATTTTGGAGGGCTTGTAATCGCAGTTAGGGATCTTCCTTTGCCACACTTGTTGGTATGAGTGTAACTGTGTATGAGATGAATGTAACAAAATTATGAAAATATTGCAAGCTTTGTAATAATCTCTTTCATATTGCACATGAATATATGCAACTCTATTTTGGATAAATAAGAATGCTTTGTCCTTATAATTTCACAATTTTGGGTATATGAAAATATAATACTTGTTTTTCTTCTTCTCTCTACTTTGCTTTCCATTTTATGGGTTATGACTCTATTGCCCAATGGATAAGGCATTGGTCTAGAACCACACACCAATATCACACCCAAATCAAGACACTAAATTAGTAGCTTAGGGTTATAACCTTTTGTGCATTCATAACCTCTTGATACAACCAATGATATATCTTCAGTGAGCCTCAAATAAAATATTTCCTTGTGGGTTATGATTTTATATTGATATTAGCTATATAGGAGTTTTGAGATAACTAGTTTTACTTGGTTTAGTGACAATATTTGGGGCCAAGTATGCAAGTTGATTTTAGCTATCATTTAGTTCATTGTTGCTTATCATAGGTGATTTTAATACCTATTAAGGTATACCCATGGGAACACCCTCTTGAGAAGCTAAGCTCAAAGTGTAGGAGATCTAACCCACTCTCATTGAGTTACCCTGGAGTCCTCGATAGTTCTATTGATGAATTGATTGCATTCATTTGTTGACAACCCTAGCCTTGTGGGTGAAATATAGTTCCATGAAATAGAGTAGCAATTTTGATACCTAATAGAATGACACTTTTATTTGGGATTTAAAAGACAAAAGAGTATTTTTAGAACCTTGCTAATTGGATAAGTTTTTTGTTTGTATTTCTATGTGTGTTGAATTTAGAATCCCATCAACTTGCACAAACAAAATGATGCCAATATTAATAAGGATTATTGGGTTGATGTTATTTTGAAGACTTTGTTGGTGGTTGTAACCTAGAATCAAATTTTTTCCTTGGAGGTCTATGTAATTCAAGGGTTTCCTCACTATTGTGAGGTGGTGAATTTTCTATCAAAGAAGAAATTTGTGTTGTTGTTCATGTTTCATGAACACATGTCAAGTGACTGCAGTTGGTTTTAAGGTACCTTATTTTCTTCTAATTCAAAGCATGGTTTCTTTCTTGGTAAAGAAGCGGTTTATTTTTCCTCTCTTTTATACCCTACATAAATAGTTATGACCAACCATGAATAGTTGGAATGGGTGAATATAGCCTAAAGATATGTCATCGAATGTAGAATATAATAAAATCCTAGGGAGTATGAGAGGATGCATATAAAGGAATATTATGAGGATAAGTCACCTTGTTGTTCATACAACCCAACACAAGGAAAAATTTCATGTTCAAACATACAAGAATCCATACTTGAAAAGAAGTTGAGGATGGATATTATTTTTTAGATTGAAATGGAATGTGAAGAAAGGGTCAGGGTTCTAAAATCACAGACACCAATCTCTTGTTGTCTCTTGTGATCCCATTTTAATGTAGCTTGACCTTTCTTGGGTCAATTAAAAAAGGAAAATGATGAGATCTTCAATCTATCAATTGATGCCTAGGTTTGTTGGCTATAATCATTTTTGAAGGAGATGCACATGTTGAGGTATTTTCAAAATTCATGGAGAAATATTAGTTTGAAGATGAAGAAATGTAGATGATATTTTTCATTAGGTCAATAGATGTAAAGGAAATGAGTTGGTATTAGATATTTCCTAATTATTTTTTATTTATGAGATCAACTTGTGACTACATTTGAAGAGTACGCTTTTGATTTGGACCTTACTACTCTTGTTGAAGAACTAAAAAACATTAGATGGAAAGAGGAAGAGTCTAGCATAAATTTTATTCATAGATTTATTGTTAGTCTTTCAAATATCCCAAAAAATTGTAGACATAGCATACCTACTTGTATTGACATGTTTCTTTAGGCCTATGATGTTTCTCTAGGTCCCGATTCGATACAAAAGAGTTTCTTTTGGTAGAAACGCAATAGGTATATAGGTGCCTTGATTTTATTGATGGTTTGAGAAGGGATATGGATGCAAAATTATTATCCTCAAGAAAAGAGGTTCTTGGTGGTGTGTTTTTGTTGAAGACATCAATTTTTTAAAGGTGGCATCAAGTAGAAGCAAAATATCAAGTGATGATTGTATTTGCAGGTTGGTAGAAGGTGTTGGTGCATTATGTGACAACAAAAAAAATGAATATGATAGTATGTACACCAAAATTTATTTGGATTAATGATGACCTCTAGCTTGAGAGTGAAGAATATAACCCTATTATTTATTGTTGAACAAAGGTTGTCATTGATGTTAAAGAATATCAGAATATATGATTATAGGTGGCACTATCTTTTTCAGGAGTTCAAGTGTGAACCAAATGGAGTTTTTCTATCATATCTTCTTGTATTGGTAATTATAGTATCATATCATTTTGAGTTGCAGAGATTTACATAAATATATGTTACTAGCTATATTGGAATGTTTATGGTCTAGAAGTATGTTGTATATCAGGACTTATGTGTATGCTTTCAATATCATGCATTCATTTATTCACTATAATAGAAGTAATCCAGAAGGTTGTACCAAAATGTTTTAGTTTAGTGTTGGTTTAGTGTTTCTCAAGTCTCTTTTTGGAGGTGTTGTTGGCTCTATGGTTTGAGAGGAGAGTATGCCTACACATGTTAAATCATATTCCTAAGTTTCTAAAGGATATATTTAGCATGCAAAAACATTGAAGTGATAGAGGGTTCTTTGTGTTTGTCTATCAACCAATTGGTGTTCAAGACCCATGTGGTAATGGCTAGTACCATGCAATATTCAAATCTAGCATGTGGTGTTAGGATAGGACCTAGTTAAGGTTCATGTGATAGTGCACAACATCAAGTTATTTTAGTGGAAACACATTTTATTTAGGAACAACCTATTACACATTTCATGTAATTTTAATTTAGGTCCACCTTATGTCATCCTGGTTATTTGTGGACCCCTGGGCGACATGGAAGAGTGTTAATGCAGTGTCATGTATATATTCCTTAGTTGTGCAAATGCACAATGTGAATATAATTGAAGAGAAGGTGGTGAATATACAAAGAGATGATTATGTAAGCTAGTGTTCAAATGTGCGTCATTATCAAAAGATCATAAGGAGAGTGGAAGAGTGTTTGTAGCTAGTTTAGAAGTGTATGAGATGTATTCAGCCACAATTGAAGGTGTGCAAGCTTTATCTATGTAATCTAGTAGGATTGGTGTTCTACTGATCTGTGTTTTGGGGATTGGTGTCTCTAGTATGTTGGTGCCTACTTCATATTATAAAATCCACTTGTTATATTCATGCTTTGTGAGGTTGGATTTGGATAGTAGATCCAAGCAGCTATTCTCATTGTGGTTTTTCCCATCTTGGGTTTCCACATATATCTGGTGTTCTATTGTGTAAATGTGTGTTCTTTATTGATGCTTGATTAGTAGTAGTAATGATTCAAGTTTCATGCTCCAATATATGTGAATGAGATAAGAGTTAAAAATATTTGATCTATCGATTCACCCCCCTCTTAGTAGATTGTGTACTCTTCAACTAGTATATTAGAGCTAAGTTCCTTTGAAGAAGTCTAATAGCTTGAGGTAGATCCAGGATGACACATTATGTGGCACAAGAAGGATTGTCTACAAATAAGGCTCTACTCTTTGATGGGTTGAGTTATGCATTTTGGAGAGTGGATGGAATCATATTTGATGGCCCTAGGTCTTGATATTTGGATGTCAGTTATAGAGGGATATGAGATTCTTGAAAATCCTCCAAGGGATGTGGCCAGAAAGAAGGCTTGTGAAAATAATGCCAAGGTTAGAAATGCTATCTTATGTGGCTTGTCTAATTTTGAGTTTGTGAAAGTTATGCAATGCAAGACTACAAAAGAAGTATGGGAGAAATTTCACACCATCTATGAAGGAGATGACAAGGTGAAAGAAGCTAAGCTCCAAACTCATAGAGCTCAATTTGAAAGCTTGAAGATGAAGGAGGATGAAAGAATTGCCACATTCTTGCTCTGGGTTGATGAAGTTGTCAAATCTATTAGGGGTCTTAGTGAGGAATTGAAAGAAAGCATAGTTGTGAAAAAGGTACTCAAATATCTTCCTAGAAGGTTTGATTCTAAATTGTTTTCTATTGAAGAAGCCAAGGATTTGAATGCTTTAAAAATGGTTGAATTACATGGTATCTCGAATGCCTATTAAATGAGGTTTGATAGTGAAGACTCACTAAGGAAAGAAGCTGCATTTAGAGCATCCAAGAAGAAAATTGATCTAGATTCTGATGTTGGATCAGATTTGAGGGAGGGAAAATTTGTACGAAAGATACAAAGAGGTTTTGGTGACTATAAAGGCAAGTTAGCTTTCAAATGTTTTAACTATGGTGAAGTAGGACATTTTATGGCTAAGTGTCCTTATAAGAATTCTAACAATGTTGAGAAAAAGTATGGAAATAAATCATTTCAAAAAAGGAATAAAGGTCAAAGGAAGCAAAAGAGCTTCTTCATTAATGAGGAAGGATACACTATTGATGAAGAGGATGAAGACATCTCTAGAGATAAAAATGAAAAAGGAGAAGGCTATATTCATGGTCATGGAAACTAATGAAGATTTTGTAGAAATGGATTCTAGAGACAATGAAGATGAAGTATATCTTGTGGAAGAATTGCTCTATGTCGGTAAAGAGATTAAGATATTGAAGAAAATAATTGTAGAGGAAGTGAAGGCTAAAGAAAATATATCTCTGGATCTAGAGAAAGTAGAGAATATGATTGGTATGTGCAGGATCATGATGGGCCAAAAAGTGGCAATAAGATGGGTATGTTGCTGACGACTATTTTTTTACCCAAAATTGATGAAAACAAGGGTTTTTAAAGGAGATTCTCAGCTTTCCACCAATATAAATTATGCTTTACTTTGGATTTAATAAGTAATTATTATTCATTTTCTATTCAAATTACAACTAAAGTCCTGATTGATAGGCTGATTGAAAAACATCTGTAGCTTTCAAACAGTATCACATTTTTTGAATCCAAAACATGTGTCACATTCTATGCTTTGCATACTATAGGATTAAAAAAAGAAATTTTGAATTTCATGATTTTTTTACCAAGATAAGGTGGTCAGACATACAATTTTTTATATTTTTTAAAAGTTGTAATAAAAAATTCATAATTAATTATTTACTTGGAAAAAAATTACAAAAAAATATGCATCACATTGGGACATGAGTCCTCTACTTATATCTAAAATATTATAAAAAAATAGTATCATTTTATTGTGGTTAGGGTGGTTAGACAGACACCTACTTCTTATTTTTTCCCTAAAATTTAAGTACTACTGCATTGAAATTTCAAATTTTCACCAAATAGATTTTTTTTTTTAAAACAAACCTAGTAGTTTAGAAACTACATTCAATTTTCTACAGATTCTATTCTTACATATTTTTGAAATAATATAGATAACTTATTCTAATTTTTATGTCAAGCTGCCTAACTCTGATTTTTCTGAATTTTTTGCCACTTAAGGGCCTATTTTTTCCATGATGATCCTGCACATACCCTATCAACATCAACATCAATTATTGATCTGAAGACTCGGGCAGAAGAAGAAAACATGATTGAAGAGGTTCTGAATGAAAGATTGTTGTCAAGGGACAAGGACTATAAGAAGCTTGAAGTAGAAGTTGTGTCAATAAGAAAAGATCTTGAGAAGGTTAATCATCAACTGTAGGTGAATTTTGGAAAGAGTACTGAGACTCTATATCAAATATTGGGATGTCAGAGATCTCCACATGTTAAAACCAAAATTAGTTTTTATGATTGGAAGAATAAAGTGATAGAAAAACCATTGAAGCCTACTAAAGGAAGTCTAGAAGTGTTTGGTTCCAAAAGTACAAAGTCTGAAAGGGTTATTGCAAGTGATAAAAGGACATAAAATGATGGTTTTATCCAAGTTTAGAAGAATAGAAGATTCAAAAGATAGGGATACAACACCATGTTCAATTATTCTTTTTTTAGTTATTGTTTTAATTGCAATCATTTTGGTCATAAGGTTGTGGGTTGTAGAATGGATCTGATAAGAAGAAATAACTTTGTCAACAATAATGCATTTGCACATCTATATAATTTTAATATTATTTTCTAGAAATGAAACAACTTTGACAACATTGCTAGGAACTATGGAAGCAATTTTGTGAGTCCTCTTCTATTCGAAACAAGGAGAAAAGGGTTAGAAAGTTGGAGTCATGAATTAGATAAAGTCTGGAAGAAGATTCTTAAAGAGAAAAGTTCAAAAAATCAATGATAGCTCAAACTACTATACATTCTCAAAAAGAGAAGAACCTATGGATCATAGACAATGAATGTTCAAGCCACATGACTGGAGATAAAAGTAAGTTTATGAATTTTAGGAAATTTGCTGGAGGTTCTATGACTCTTGGAAATAATTATATTTCCAAAATCACCGATAAGGGTACTTTAAGTCTTGATGGTGGTAGCAGAAAAACACATGATGTTCTTTATGTTGAAGGACTAAAGCATAATATTCTAAGTGTAAGTAATATGTGTGATAAAAGGTTATAAGCTCTCTTGTAGTGTTGAGGGTTTTGAAATTAGGAAATCAAGTACCAAAGAACTGATTACAGAAGAAAGAAAGACAATTAGTGATATATTTCATCTCAACTAGCTAAATGGACAAAACTATCTTATAGTGCAAAGAGAAGAAAGTTGGATTTGACATAAAATATTGGGACACTTCAATTTTTATGACATTGTAAAGATTAGCTCAAAAGGAATGGTTTGAGATATACCAAAGATCCAGAAACCTTAGTCTACAATCTGCAAACCATGCCATCCAAATTTCTTGCAAAGGAGTATTCCACATCAAAGCCATTGGATTTGATCCATACAAATTTATGTAGACCAATGAGGACTAAGAGTCTACAAGGTGACATGTATTTCATGATGCTCATTGATGATTATAATAGAATGACTTGGATTAATTTTCTAAAAAAATTAGAATCATTTGAGAAGTTTAAAGTATTCAAGGCACTAGTTGAGAATGAAACCAAAAGAACAATCAAAGTTTTTAGATCAAATAGAGGTGGAGAACTCACTTCTAATCAGTATGGTGAATTCTATGAAGAACATGGGATTTAGAGGAATTTTTTTTCTCCTAGGACTCCACAACATAATGGAGTTGTTGAGAGGAAGAACTAAACTATACAAGATATGGCAAGAACAATGTTGAGTTAAGAAAATCTACCAGACATGTATTGGAGAGAAGTAGTTCATACTATAGTTTATATTTTGAACAAAGCTCAAATTAGACCTAAGTTTGATAAAACACCATATGAGATATGGATAGGAAGGCCAATTTCAGTAAGGAATTTTAGGATATTTTGAAGCAAATTCTACATCAAAAGGGATGAAGAAAACCTGGGTATGTTTGTTTCTAGGTACAATGAAGGCATTTTCCTTGGGTATTATATGACAAGAAAATCATACATGTGTTACAATAAGAGGCTGAAGAAAATTGTGGAAAGTGCAAATGTGAGAGTTGATGAGACAATACATTAAACTGGTACTGCAAAAGTAGAATATAATGAAGAACTATTCCTCAATAAAGATGAAGACTCATAAGCTGATTTTGAGAACACTATTACAAAAACACCAACAAGTTATTTACAAAAAAAATATTTTGAAGATCGGATTATAGGAGACAAGAATAGTGGAGTATAAATCTGGAGAAAATTTGGAAGAGAAAATGAACAAGTACATTATGATTTGTTGTAAAAAAATTGAACCAAAATCTTATACAAAAGCAAGCAAAGAACAAGGATGGACAAAATCCATGGAAGAAGAGTTGACTCAGATTAAGAAAAATGAAAGTTGGGAATTGGTCCCAATACCTAAAGGCAAGAATATCATTGGTACTAAGTGGGTTTTTAGAAACAAGCTAAATGAAGATGGAGAGGTAATCTGGAACAAACCTAGACTTGTGTGTAAATGATATGTTTAGGTTGAAGGAATTGATTTTGAAGAAATATTTTCTCCGATAGCAAGACTAGAAGCAATTAGGATGCTTTTGGCCCTTTCAACATTGAAGAATTTTAAAGCATATCAGATGGATGTGAAGTCAACATTTTTGAATGGACACTTGGAAGAAGAGGTCTACATTGAGCAAACAAAAGTGTTTCAATGTTTAGAAAATTTGGATTATGTGTATAGATTAAAGAAGGCTATGTATGGTCTGAAGCAAGACCCTAGATCTTGGTATTCCAAGTTGGACAAATATCTGCAAATGCAAGGGTTCCAAAAAGGAAGTGTAGATAGTAATTTGTACATAAAAACAAAAGTGATCAACTGTTGATCATTGTAGTCTAGGTAGTTGATATTATTTTTGGAAGAAGTAGTGATGAAATGTGCAAGATGTTTAATAATGCAATGCAAAGTGAGCTTGAAATGCCAATGCTTGGTGAATTATCTTTCTTTTTGGGTTTACAAATTGCACAAATAGAAAAAGGCATATTCATTTCTCAGAAAAAAGTATATAAAAGAAATGTTAAATAAGTTCAAGATGGAAGAATGCAAACTGGTATGTACACCTATGGTTACAAGATGTAAGATGAGTAAAGATGATGAATCTGCTTCAATAGACCAAACCTTGTATAGATCCATGATTGGTAGTTTATTGTATGTGACTACATCTAGACTAGATATAATGCAAGTAGTTGGAATGGTAGCTAGATTTCAGGAAGCACCTAAGGAAACTCATGTCAAAGCTATGAAGAGAATATCCAAGTATCTAAAGGCTACAATAGATTTTGGATTGTGGTATCCAAAGAGTGAAAATTTCACTTTGGCTACATACACAAATGTAGATTGGGAATGAAGCATAGGTGACCAAAAGAGTACAATTGGTTGATATTTCTTTCTTGGTGACAATTTAGTGTCTTGGTTAAGCAATAAACATGACCCAATTTCATTATCTATAGAAGTGGAATATATTGTAGTAGCTTCATGTTGCACTCAAGTATTATGGATGAAATAGAATCTGGAGGAAATGAAGATTGAATTTGATGAACCTATTTCTATTCTTTTTGATAATACCAATGCCATAAACATTTCAAAGAATCTGGTAATGCACTTGTTGTGCCTTTTGCACACATGGCCCACTAAAATCAGGGACCCCCTTTTTGTTTCACCTTCTTCGACCAATCATTCTTGCTTTTCCTTTCTGGTTTTTTTGTTTTCTTTTGAGGGAGGTTTGTCTGGTAGATTTGCAAGGTTTTTCTCTTTGAGGTAATGGTTATGTTTTGCATTAAGGATCTGGAGTCATTCTCATGTTTGTGGGGTTCCATTGGTAGGGATCCCATCTCATGGTGTCATAATTCATCAAGCCCTCATAGTTCCTTTCTCTACATTTTTGGATTTTTGCAAAGCATATACCTACAAAAATCCTATTGTAGGATTCCATACCTAGGCTTCTGAGAGGTTTTAACTTAGAAATCTTAAGAACGCTCAAGGTCTAATTCAAATTTTGTATGGCCTATATAAAATGCACTAAATGGTGAAGTCTTAAAAAAAATTGCGAGAAAATCTTTTCACATTTCCATTTGTGGGTTTCTATCTGTGGGATTTCGTCTCCCCGATGCCACTCACCTTCTAGCCCGCAAGGGTCCAATTTCCACAAAAAGTGGAAATCTATTCTTTCGATGTTGTCATGCTCCATCCCCACAATTTCATTTTTTTTCACAACTTTTCTCTTATTGAGTTTGTTATTTACACATTATTTATGCTCCTGGTGCAAAGATTTGTTAAAATGAGGAACCCACCTTCTTTTGCATTTTCTTGTTTTGCTTTGGTTTCGCTTTCAATTCCTCTTTTCATCTTTTGCTTGGGTTAGTTTTGAAATTTTGATCTCCTTAAGTTTTTTTGAGAAAATGTGGAAGTTTTACTTTTGCACGTTTCCATCTACTAGTTTCCGCTTATGGGTTTTCGTCTACAGGTTTCCGCTTACAGGTTCCCGTCTGCAGGTTTCCACTACAGAAATTCCACTCTTTGACGCCGTCAAGCCTCTGGCCCACAAACCTTCAATCCCCTCAAAAGTGAAATCCCCTCAAAGGTGAAATCCCCTCAAAAGTCAAATTTTCTCGAAATAGAAAATTTTCTTGAAATATAAATTTTCCCGTTCAAAAAGAAAATTCTCTTGAAATGGAAATTTTCCTGAAATAGAAATTTTTCGTAAAGTGAAAATTTTCTCAAAATGGAAAATTTTCTTGAAATAGAAATTTTCTCTAAATAGAAATTTTCTTGAAATAGAAAAATTTCCTGAAATGGAAAGTTTCCTAAAATGGATTTTTTTCCTAAAAGGAAATTTTTTTGATGGACTATGGATATGAAATTGATAAATTTTAACATTTTAAATAAAGGAAATTTATCAAGTGTTAATGATTTTTTTGGAGGTTTAAATTATGATATTTTATGACACGTGCTTTTCAAGATGCTTGGAGGTATAAAAGATCAATTCGTTAAGGATGAAATTGTGCCAAGTGTTGGAGGGAGCTATTATTTAATTAAAGGAGGAGTAAATGAATTAAATGGACAAGATGAACATGCACATGGATTCATGCAAGGCCTAATTCACTTTAGGGGGACTCAAAACTAAAATTAAAAGATGAACCTAAATATTTAATGTTGATCTACATTAGAATTCATGCCAAGATGTACTAGTTGGAAAAGTGTTTTTGAAAGGACAATAGGGGGATTATCTTATTTCTCCAAAATTATTGTTCATCAAAAATGAGAAAGGGAGATAATTGTTCCTCCTTGGATTAAATTTGTAACAAAATTAATTGATTGGATGTAAATGAGGCATGTATTGCCAAAACTCAGTGTACCTCAAATATTAAATGTAGATGCAATTTGGGCCCTTTATATGGATTTAATCTTGGCCATTGATTTGTAATCTAACATCTATAAAGGGCTATGTCTTGTCATTTGTAAGTAGTGGTAGACAAAGTAGAACACTAGGAGAGTTAGTTTTAGGAGGGGAGAGGACTAGAAATTGTTAAGAAAATATTGGAGAAATTAATACAGTGAAATCATTGATATGGTGAATTAATATAGTTAGATCATTGATTTGGTGAATTCATATAGTTAGATCATTGATTTGGTGAATTCATGTGTTAAGTTTGAAGGTGTTATGGTTTCTTGTTTTTGCTTCTCGAATGTTAGTTTTTAGTTCATTTATGATAATGGTGAAATGGTGAAGATGCTTTGATGAATCTGTTGCTTGTACAAATTGGGATTTGTTGATTGTAACTCACAGTGCATGGTTAGTCTGAACCAATTAATGTAATAGTTCAACTATGAGTGTTTATTCATGTCATGCTAGTAATTGGGTGTATGCGTAAATGTTCATGGTCTAAAAATCTTCCACCTTTATTTGAAGATTGCACTATTTATGTGGCATTGTAGATTTGATCTTGGCTAAGTAGGAATAGGTTTTGATGGGGATTTGTCAGTCTACAATATTAGTCATTGTTATCATTGATCTTAGGTGTTAGTTTAGGATCTCTAAACCCTATTGTAGACATCCAAATTTGGACAATTAATTTATCCAAATTTATCACTTTTCATCTAAAACATCCTTTTAGCCGGGTTAATTAAGTAATATTACTATTATTTAATTAATATCTTTAATTCTGTCAAATCCCTAAGGTATTTAATTAAATACCTTACCCTCCTTAATCCTCTTTTCATCAAATAAATTAAATAAATATTACATTTATTTAATTCCTCACATGTCATTTTCATTTAATCCTAATCCATTTCCTAATCTCTTCATTAAGGATGTGCACATGCCTAATCCTTGATTAGGATGTGTCACATCCTCCAACTTTTGCAAGTTGGCTTCTAATCCATATTAACCCCTAATTATCCTCTAATTACTAATTAGTCAAACCTAATTAGTACCTTGGTCAACTCTCCCCATCTCCCAAGGAATTTTTAATTCCTTTTTATTTACCCTAGGCTCCTCTCTTCCCCATGTGAATTTTTAATTCACATTTTATTCCTTCTAGAATCCCCTTTTCCCATGCACCTTCTAGAATATTTGACTTGTCACATCAAGTCACATGTGACAAACTCCCACCTTTTGGGAGCATTGTCTTATCCACCAGATTCTTCCAATCATTGTGAATTTTTAATTCACTTTTATTCACCCAAGATTCTTCCCATCTCCCAATGTACTTGCAAGGTACTTGTACTTCCTCCACATCATGTACCTTTCTTCCACCTCACCTCCACATCATCCTTCCTTTATCCACTTCATAATCCACATGTCAAGATGTGAGGGCTTGTGAGTCCTCAACTCACCTTAGCCCCTCATCTTGACCTTGTTGGATCAATCTTGACCATTGAATTCTCTAGAGAATTCAAGATTCTCTATAAATACCCCCTCCTCAAGGGCATTAGAGAAGAATTTTGATTTTCATAACCTTATGCTGCCAATTTTCCTTCTAAACACTTAGTCAATTTGCAACTACATGCTGCCACTTTGTGCACTCATCCTATTTGCAATATCATCCATTTGCATTTTACATCCAAGCACATAATAGTGATCTTCAATAGAGCCATCAAGGAGCACACATCCTATCTTAAGCAAGGGCCAATCAAAGGAGTATCAGCAACAAGGGGAAGGTAAACTATTTGTCTTACATTATCTACTCTTCTCATTGTTTTATCACTCTCTTTTGGCTAATCTTGAGGTGTTCTTGATATTTTGTTTTTCATAGTTTTTAGTTGTTTTGCTCATTTAGAATAGCATAATATCAGGGTATACATTTCTGGCACGCCCGGTGGGACCCACAAACGGGCTCCCATATTTTTACGTTTTCTGTTTGCTTTTGCGAACGCTGCGTCAGAGGGGGCGCCTACGCCCCACTTTTTCCGCAGAGGGGCGGCTACGCCCATTTTTCCGCAGAGGGGCTGCTATGCCCCAATTTCACAAAAGGGCGCCACGCCCCATTTTTCACAAAAGGGCCCACGCCCCACTTTTCTCAATAGAGGGCTTACGCCCCATTTTTTCACAAAGGCCACCATTTTTCACAAAAGGGCGGCCACGCCATTTTTCACAAAAGGGCAGCCACGCCTAGGGCGGCCACTTCCATTTTCACAAAAGGGCTGGCCACTCCATTTTCACAAAGGGCGGCCACGCCTTAGGCGCCACTCCTATTTTCTTTTCACAAAGGGCGGCCACGCCTCTTTTTCACAAAGGGCTGCCACGCCTAGGGCTGCCCATGCCCCATTTTCACAAAAGGGCGGCACGCCCCATTTTTTACAAAAGGGCGGCCACGCCCCCATTTTTCACAAAAGGGTGGCCATGCCCCTTTTCAGCGCTACGCTTTTGCTGCGATGGGCTGCATCACTGAAGGTGTAAAATTGGTGTTCTGATTTCAGATTCAGCTGTTTCCTTATTAACATTGTTCTTGCAAGGATACATGTGTTTTGTGCTAACCTTTTGCAGCATATTCTTGTGAAGTTGATGGAGAAAGCGGGATAAAATATCTAATATTTGCTTGCAGGGCTATCCGTTTGCTCCATTTTCTTTAAAATTATCCTTGCTATTTTCTAAAACATAGCTTAATTAGGAGGAGTAATATTTGCTGCTTGCTGTTTTGTCTCTTTGTGTTACCCTAAGGGAGTAGTAGCTTGTTTCTGCTTTCCCCTTGCACTTCGTGTGAGCCTGGGGAGTAGTTGGAAGCGGTTATTGCTTTCTTCATAGTGGGACCTGCTTGGGGATTTCATCACCCCAAGGGACGATTCCAACCACGCGTACCGGTGGGGTATACAAAGGGGGGAGAGCAAAAGTTGTACCCCAATCCAGTCACGTCGTAATTGGCGGAGCGTCGAAGCTAGGGTGATACCTAGATAGATGTGAAGAGTTGGTCCGAGCCCTTCAATATCTTGCTGGGGTTCCCGACTCACGCTTGTGACGGGCTGGTGTTCACGGTTGTGCCTCACGTACCGAGAGTATATCGAGGACTCCCTAGATACCTTGTGCATCCTAGATTAAGACCACTTTGGCCATACCCTTAACACTAATTATAGGGTTGTATTTGTTTGAGAGTGTTTTCTTGTGAAAAAAACCAGTGAACTCTTAACAATTTGGCCTTATCATTATCATTTTAAAGTCCTTGCCATAGCCATTTGCATCAAACCAAGCCTCTGGTCCACTGTAGAAGTGCAATTACGCCCCTGTTTTTGCTGCAGAAGTGCAATTACGCCCCTATTTTTGCTGCAGAAGTGCAATTACGCCCCTATTTTTGCTGCAGAAGTGCAATTACGCCCCTGTTTTTGCTGCAGAAGTGCAATCACGCCCTTGTTTTGCTGTAGAAGTGCAATTACGCCCCTGTTTTGCTGCAAAAGTGCGTTTACCCGAAACCCCTCCATTTGGATTCATTCCACCTTCAAACCTTCATTTTACCATTCCAAACCATTACCTCATCATCCCAAACCTTCGTTTTGTCACTTTAAACCATCAAAAAACCTCCATTTACCCCTTTTAAACCTCCATCTCCTTATTCCAACCTTTCGTTCGACCATCCTAAATCCCCATACGTCCTCCACATTTATCCTTAATCCCCCATTTATTCTAATTTCTTCCTAATCCACCAATCATTTCTTACCATTTGCATCTCCAAAACACCACCCATAACCAAACCGTCCTACCCTTGTATTACAAAGTGATTACCTAAATTGACCATAGCACTTGAACTTGATTATTAGTCTTTAACTTCAAACCCAATCAATTCGCCTCCATCTTGAGGTGAATTCGGTGTTGCAAGTTATCATCCTTGGCCCAATCAATCCATTCCTAGCTTAAGGTGGATTCGGTGCCGTAATCGTCCTATTAATCAATCAAAGTTCTAGGGTTACTAAGGGTAATCTCACGTGATCAAGCTTAAGGTCTCTCTCTCAAATCCAATCCAAAACAATCAAATCCAATCAAATCCAATCAAATCTAATCCGAATCCAATCTAATCCAATCCAAATCCAATCTAATCCAATCCAAATCCAATCCAATCCAATCCAATCCAATCCAATCCAATCCAAATCCTAATCCAAGCGAATCCAATCCAATCAAATCCAATCCAAGCGAATCCAATCCAATCCAATCCAAATCCAATCCAATCAAATCCAATCCAACCCAATCACCTTCGACCCAATCAATCTACTTCCATCTTGAAGTAGATTCGGTGTCACAATCATCCTTTGATAATCAAATCTTATCATCATAATCAATCCCATTGCATCATCCAATCATCCTAATCTGAGCTTTAGTCCAATCCTGATATGAGCTTGACCCAAATCCCGATTTGAGCTTTAGTCTGATCCCATCCAAAATCTTTTCATCCATCCTCTTTATCCCTTCACCATCATGAATCCTTATCCTCCATCAATAGTGGTCAAGGGAAACCCTAATTACATTGACAACGATAATGAAAGTCTTGTTGATCAAGAGGAACATGACATAGACCCCCTTGACACTATCATTGCTAGTAAGCTTTCTCCACCCACTTTCCAAAATCCAATCACCCCCCTCGAGTTATCCCGTTATGTCTTCGTCCATGCCTAATCATGTTTCTTCTGCTACCTTTGACAAGGGATATCCGTCATATCCATCATACCCTTCATCTACATCGTCCTCTTATCCAACACCCACATCCTCTTATCCTAGTCTACCATCTCAATACCCCCATCTTAATCCCCCATCCACATCCTCCTATCTAAATCCTTCATCCACATATGCCCACTACCCTAATCTTCCATGCCAATCTACTCACTCTAATCCTACATCCACACCCTTTTACCTTAATCCTACATCCACATATCCTCATCCTAATCCACCATCCCGATACCCTTATTATAATTCATTCCCCACATCCTCTTGTCCCACTATATCCTCCTATCCTAATCCACAATCCATGTCCCCCTACCTTAATTCACCACTCCAATATCCTTACCTTAACTCTCCATCCAATCCTAGTCCTCCATCTACTCCTAGTCCTCCATCCAATCCCATTCATCCATCTACTCCTAGTCCTCCATCCAATCCTAATCCCCCATCTATTTCCAGTCCTGCATCCAATCCCATTCCCCCATCTAATCCTAGCCCACCAATCCATAAACCTTCATCCACTCCCACCTCGCCATCTCAGCCTAGCGTATTCAAGTTTCTCCAAGGACTTATAACAAAGGAAACATCCCCCGCTCCACACATTGCAGTTATGGAACCATGCCATCCCGACCCATCATCCATGGTCGTTAGTGACGAGACCCTTCTCCATCCAACACCTATCATTGATGATACCATCACATCCTTTGAATCTGTTGAACCCCCATCTCCTACCATCACATCTTCTGAATCTACTAAGTCCCCATCCCTTACCTTCACATCTACTGAATCCATTGAACATCCACCTCCTACTCCAAGAGTCAGTGAACCCATCGACGACGCCCAAACCCATCCCAATGAACCTCATGAATCCTCCATCCCTCCATCTTCCCCACTTGAAGAGTCCCAACAAGACTCCGTTATCATGCCATTGACACAAGATGAGTCATGCCAAGAGTCTAATCCAAAGCATGCCAACATATCCCCTTCTCTAGATCAAGATCCTACCATCCCATCTAGTCCACCTCAAGATCAAAGTCCCCCATCCATTCCATCCCATGATCCTCTTGACATCCAAGCTTCCACCACTCCATCTCCATCTCCATCACATGAGCTTACTACCACAAATCCAGACCCTATCTTGACCCCTACTCTTGATGTTGCTATCCCATCATCTCCTTCTCATAATTCCCCATCATCACCTAAAACTGCTATACCCACATCGCTTGCATATCCCCTTGGTACTCTCACATTCTTCCATGGTGGCCTCCTCGCAAAAGAAAAGCATAGTGTATTTACCACCCATCATCCTCCACCTAATAATGGACTCGCATCATGTTTTCAGAATAACACAAATCCTATCATGGATCGCATGCTTAAGAAAATGAACTATCAAGGAAAAGGTCTAGGCCTTCATGAGCAAGGTATTTTAGAGCCCATTCAAGTCAAAGAACAAGTCTACATGCAAGGTCTTGGACCTATTTCCCAAGCCTCACAATCTAAAGATGTTGGTACAACCTCTAGACGTCCTCAACAAGCCTTTTCCAAAAGAAATGTCGGCTCTTCCCATCGCCCCACTAGATCATATGTTGCCATTCCTCCTCCTCTATCGTATCGCCTCAAAACCACCGTCCATATTCCTCCTTCATCTGCTCCCTCCATCTTGGGTCCTTACATCCCTCCATCCACCATATCCCATCCTTCATCTACTCCATCCATCTTGGGTCCTTATGTCCCTCCACCCACTCCATTTACTTTGGGTCCGTATATCCCAAAACCACCTCCTCCATCTCATCCTTTTATCCATCCAACGCCTATCCATGTCATCCATCATAAACATCCCTCTCACATGTCCCATAATCAGGATCAACAAAGGCACATATCTAAACATCCCCCATCTACACGTAATCCCCATACTCCTACCTCCAGTGCTCCACATCGTCCATCCCCTCACACCCATCCCATTGCTAATAAATGCACTTTGGATGCTAACATAAAAATGCATAAATCCAAACATCCACATGGATCTAAAGCTCCCCATGTTCCCTCTACAAGACATGGTGAAGAAAAGAAAAACAAAATCCCAAATCAAAATCAAATCTATAGCTCGCAAAGAGCCAGCAAAGCAAAGATCAAAACCATGTGGATCCCAAAGAAAAAAGATGCAATGCCATCACATGAAAAATCTGTAAGAACATCCAAAGTTGCTAATCCAAAAGCTAGTCATACACCCCTTTCATCTCCTAAGTCTGTTTTGGGTCCTTATGTTCCAAAGTTCACCACCCCATCTCCTCCATTATCCACACATTCTCCATCCAGTAATCCTCTCATCTTTTCACATCCACCACCACATGTGCCAATGTTGGTCCTGAACACATCTCCCCATCACATATCCACCCCATCATTCTATCCATACCCTTTCCAGCATACCATCCATTACCCCACATATCTCCCCCATCAAAACCCCATAATTCACCCTCATGCGTAATCCATTTATCCTCATAAGGTTGTACCAACATCCAATAATCGGTTCGAACATGGGCTCTTACTACCTCGTATAGAACTTGATGCTTGAGTCATCCATCCATATCCATATCATGTATCTTCTAACTTCCCTTATCCACATCCCTATCCTTATCCATTTTCATCCCCCTACTATCCAAAAAAAAAAAAAAGAGTCAAAAAAGTCAAAAAAGTCAAAAAAATCAAAAAATCAAAAAAATCAACAAAGTGACAAAAAGATCCAAAAATAGTAAAGAGAAATAATTCATCCAATGGTGAAAACTTGGCAAACAAGCGCCTTGGATAAGTACCATGATGAAAACCTGGCAAACAGGCGTCATGCGTAAATCCCCATCTGCACTTGGGGGCAACTTCTTAATATGCATTCCCTCCATCCACTATGCTTCTAGCTATTGCACCCATCTTCCTATTATCCATCCTCTTCATCAGCTCCTCCCATCCCATCTATCTTCTGCATCCTACCATCATATCTCGTTTATCTCCCATTCCCTCCATCCTTCTTGTGATCTTGATCAAAATAGGGGCACTTATCTATGCATGCTTTGGACACCTCTTGGTCTACATTCCCTTCTCTATCATATTCCTTGGTCACTCATCCTATCCACCTCTATTTATCTCCTTTATCTTCCCATCCATTTGTCTTCCACCCTTCATGCCTCCTCATATATGACATATCTAGAGTGGGGGCATCGGCTTCCTTTGTGACATAGTCCTTGGAGACATTATCTATCACAACATCCCTTCATCTCCCTATCCATCTATCATAACATCCCTTCCATCTCCCCATTCGTATCTTCATATCCATCTATCCTAACATCCCTTCCATCTCCCCATCCTTATCTTTATATCCATCCCCTTCATCTCCCAATCCTTATATTCCCATCCATCCAAACAATCCCTCCCATCCCCCATCCCTATATCTCTATCCATTCTTTCATCCCATCTCATAATCCCTTGTCATTGGTATCTACCTATAGGATTTTCCCCGTGCAATCCAATGTCATCTATCTTATCGTCATCACTTCTGCTTCTTTTGCACATCTTTTCTATCTCATCGTTCATCACTTCATCATTCATCTATATGGCATGTCATTCACCCACTTCATCTGTGATGATTTGGATAACTATCCCATCCCTGAGCTTTATATTGTCACTGTCCTCCCATCCAATCCAATCCAACAGGTCTATCTTATTCTATCGTGTCAATTCCGTCATTTTAACCCCTTATCTAGGGTTATCTCATCATCTTTCATCCATCACTTGTCTGTGGCCTTTTGTCGACCTACGTTGCCCCTGCGCTTTCACGTAGGCAAGGTCGATCATTTGATCCGCCCCCGGGGTTCCGTCCATCATCGATCTTCATTGTCCACTTTGGTCCTCTATCGTCTATCATCGGTCTTTCTCCTTTTGTCCATCCTATCTTTACCATCCATCAAGGTCTCCATCTTGGTCAGTCTTCAGCCTTTTATCGAACTACGAGGGCTCTGCGCTTTCCCGTAGGCAAGGCTAATCTTTGATCGGCCCTGAGCCCCTAGGTCTTTAGGGTGTGTTAGTCTCATGTCGTGTCTCCCTTGTGTCGTGTCATCAAGATATGTCTTTATCTAGCTGATCCTTAACCAACAAGACCCACTTGTATCATGAAATCCAATCGATTTTGAACATCCCACGTCATATAGATCTTTTAGCTTAGTATCCATCATCGGTCTCAACATGATGCATCCTTCCTAACAGACCTCATCAATCCCATCCATCCCCTTGATCCTATGGCAAAGGACACTTGAAATTGACTGCGATCTTTTGATGCTTTTGGATTTTGTTTATCATTTGAGCTCCCTATCATCACTTGTCAAAACTGCCATAATCCATCATATTATGGTGTGTTTTGATTGGTCAACATAGGGGCATATCTTGATCTTTTTGTCTATTTTTGTCTTCTTGGTTGTCCCACATAGTACCCACCAAGATCCCCGAGGTCTTGTGTTATGCTAGGGAATCCTTGTGTGCTTGTGGTTATCCCAATACCTGGCCCGACCAAAGTCATCGTGACTTTGGGGTGTTGGGATAGCCTTCTTGTTTGTTATGTGTGTTTTATGCATTAGACACTAATCCGCCTTGGTTCTTCATACCCTGGCATCTTGTGTCTTATGCTATAGCAAAAATCAGTGCTCCGAAGATGGCAAATTCTATTAGGATTGCATTTCATTTTCCATTCTATCGTCTTGCATGTATCACAATCCCCCATTCATTCATCCTTCATCCTTATCTCACATCTCTATCCAACCCCCATCCATTCCATTTAGCCCAAATCATCTAATCATATCCTTGGTCTTGTTCTCAGTCTTGCTACCAACTTTGACCCCTCATCCTCATCCTCATCATCATCCATTAGTATCCTTCCCTATCCCTTTTGGTGTTGTTTTGGGATGTATCCTTCCCTCATCAACAACACTTTCCTCATCATCAGCGGGAGGTATTCTTCCCTATCCTTTGGTGTTGTTTTGGGATGTATCCTTCCCTCATCAACAACACTTTCCTCATCATTATCGGGAGGTATTCTTCCCTATCCTTTAGTGGTGTTTTGGGATGTATCCTTCCCTCATCAATACCACTCAGTGGGATGTATCCTTCCCTATCCTCGTGTTGTTTTGGGATCTTTAATTCCCTCATTGACAACCCTCCATCCATCATCAACCCATTTTGGCTTGTACCTTGACTGGGGCAACACCTTTTGTCCTCAAATCCATTTGTGCTTCATCCATTTCCAATCACTTATCATCACTTTGCATCATCTTCTTCATCTCACCTTGCATCATCTCATCCATTTCAAGAGCACACATGTGTTCTCTTCAACCCGCATGTCCTCTCGAGGGGGCATCCTCAATCCCTAACTCTTCATCTTGACCCCCATCATATTTCTTCCTAGTCATCTGTTTGATGACTGGGGCATCCTTCCCAATCTAACCATCTCATTCTGGGTCTATATTTTAATATTCTTTGAAATGATGCTACTTCGTAACACCATCTCAAAGAGGGGCAAAATGTAGACATCCAAATTTGGACAATTAATTTATCCAAATTTATCACTTTTCATCTAAAACATCCTTTTAGCCGGGTTAATTAAGTAATATTACTATTATTTAATTAATATCTTTAATTCTGTCAAATCCCTAAGGTATTTAATTAAATACCTTACCCTCCTTAATCCTCTTTTCATCAAATAAATTAAATAAATATTACATTTATTTAATTCCTCACATGTCATTTTCATCTAATCCTAATCCATTTCCTAATCTTCTTCATTAAGGATGTGCACATGCCTAATCCTTGATTAGGATGTGTCACATCCTCCAACTTTTGCAAGTTGGCTTCTAATCCATATTAACCCCTAATTATCTCTAATTACTAATTAGTCAAACCTAATTAGTACCTTGGTCAACTCTCCCCATCTCCCAAGGAATTTTTAATTCCTTTTTATTTACCCTAGGCTCCTCTCTTCCCCATGTGAATTTTAATTCACATTTTATTCCTTCTAGAATCCCCTTTTCCCATGCACCTTCTAGAATATTTGACTTGTCACATCAAGTCACATGTGACAAACTCCCACCTTTTGGGAGCATTGTCTTATCCACCAGATTCTTCCAATCATTGTGAATTTTAATTCACTTTTATTCACCCAAGATTCTTCCCATCTCCTGAATGTACTTGCAAGGTACTTGTACTTCCTCCACATCATGTACCTTTCTTCCACCTCACCTCCACATCATCCTTCCTTTATCCACTTCATAATCCACATGTCAAGATGTGAGGGCTTGTGAGTCCTCAACTCACCTTAGCCCTTCATCTTGACCTTGTTGGATCAATCTTGACCATTGAATTCTCTAGAGAATTCAAGATCCTCTATAAATACCCCCTCCTCAAGGGCATTAGGAAGATTTTGATTTTCATAACCTTATGTTGCCAATTTTCCTTCTCAAACACTTAGTCAATTTGCAACTACATGCTGCCACTTTGTGCACTCAACCTATTTGCAATATCATCCATTTGCATTTTACATCCAAGCACATAATAGTGATCTTCAATAGAGCCATCAAGGAGCACACAACCAATCCAAGCAAGGGCCAATCAAAGGAGTATCAGCAACAAGGGGAAGGTAAACTATTTGTCTTACATTATCTACTCTTCTCATTGTTTTATCACTCTCTTTTGGCTAATCTTGAGGTGTTCTTGATATTTTGTTTTTCATAGTTTTTAGTTGTTTTGCTCATTTAGAATAGCATAATATCAAGGGTATACACCTACATATTTTGATCTTTCTTTGGGTTATTTTTAGGAGAAAAACACCACAACATTGAAACATTTGATGATAAAAGTCATTTTTCAGATCTCAGATTTGGAAATGATAGTTGGGGTTTGTATCCAGTTTTAGATTTCATAAAATCCTTGTTTGAGTCTTATAAGCTTCCAATCTATGTAAAGCATACATTCCCTTTGTGACACCAGAAAATCACATCAAACATTGAGTCCTTTCTGCAAGTCAAGACGTAACATCCAAAACCTTGGGGTCATTTTCTAAAGATTTTTTGTAGAAAGTTACCATTCAAGAGAGATAACACTTGTGTTTTATCTGTGTTGTGTAGTGAAAAAAACACCTATCAACAACACTTAAGGAAAAAAAAGTTTGCAATCAAGTATCATTTTCTAAGGGAGAAGGTTGTAGTGGAGGTAAAGTTGGAGTATGTTGAGACTAAGGAACAAGTGGCGGGCATCTTCACAAAACCACTTCCTAAGGAGACTTTTGAATTTCTCCAGAGGAAGCTGGGAGTTGTTGCTCCCTCCTCTTGAATCAAGAGGAAGTACAAGTTGAGGGGGAGCTTGGTCTTCCTGTTGCAAGAAGTCTAGGTGGTCTTGTAGAATGTTTTTAGAAGTAGTGCGGTATGGACTCAGGGGGAGTTATCCTAAAGAAGCTCCAGAGAATGCTTTGCTTTCCTCCATATTTTAAGATTTGGTCTTATGGTTTGGAAGTTTGACAAAAGCAAGTGAGAAGTATGTATGTTCCTATTTTTAGAACATATGAGTTACTACAGGTGTTTCCAAAACTTGTAGAATGAAGACTATGTTGTTGCAGTCAGAGAGGTTCAAAGAAATGCTCTAGATTTCTCCATATTTGAAATCGTGGTCTTGCAGTTTTTAGGATAAGTTTAAAGGGGGAGAAATTCCACTGATATTGTTGACATTCACCATTGATGTCAATGGGGGAGAAGAAGAACTCAAAATGATATATTTCCTAAGAGGGAGAATTGGAACTCAATATAAGATATGTCTTTATGTGTGGCCAACATTTTGTTGTTTTCCATCAATGAAAAAGAGGGATATTTTTGAACAAAGGTTCTCATTGATGCCAAAGAATATTGGAATATATGATTAGATGTGGCACTATCTTTTCAATAGTTTATTGTGAACCAAATGGAGTTGTTCTGTCATACTTGCCAATGTTGGTAATTGTACTATCATATCATTTTGAGTTGCAGAGATTTGCAGAAATATATGTTACTAGCTATATTGGAGTGTCTATGGTCTAGAAGTATGTTGTATATCAAGAGTTGTAGACACGTAAAATGTACATGCACTTGATCCCTTACTAACACCAGTTCATCTTGAATCATCTCCTTTGCTAGTCATTTAATTAAATAATCTTTATTTAGTTAAATTCATCACACTTCATCTCTTAATTAAATAAATCAATTTTATCTGATTAAGTCATCATCTCCTATTA
This sequence comes from Sequoia sempervirens, assembly GCA_007258455.2. NCBI lineage: Eukaryota > Viridiplantae > Streptophyta > Pinopsida > Cupressales > Cupressaceae > Sequoia > Sequoia sempervirens. The sequence goes on along the minus strand of VDFB02058242.1, from coordinate 638,197,106 downwards.
ATTAAATAAATTATTTTATTTAATTAATCCTATAGTCCCTCTATAGAACTCCAATCCTAGCACCTGTAAAACACAAGAAACAAACACAAAATTAGAAGGAATTGGCTTTGCTCAACCCACTATTATTTTATTCGCCCTGCTGCAACAAGTGCAGTCTTTTCATTTTAAGCACAACATGGTGATTGCCTCTAAACAAATGAAGACACGCTCCACTATTGACCTTTCCATTGCATGGAAACTACAAAACATAAGACACCACATTACTATGCAGTGTATTCTTCATCTTTATAGCAGTTGGGGAACCAATTGAAAACTTAGAGTAATATAAAAAGAAGCCATGTTATCTTCATACCCACTGACCTCCATGGGTGAACTAAGGAAAAAAAACCTCCAATTCAAATTGTGGGTATGTGCAGGATCATCATGGAAAAAACAGGCCCTTAAGTGGCAAAAAAATTCAGAAAAATCAAAGTTAGGAAACTTGATGTAAAAATTTGAATAAGTTATCTATATTATTTCAAAAATATGTAAAAAAAAAATCTATTGCAAATTGAATGTAGTTTCCAAACTACTAGGTTTATTTAAAAAAATAAAAATCTATTTGGTGAAAATTTGAAATTTCAATGCAATAGTACTTAAATTTCAGGGAAAAAATAAGTATGTGTTTGTCTGACCACCCTAACCACAATAAGATGATAATATTATTTTATAAGATTTTAGATATAAGTAGAGGACTCATGTCCCGATGTGATGCATATTTTTTTGTAATTTTTTTTCCAAGTAAATAATTAATTATGAATTTTTTTATTACAACTTAAAAAAATATAAAAACTCATATGTTTGACCACCTTAACTTGGTCAAAACTTCATGAAATTCATTTTTTTTAATCTTATAGTATGCGAAGAATAGAATGTGATGCATGTTTTGGATTCAAAAAATGTGATACCATTTGAAAGCTATAGATGTTTTTCAATCAACCTATCAGTCAAGACTTTAGTCATAATTCAAATAGAAAATGAATAATAATAATTTATTAAATTCAAAGTAAAGCATGATTTATATTGGTGGAAAGCTGAGAATCTCCTTTAAAATCCCTTTTCGTTTCATCAATTTTGGGAAAAAAAAAGTTGTCAGCCACATACCCATCATATCACCACTTTTTGGCCCATCATGATCCTACACATACCCTTGCACTAAAAAATATGCCATCTCATCTTGTTGACCTATAAAATGAAACCCATCTTCTAGAAAATCAAATTAATTTTTTTAAAGCTTTAGCATAAAAGAAACTTGAGTACTAGGTTGATCATAAGCCTAGAGAGCATTTTGTTGCTCAAAACATAACAAGATACATGTTGTGTTAGTATGTGTAGATTGATCATGCTCTAGGTTAAGATTTTAGTCTCTTTTCTAGCCATAGTTTCCCCTAAAATAATTAAAGGGAGAGTGCATGGGGGGTAGATCCCCTCTTGGGGGGTCTGAGGGGACCACTCCCCAGTAGGGGCTCGAGGGAAAATCCCACAATGGGGGTCTAGGGGAAATGTTGTTGAAGCAAAATTTTGATATATATTAATAAATAAATTTATAAACTATCTCATTGAAATTCAATTTGTAATTGCCCATAACTTTACAATTTTCTTGTCGTGGAAGTGAATAGTCAGACATGGTAAAAAAAATAGTTACTTGTAATAGCATGTAGGTTGAATTTTTGAATAGTTTTGAAGTCATGGTTTTGCATTTGAAGAATGTAGCAAAGCATGTGTGGTGAAGTCTATATACATTTTTGAAGAGATAGACAATAGTGGTATTTGTTATAGGAATGTAATTTTTTTTTCATTGGAAGTTTTAATAAAATCAAAATAGTTGTTCTATGGATGTAGACCAAAGGGTGAACCACATTTAAAAAATTATTTGTGCCTTTGTGTATTTCATTTTGTTTTGTCAATTAATTTATGTGATATGCATTTTTAAGTTGAATTCATTATTACTCCATCATGCTTTCCAACATGTTGGGCTCAAGTGAAGCACTCAATCTCAAGCACACTGTCATACATAACATAGAAAGCTACAACTTCAAAAAAAGGAAAGCCTCATACTCAACTTTACTCATATTAGGGACAAAAGGAAAACATCATACCTTGGAGTCACTCATGCTAATGCAATCTTTATCAATACAACAATTTAGATCATGAGTCTCCCCAGTTGAATATCTACACTCTTTGAATTGTCTCTCTGTTTCAATCATTTCTAAGTGATCTACTACATCATATGTGCTACAAAAACTAGACTTGTAACATACCTCTTCTTCACATGTAACCCTACAACAACACTTTCATGACCCTTTTGAAGTGCACTATGCATGAGGAATAATACATATTGTACACCAAAGAAAGAGGCTCTCATATGTGTCCATGTGATTTCCAATATGACATTCATCAAGTGCAAGAACTTCATATTGAAAATAATCAGCTGTGTACAAACACTTATTTCTATATTTGTCTCATGTATAGTTGCACCTATATTATCCTTATACAAACAATTAGTAGAAACTTCAAAATAAAAAAGGGGACAAATGAAGGTAGAAGATCAAACAAGAAAATTACTTCTTGTTCACTACTTGCATCACCAACATGTGCATGCTTTCCATAATTAGCTATTTGAATTGATTCATATGATGAAACTCTTGCATACACATCCTCTTTGTTTTCCACACTACTACAAGAAACAATAGTGTTATATTCTTCACTCTCAAGTGAGAGGTCATCATCAATCATTTCAGTACAACCATAAACAAATGATTAATCCAAATAAAGGTTGGTGCATATGCTATCATATTCATTTGTATTATTTCCACACAATCCAGCAAAACCTTCTTCTACCCACCTGCAAACACAATCATCACTTGATATTTTGGTTCTACTTGATGTCACCTCTAAAAAAAATATGTCTTTGAACAAAAAAACTCATCACCAACAACCTCTATTCTTGAGGATAATGATTTTACAACCATATCCCTTCTTAGACCATCAATAAAATCAAGACACCTATATACCTATTGCATGTGTACCAAAAGAGACTCTTCTTGTACTGAATCGAAACCTAGAGAAACATCATAGGCCCAAAGAAACATGCCAATACAAGAAGGTATGTTAGGTTTGAATTTTTTTTTGGATATTTGAAAGAGCAACAACAAACCTATGAATAAAGTTATTGCTAGACTCTTCCTCTTGCCATCTAATGTTTTTCAATTCTTCAAAAAGAGTAGTAAGGTCCAAATCCAAAGCATACTCCTCTTCAAATGCAATCACAAGTTGATTCCATAAAGAAAAAAATGATCAAGAAATATCTAATACCAACTCCTTGCCTTTCCATCTAGTGACCTAATGAAAAATCTCATCCACATGTCTTCATATTCGAACTAATATTTCTCCATGAATTCTCAAATTATCTCAACACGTGCATCTCCTTCCCAATGATCATAGCCAACAAACTTGGGTATCAATTGATAGATTGAAGATATCATCATTTTCCTTTTGTAATTGACCCAAGAAAGGTCAAGTTGCATTAAAATGGGATCAAGCGAGACAACAAGAGATGGAGAAATTAGTTTTTCTTTAACAATAGGGTGTCTGTCATTTTAGAACCCTAACCATTTCTTAACATTCCATTTCAAGCTCAAAAATAATATCCATCCTCAACCTCTTTTCAAGTATGGATTCTTGTATGTTTGAACATAAATTTTTTCATTGTGATGGGTTGTATGAACAACAAGGCGACTTATCCTCATAATATTCTTCGATATGCATCCTCTCATACTCCCTAGGTTTTCTATTATATTCTACATTCGACGACATATCCTTAGGGTATATTCATCCATTCTAGCTATTCATGATTGGTTATAACTATTTATGGAAGGTAGAAAGAAGAGGAAAAATAATTTTCTTCTTTACCAAGAAAGAAACCATGCTTTGAATCAAAAGAAAACAAGGTACCTTAAAACCAACTACAATCACTTGATATGTGTTCATGAAACATGAATAATAACACAAATTTCTTCTTTGATAGTAGAATCATCACCTCACTATAGTGAGGAAAACCTTGAAATATGTAGACCTCCAAGGAAAATATTTGATTCTAGGTTGTAACTACCAATAGAGTCTTCAAAATAACATCAACCCAACAACACTTATTAATATTGACACCATTATGTTTGTGCAAGTTGATGGGATAATTTCAACACACAACAAAATGCAAACAACAAACTTATCCAATTACCAAGGTTCTAAAAATACTCCTTTTTCTTTTAAATCCACAACCAAAGTGTCATTATGTTAGGTCTCAAAATCACTACTCCATTTCCTAGAACTAGATTTCACCCACAAGGATAGGGTTGTCAATAAATGAATGAAATTAGTTCATCAACAAAACTATGGAGGACTTTGAGCTAGCTCGATGAGAGTGGGTTAGATCTCCTACACTTCAAGATTAGCTTAGACTCAAGAGGTTGTTCCAAAGGGTATACCTTAATAGGTATTGAAACCACCTATAATAAGAGACAATGAACTAAATGATAGCTAAACCCAGCTTGCCTAGACTTGGCCCCAAATATTGTCACTAAACCAAGTAAAACTAGTTATCTCAAAACTCCTATATAGATAATAACAATATACAATCATAACCCACAATGAAAGATTTTATTTGAGGCTCACTGAAGATATATATCAATGGTTGTATCATGAGGTTATGAATGCACAAAAGGTCCTAACCCCCAAACTACTAATTTAGTGTCTTGATTTGGATGTGAGATTGGTGCATGGTTCTAGACCAATGCCTTATCCATTGGGGAATAGATTCACAACCCTTAAAATGAAAAACTAAGTAAAGAGAAGAAGAAAAACTAGTATTATATTTTCATATACCCAAAATTGTGAAATTATAGGGACAAAACATTCTTATTTGTCAAAAATAGAATTGCATATATTCATGTTCAATATGAAAGAAATTATTACAAAGCTTGCAATATTTTCATAATGTTGTTACATTAATCTCATACATAGTTACACTTATTCCAACAAGTGTGGAAAAGGAAGATCCCTACCCACGATTACAAACCCTCCAAAATGTATCCATATTGCACTAGAGACACTCTAACACATAACTCGCATTTGTCAAATCTTCTTGTATCTATGAACACATAAATAAACATATTCCATCAACACAAATAACAATAACATGAACATCAACCATCGATAGTTTTGATGGTTCTAGGAACAAGGCAAAATCTTTACCAACATCATCAAAAAAATTGGATAAGGCACGAAAGAGAAGTCTGTAGTTTGCAATAGGCGAGGAACTGGGAAACTGCCAGTAGTTTCAACGGTTCTTCCATTTGTTGAAAAACAAGGTGAAGAAAGCTTGCAATATGAACTTAAATGTGTGAATGCAAATCTGAAATATGTAGATTAACCTTAGCCTTAGTGTGAAGAAAGAATGAGAGAGAGAGATAGAACAATATAACACATGCAACAACAGATTTATATGGAGAAACCCCGAAGGGAAAAAACTCCACCACCAAAGAGAGGCAAGTATATTACTGATAATCTTCAATATTACATGCAGCAATAGACTTCTCTTATCATTCCCTGTAAATCCAGCAGCACCCTGTTACCCTGCAAAACTAAATTCTTAATAACACTAGCTCAAGGCCCCAATTTATAGAGATTTGTGAGAATGAAAACCACCATGGTTTCACCAAACAATAGGCAGCAATACCACCTAGAAAAACCCACGCCTCCCTCCTTGAAATGGTCAAAAATACCAAAAATAGCCTCTTACGAGATGCTCTTACAGCTGTCATAAGGCATCTTTTATGCATGGGCACGGGGTCTAAAATAGCATATTCATCATAGGAATCTGTCATCTTGTCATAGCATCTTATGACAACTTGCATGCATGTCATAGATGCTCTTACAACACCCTATTTTGACCCACAACCTTATTTTAGAAGATTCCAAGGTGGGACGCCTAGCTAATTTGTCCTTTTCCATAAGGATAAACGGTAACGGTAACACTGCATTTACATAGTCTCTTTCACCATTGTTGGTCAAACAGTTTCACCTCTTATGGGTAAATGTACAAAACACTTTAGGAGAATAATAAAATAAAGGATTTACAAGGTTGATGACACCTAAATCCTAACATTCTCCCACTTGACATCATACATTGTAAATTACACCCATAGAGATACAATTACATAGAATTAAGTAATGATCAAGGCCCATGGCCTTTCTGCACCAAGAGAACTTTTCCGTGGTGACTGGCTTAGTAAGAGAATCTGCAACATTATCCAAAGTGTCAACTTTTTCAATCAAGACTTGTCCATTCTCAACCATTTCTCGCACAAAGTGATACTAAACATCAACATGCTTAGTACGAGCATGATACATAGGATTTTTAGCCAAACATATGGCACTCTGACTATCACATCCGATCCTCACTATCCTGTAATCAAAACCAATACCATTACCAAGTCTCTGTAACCAAACTGCCTCTTAGAGGCATGTGTAGCAGCCGTATACTCGCTTCAGTGGTAGACAAAAGCAACTGTAGTTTGTCTTTACTCATCCAACTCACTGCTCCTCCAAACAAAGTAAACACATAGCCACTAGTGGACCTTCGACTATCCAAGTCACCTAAATCTGCATCAACAAAACCCTGTATGTCCAATGACTTATCAACATTGTCAGTACCATGATAAACCAAACAGTAATCAGAAGTGCCTTGCAAATATCTGAATACCCTTTTGACAAAAGTCCAATGTTCTTTACCAGGGTTAGACATAAACCTGCTTAGAACTCCCACTGCTTGGGCTATATCTGGTCTAGTACAAACCATTGCATACATTAAACTACCGATAGCACTAGCATAAGGAACTTTAGACATTTCATCAATATCATCATCCAATTTAGGACACATGTCTAAACTCAACTTAGTACCAATAGGAAATGGAATATTTACTGGTTTACAGTCCTGCATATTAAACCTTTGCAAAATAGTGTTAACATACTTGCTCTGACTTAACCAAAGCTTTCTGTGAATCCGATCCCTAATGATTTCCATCCCAAGAATATATTTAGCAGCCCCTAAATCTTTCATATCAAATGTGCCAGAAAGCTGAGTTTTAAGTTCCCTAATCATTGCCTTATTGTTACCAATGAACAACATATCATCCACATATAAGACAATAATTAGTATCTGATCATCAATAACTTTAAAGTAAACATAGTGATCCTCATCACTTCTAACAAAACCCATATTTAATGCAAATGCATCAAACTTCTGGTACCACATCCTAGGTGACTGTTTCAAACCATATAGAGACCTCTTTAACCTGCAAACCAAGTGTTCTTTTCCTTTCACAACAAAACCGTCAGGCTGTTGCATATAAATTTCTTCCTCTAGATCCCCATGCAAGAAAGCAGTTTTAACATCCATTTGTTCTATTTCTAAATCATAAGCAACAAGCAATGGATAAAATGAATCTAATAGAGGTTAACTTAGCAACAGGAGAGAATATTTCACCAAAATCAACTCCCTCTCTCTGGGAGTAGCCCTTGGCCACTAATCTGGCCTTGTACCGTTCCAACTTTCGTCTGCACCAAACTTCTTTTTATATATCCACTTACAACCAATGGCCTTTCTTCCTTTGGGCAAACTAACAAGATCCCAGGTGTCACAATTTTTCAAAGACATCATCTCATCATGCATGGCCTGCATCCAAGACTCACATTCTTCTGAAGAGAGAGCCTCCCTGAAAGATCTAGGTTCATCATCAGTACATAACAAAGCAAATTTACAACGAAAATCAGGTGGGCTATACCTGTCAACTGGATTTCGTTGTCTTGTGGATCTTCTCAAAGGTGGAGTAAGAGGTTCCTCCTCATGTTCATCCTCATTGTTTTCAACTTCTTCTGTTACAACGGATTCGTCAGAACTCTCTTCTTCTTCTCCATCTTCTTGTCCATCTCTTTGTTCTTCCACATGTGCATCTTCTTGCTTAGTTTCAAAATGCACTGTCTTTGACTTTTCCTTTGGTTGCACATCTTCAGAGTTAGCTCTAAATTCCCTGAAAATAACATCTCTAGAAAATATCATCTTTCGTGTTATTGGATTCCAAAGTTTATAACCTTTAACATTTTCACCATAACCTACAAAGATGCATTTCTGAGATTTGGGATCCAATTTAGACTGCTTCTCTTGAGGCACATGAACAAAAGCCTTACAATCAAAGACCCTTAAATGTGAAACTGAAGGCTTTTTACCCAACCACATTTCATAAGGAGTTTTATCAACAAGAGCTTTACAAGGAGATCTATTAATTAAATAAAAAGCAGTACCAACAGCCTCTGCCCAAAAGCATTTGTCTAACTTAGCACTACTTAACACGCTCCTAGCTCTTTCCATTAATGTACGGTTCATTCTTTCTGCTACCCCATTTTGTTGGGGTGTGTAAGGTGTAGTCTTTTGCCTAACAATTCCTGCATGTTTGCAAAACTCATCAAATTCCTTAGAACAATATTCACCCCCATTGTTAGATCTCAATACTTTTATCTTATAATTTGTTTGCTTTTCAACCAATGCCTTAAATTCCTTAAATTTGGTGAAAACTTCAGATTTTGTATGCATAAAATAAATCCAAGTATATCTTGAGTAATCATCAATGAAGGAAACATAATAATGAGATCTACCCAAAGAATCTGTATCCACTGGACCACACACATTCGAATGAATAAGTTCTAACAATCCATTAGCTTTATTAGATCTTTTAGGAAATGATGACCTATTTTGTTTACCAAACACACAATCCTCACAAAAATCATTTTTACCAACAGAATAATCAGAAATACCATCTACTAGTTTCTTATCAAGTATGGTCCTAAGACCTTTTCACCAATGTGACCCAATCTATGGTGCCACAACATACATGCATTTTCAGCGCTAGTTACAAAAGAGGAGTTACAAAAAGTAGAGGCATGTAGCATAAATAAATTCCCTATCCGAGATCCTTTAGCAACCACCAAACTTCCCCTTACCATCCTGCAACCAGACTTGTCAAATGTCACATGCATCCCAGAAACATTCAACTTGGAAACTGAAATTAAACTTTTTGTAAGTCCTGGAATATGTAAAACATCATCAAGGGTTTTAACCCTCCCATCACTGGAACACAACTTTACCTTTCCTTTACCAATAACCTTTTGTGAGCTATTATCACCCATGAAGACCTCTCCTCCATCATATTCTTTGTATGTAGAAAACCACTCCTTATGAGGAGTCATATGGAAGGAAGCACCTGAATCAATAAGCCAAGAATCATTACAAACTGTGTTAGCTGAAATAATCAAAGCATCAGAATCACCATTATCAGAGGACTTTTCCATGGAGGAATTTGCATTATTTTTCTTGTTTCTACATTCCTTCTTCACATGTCCCCGTCTACCACAGTTCCAACACTTCACTCCACTCTTTCCAGGGGTCTTAGATCATCCTTTAGACTTATCCTTCTTCTTATCCCCTTTAGGCTCTTTCTCCTTGGGCCTACCTCGCACATGCAAGGCATCTTGGGAGCCACTACGCATGGTCTTTCTCCTCATCTCCTCCGAAAGAAGTATGGGAATAATAGTATCCAACTTAGGTTCTGCACCACCACTTGTTATAGCAATAACTAAATTTTCCCAAGATTCTCGCAAAGAGCAAATCAATAAAATGTATTTATCCTCATCTTCTATTTTAACATCAATAGATGCAAGCTGACTTATAATCAAATTAAAAACATTCAAATGTTCAGCAATAGATTCACCATCCTTCATCTTTAATGAATACAAACATCTTTTGAGATACAACTTGTTAGACAAACTCTTAGTTTGGTAGATTTCACCTATCTTCCTCCAAAGCTTGTATGTTGTGTCTTCTGAAGAGACATTCAGGAGGAAAGAATCTATGAGACACAACCGAATAGTCCCTCGAGCCTTCTTGTCTAACTTATTCCAATCTTCATCTGACAAGGTTGAAGTAGATGGCTTCTTTTCAACTGAAACTGGTAACCACTGATCTCTTTCCTCAAGAAGGTCCTCCACTTTCAACTTCCACATCTCGTAACCAAATCCATTTAACTTCTCAATATCTAGACGTGAGGTGGAGGCCATGGTATGCAATCTTTCACAAATCTGCAAAACCCACAACACAAAAGCTCCCACTGCAGCAAAAAACCTTCAACACTCTAAAAGGAAAGAGTCCCTTCCTTAATAGAACCATTAGCTCTGATACCAAATGTTGAAAAACAAGGTGAAGAAAGCTTGCAATATGAACTTAAATGTGTGAATGCAAATCTGAAATATGTAGATTAACCTTAGCCTTAGTGTGAAGAAAGAATGAGAGAGAGAGATAGAACAATATAACACATGCAACAACAGATTTACTTGGAGAAACCTCAAGGAAAACTCCACCAATCGAAAAGAGAGGCAAGTATATTACTGATAATCTTCAATATTACATGCATCAATAGACTTCTCTTATCATTCCCTGTAAATCCAGCAGCACCCTGTTACCCTGCAAAATTGAATTCTTAATAACACTAGCTCAAGGCCCCAATTTATAGAGATTTGTGAGGATGAAAACCACCATGGTTTCACCTCAAACAATAGGCAGCAATACCACCTAGAAAACCCACACCCTCCCTCCTTGAAATGGTCAAAAATACAAAAATAGCCTCTTACGAAGTTCTTACAACCGCCATAAGGCATCTTTATGCACATGGGCCGGGTCTAAAAATAGCATATTCCTGGCCATAGGAATTGGCTATACTGTCATAGCATCTTATGACAACTTGCATGCATGTCATAGATGCTCTTACAACACCCTATTTTGACCCACAACCTTATTTTAGAAGATTCCAAGGTGGGATGCCTAGCTAATTTTTCCTTTTCCATAAGGATAAATGGTAACGGTAACACTACATTTACATAGTCTCTTTCACCATTGTTGGTCAAACAGTTTCACCTCTTATGGGTAAATGTAAAAAACACTTTAGGAGAATAATAAAAATAAAGGATTTACAAGGTTGATGACACCTAAATCCTAACAGTACTCTCTAGTTGTGAAGTTATTCCTTCCTTCTAGGAATGTAGCCATATGAACCTTTTCATGAAATGTTTATGCATAAAACATATGTGATTGAGTTGTGTACAACTAAGCTTCTGTCATTGACTAAAAAATGTGTGTGTAAACTGTGTTATGTGTCTTCTTAGTAAATTTGGTGCATCACCATAAAGATAGTGTTTTCATTAGTTTTAGTGTTTTTATCCTTCTACCTTTTCCCTTTACAAAAATCAGTGGTTAGGTGACACCATAGGAAGTCGGCCTTCTCTAGAGGTTGCCCTCTGTTTACAAGAAACCCACATCTTTAGAGGTCTTCCCACACTGAGGTGTTGAACATCAGGTTCAATAGGGTGCAATTTCAGGTGATAACAAGTACATCAAACCTTGTTGAACAAGTATCAAGACATTGTTGTAGGTGAGCTCCCTAGTACTTTTCCACCTGTAAGGGATGTGAACCACCACATAGACTTTATACCAGGAGAAAACCTACCCAATAAGGATGCTTAAAAAATGACTCAACAAAATGAAGAGGTAAGGAAACAAATACAAGAATTGCTTGATAAGGGTTGCATAAGGGAAAGTTTAAGTCCATTTGTTGTTCCTACTGTGTTGGCATCTAAAAAAGGTGGAGATTGGAGAATGAGCACCAATTCAAAGGAAATTAACAAGATAACTATAAGGTATAGGTTTCCCATACCAAGAATGGAGGATTTGATGGATTGTTTAGGAGGAACTTGTTACTTTTCAAAGATTGACCTTAAAAGTGGCCATCATCAGATTAGAATAAGAGAAGGGGATGAGTGGAAAACTACTTTCAAAACCAATGAGGGGTTGTATGAATGGATGGCAATTCCATTTGGGCTTTCAAATGCACCAAGCACTTTTATGAGACTAATGAATGAAGTTTTGAAGCCTTTCATATGTAATTTTGTAGTAGTATACTTGGATGATATTCTAGTGTTTAGCAAGACTAAAGAGGAACAATTGCAACATTTGGACATGGTGTTGAAGAGGTTGAATGAAGAGAAGTTGATGATTAAATTGAAGAAGTGTGAATTCATGAAAGAGGAGTTGGTTTATCTTGGTTTTGTGATTTCAAAAGGCACTTTGAAGATGGACCCCAGCAAGGTGGAATAAATTCTTAGTTGGCCCACTCCAAAATCAGTTAGTGAGGTAAGAAGTTTCCATGGTCCATAGAAAATTTGTGAGAAATTTCTATCATATTTTCTCTCCTATTATTGATACAATGAAAGGGGATATGAGGAAAAAGTTTATATGGTCTGGTGAGGCAGAAAAAAGATTTCAAATTCTGAAAACAAGATAGCACAACAACCCATCTTAGCATTGTCTGATTTCAATAAGGTGTTCACAATAGAATGTGATGCGAATGGGTTTGCAATTGGGGCAGTGTTGAGTCAAGAGGGTAGACCTGTAGTATTTGTCAGTGAGAAGCTTAATGAGGCCAAAAAGAAGTACTCTTCTTATGACTTGGAATTGTATGCCATGGTCCAAGCATTGAAAAAGTGGAGACACCATCTCCTTCCAAAGGAATTTATTGTTTTTATTGACAATCATGCTTTGAGTTTCTTGAAAAACCAAGAAAAACTTAGTCACAGACATGTGAAGTGGGTGGAGTACCTACAAAGCTACACTTTCACCATAAAACACAAAAAAGGGTAGTCAAACAAGGTGGTAGATGCTTTGAGAAAAAGATAAATGTTAGTGAAATAAATTCAACTCCCAACTATAGGTATTGTGCTTTGAAAGGTATGTATGAATGATATGATGATTTCAAGGATGTTTATGATGTTTGTAAACAATTCAATGACACTTTCCATGAAGATTATTATGATTTTTTGATACAAGACGGCTTATTGTTTAAGGGTGCTCAGTTGTGTATTCCTAAATGCTCTATGAGGACTAATCTAATTAAAGAGAAGCACTATGGCAGCTTAGGGGGTCACTTTGGTGTGGATAAAAATTTGGAGCAAGTAAGATGATATTATAATTGGCCAAAAATGTAAAGTGATATTAGAAAATTTGTTGAAAACTGTGTTGTTTTTCAAAAAGAAAAGGGTTCAAGTACAAATGTAGGTCTTTACTAACCATTTCCAATTCCAAACAGTCCATGGGAATCCATCAACATTGATTTTGTGTTGGGTTTACCCAAAACTCAAAGAGGGTTTGATAGTGTACTTGTTGCTGTTGATAGATTTAGCAAAATGGCACATTTTATACCATGTAAATGCACAAGTGATTCTTCATACATTGTTGGGTTATTTTTCAAGGAGGTAGTTTGAATTCATGGATTACCATTAACAATTGTGTCTAATAGAGATAGCAAGTTTGCAGGTCACTTTTGGAGAACTATATGGAAGTTGGGGTCAAACTTGACCTTTAGTTCTACCTATCATCCACAAACAGATGGGTAGACTGAAGTTTTCAATAGGAGCCTTGGGCATCTTCTCAGATGTTTGAAAAAGGAGCATTCAAGACAATGGGATCTCATCCTTCCCAAAGCTTAGTTTTCCTATAACGAATCTGTCAATAGAAGTGTTGGAAATAGCCCATTTGAAATTGTTTATGGATTGAATCCTAGGGGAGTGTTTGAACTCAAAGATTTGGGTGGTATGAAGAGGAGTGTAGAAGGAGATGAATTTGTAGTAGCAATGAGGGATATACATCAGCAAGTGAAAGAAATCTTCGAAAGAGTGTGGTAAAGTATAAGCAACATGCATATTTGAAGAAGAGAGATGTTCAATTCAAAGTAGGAGCCTTGGTCCTAGAAAATTTGAGGAAATAAAGGCTACTAAAGGGGAAATATACAAATCTACAGAAGAAGATTGGGCCATACAGGGTGGTCCACAAATTTGGTGCAAATTCCTATGAGATAGAACTCCCTCATACAGTGGCTATCTCTCCAATTTTCAATGTTTCTGACCTTTATAATTTACTAGGATCTATGATTGTAGGTGCATAAGTAGGTACATCAGGAGTTCCAGATGAAGATTGGGTCAAGGACTTACCCCCAAGTCAAATTTGAAGCTTGAGAGCATTTTGGACACAAAGGAAGCAAAGAGAACTAGGCATAAGGTGTATAATGAGTACCTAGTGAAATGGAAAGGTATCCCTCATGAAGATGCAACATGGATGAAAAATTAAGACATTAAGAAACATGGTATCACAATGCAAGAGATGATCTCAAGTGGAGCTTGAGATTTTGTCCTCCCTGGGTATATGGTGAATGGGCACCTAACTTCATTTTGTAAATATGGTTCAATGTTGGATTTTTTGGTGTTTTGAGTCATATTTGATGTAATAAGGTCTATTTAGACCAGGTTGAGATTTTTTAAGTTTTTATAGTCTCATGGGGTCAGTTTTACATTAAGTTGTCATATTTTGCAAATGTTGCAAATGTTGCATCAACAACTTTGCACTTTTTGTTGTTTTTGGAAGTTGAATGGTCATTTGATTCAATAGGTGGTTAGAACCATTGGTTTGGAGTTGGACATGTTTAAATATTCCTTGAACAACTCAAGGAAAACTTCTGGTGTGATTTTTTAGATCAAACAACAATAAGATACTTTGTTTTCTGCAATTTTTGTTACTTTCTTGCTGCTACAGGCGTTGCTACGGCTCCATACAGTTAGTAAATGATATAATGTTAATTAGAATTGATGGTGGGATGAACTAAATATGTTTTGGCTTTTATTTGATCTGATTTCATAAAGTTTAAGGGGAGTTAGAGCCAAATTAATGGAAATCACCAAGAAACCCTAAGTCAAGAGGGTTTGAACAAGAAAATGGAATATTGAACCATTCCACCAATGAAAACCTCTACAAATCAGTGGAATGGATTTATTTAGGATGTTATTCAAGTTTGTAGGGTTTGTAGATGTAGGGGATGGAGGTAGGGTAGTGTTTGTGCAAGCCCTAGCCTAATATCTTTATGTATTAGGCTTGGAAGTGTAGGTAGTAGGGTTTTGAAGATAGATGATTGTATGATTATTGCAGTTGATAAAACCCATATTTCCAGACCCCATGTGATCTGGTTGAAGTCTAGGAATGAGATTTTTTGGTTTGGAAAGTGTTTAGATGGAAGTTTCTTTGGAAAATAGGCCTAAGTGGGCTTAAGGGCAGCATAGTAGTCTATTTTAGAGGGTGTTGTTACAAAACAAGTACACTCCCAAATTTTATATGTTGTAAAAGGCCATAAAGGGTATCAGGAATGGTGATTCTTTTGTTGTTTTTAAGTTTTCATTGTAAGATATGTTCAAATTTCATTGTTTGATGTGCTACAAGCAAGATTGAAGGAATTGTGAGAACAACACCAAGTTAGGGTTTCCAAATTGAAAAGGTTGTTGAATTGTGATAGGATTGAAAAACCTCCACACTACTCTATATCGCTTTCTCTAAAATATGAAAAATGATTTAGTATCAATGAAGAGGCAAGAAGCCTAAAATAATAGGCCTTATCAGCCTCAAGGTCAATATTATCAGTAGAATAGACAGCTTTATCAAAAACAAAATTAGTGGAGGGATACTAAGCCACTGGGTAGCATACATCTACTTTCTACCAATACTTCTAAATCTTTGGTCCCAATTCATAACAACCTAGCTCATGAGCAGGAATGGTCTTACACATGTGAGAAGCCTCATAATCAAAATGCTTGCCAAAATGGGGAATTTGTGCAAACTCTAGTGGTTTAGAATGAAGCATCCACCTAAAGACAACAATTTAATGCAAACCAAATAGCTAGTAGCAAGCAAGATCACCTGCATGAAGCCTCCTCACTAGTTAATTGGCATTAGGAAGAATTCTATGGTGTAAACCATGTAGTTTATGATACAAAAGCTTAGAATACAAGATCAAAGAAAGAGAGTAATAGAGGGTTGTACATCTTCCATGATTGGGAAAGCATTAGTCTCTCAACAACCTCAACAAGGTTCAAATGCTAGATTAATAGGCATAACAACAAATTTATCACAATCAAATTAGCCTATTGGTAGGCCTAACAAGACTATGGAGCAACCCAAGGTCAATCAAGTTACAAGTGTAAGATAGGAAATAAAAATAAGAAAGATAAGTGACAACCATTACACTAAATCTAAGCTAAAGTCCATATATAAACAAGAAAGAACAATCAAACAATATGAATGAAATAAAAGAAATAAAACAATGAGCTCCCCATGTTGAAGTTGAATAACCTTCCTTGTATCTCCTCAAAAAAGCCTTTGCAAGTTTCCCTCAGTTTTTTGTATGCAAGTACATATAAACAATAAGCATGAATATTGGAGAAATGTGGTTGTTAAATCAAAAATGGAGGAGGAAGCATTCTTTTATAAAAAGTCATTTGAATGGACAGACGAGATTGAAGTTCTAGAAAGATTCCTAGATCGATGGTTGAGGATTCATGCATCATAGAGTTGTGGGCTAGGGACAACTATGAAATGGATGGTCAAGATCGAAAGAATACTAGAGACAATCAATGGTTGAGATTCAAAAATGGGAGAGTGGAGGGAGATAATGGAGGAATTAAATAATAAAATTTGGTGCAGTCAAGGATGGAGGGTCCAAGAATAGGACTGTCCAACCTTGCAACAAGAGTAAACACAATGGAAACTCAAAGAATTGGAGCAACAATCTCACATAGATATTTATAAAATGATCAATTATTCACAGGAAACATGCCCTACCTTTCAGCTTATAGATTACAGAATGATATGGTGCTAAGCCTAGAAATACAATGCGGGTCAAAGCCCTTATCTCTCAATATCACTTCTATTATTACTTGATACCTAGTGCAACTACATGATACCTATATATATATCAATTTCTAGCTCCAAAAAAGGTTTGTCTTAGCCTCAAGAGGTCTCAAACCTTGAAGTTGATGAAACGTGTGAAGGTTGGCCAAAACATATGATTCTCCTTTGATCCTTGGAAAAATATGATGTGGATCAGAACAAAGGCTTCTCGATGAATGTGCATCCTTAGGAAATGGTTTCCTGAGCTTTGTAAGTCATAGGATAGGTCTATACACTTGAAAAGCCAAGATTCGGGTTGTGAATGCTCTTTGTCTAAATACAAATGATAATCTATTAGTGATATCTTTGTACTAGGATCTCCAAAACACTTGAATTCTAGATATGATGTAGATGTTGCAATGAAGATCATATATCTTGCTCTATGAGCTCTGATGTTACAGTGTGGTATAATATGGTATGAAATACTAAGACTGGGTCTTGACAGTTAACTGTTGAAAAGCAAGAAAACATGAATGTAAATATTTTTGGTTGATGCAAGATTTCTTGAAACCTGGGATGCTCTTGCATTAGACACTTGAGGTTGAAGAAAAGTGAGCCTCTCACTTTCCTAGGGCTAAAGCAAAACCAATGTGGTCCACCTTTTCCTAAGAAATCCATGATGAATCTTCCTCCAGTCTACCTTTCCATCTGACTAGGTACTCCTTGTATTGCCTTCCTCTGGTACTTCATCCAACTTTGCTATCTAAAATTTCCTCAATTTCCTCTAGATGGTGTGCTATCTGGTCTGACAAGCCAACTTCTCTGTCCTCTAGTGGCTCTCCTTCATGATACTGGTATAATTCTACAATTTTGAATATAGGTGATATGCCAAATTCCCCTGATAGTTCCACTTCATATGGATTTCTAGAATCAAACTTCCTGATGATCTTACAAGGTCCAAACTTCTTCATCTTCAACTTATTATATCTACCAACTAGAAACCTCTCTTTTCTCAACTATACCATTACTTCCTCTCCTACCGCAAACTCCTTGTCTTCTCTTCTTTTCTACTTTCTCCTTGTAGGTATTGTTCATCCTCTCCAAATGCTCCTTAACTTGAGTATGCATTGTTTTGATGAATCTTGAAAATTCTTCTACCTTTGCACTCCTTGTTCTCCATACTGATATCACTTAATTTTTCTACTCCTCTGGGTTGTTGTCCTATCACAATTTCAAATGGTGTTTTCCCTATGCTCCGGTTTACTAAATTGTTGTATACAAATTCTACTTGTGGTAATATTAATTCCCAATTACTTACTTTACCTTCAGTCAAACACCTCAATAAGTTCCCCAAACTCCTATTTACCACATTTATTTGTCCATTGGTCTGTGGGTGAAATGTTGAACTGTACTTCAAATCTATCATCTTCTTCCACAATGTTTTCCATAAATATCCAATGAATCTACTATCTTTTTCTGATACTATACTCTTTGGTAGTCCATGTAATCTCACAATCTCCTTGAAAAGTAGGCCTGCAACATGTACTGCATCATTGGTCTTCTTACAAGGTATGAAATGCACCATCTTAGAAAATCTATCCACAACCAAAAATATAGAGCCAAATCCTCTTGGCATCTTGGGTAATCCCAACACAAAATCCATGCTAATGTCTTCCCATGGTCTCTTCAGTACTGTCAATGGTGTATAAATTTTATTGTTCTGATTGTTCCCCTTTGCAACTTGACAAATCCTACAACTTTTAACATACTTCCTAACATCCCTATGCAACTGTGGCCAAAAATAGTTCTCACTCACCAATGTTGCAGTCTTATCAATTCCAAAATGTCCTAGTAATCCTCCACAATGATTTTCCTTGATCAAATTATCTCTCATTGAACTTCTAGGGATACATAATTGATTGTTCTTGAATAACATACCTTCCTGAATGAAATAATCCAACCATTTGCTTCTATTGGTCTCTACAAGTTCCTTGCAAGCCTTCCATGTATCAACAAAATCAATGTCATCCTCATACATATGCTTCAATTGTTCAAAACCTAATACTTCAATTCTCATCTTTGTCAACAAACTTCTTCTCCTGCTCAATGCATCTACAACCTTGTTTGACTTCCCACTCCAGTGCTTCAATACAAATGTGTAACTTTGCAAGAAATCTACCCATCTCATGTCTATGGTTCAACTTCGCTTGACTATTAAAATATTGCAAAGCTTGATGATTCGTATACAACACAAATTCCTTAGGTAACAAGAAATGTCTCCACTTCTTCAAGGCTTGTATGATTGCATAGAATTCTTGATCATAAACTAAATATCTCCTCCTAGCATCATTCAATTTTTCACTGAAGTAGGCTACTGGTCTCCCTTCCTAACTTAACATAGCTCCTATTGCAGTCCCACTAGCATCAAAATCCACTTGGAATACCTTATCAAAGTTGGGTAGTGCTAACATAGGTTGTTTGGTCACCTTTTGCTTCAACAACTCAAAACTCTTTTGTTCTTTGGATGTCCACTTGAATTCCTTTTGGTCACCCCTCATTTTTTATGTCATAGGTCTACAAATACCACTAAAATTTATGATGAAATTATGATAAAAAGTTGCTATTCCATGAAATGATCTTACCTCTCCAACATTCACATGTGTCGGTCATTCAAATATTTCTCTAACCTTCTCAGGGTCCATCTTCAATCCTTTCACAGATATCACAAATCCAAAATATACTAGTTCTTCCTTCATGAAACTACACTTCTTGAGGTTTATCAACAACTTCTCTTCTCTTGGCCTCTAAAATACTTGTCTGATGTGCTCCAAATGTTCTTCCTTAGTCTTACTGAAAATCAGAATATCATCCAAATAAACAATGACAAACTTTCCCAAGAATTTCTTCAAGACTTCATTCGTCAGCCTGATAAATGTACTAGGTGCATTAGTTAGTCCAAATGGAATGACCAACCACTAATATAATCCCTCATTTTTCTTGAAAGAAATCTTCCATTCATCTCCCTCTCTGATCCTGATCTGATGGTATCCACTCTTTAGGTCTATCTTGGTGAAATACTTTGCTCCACTTAGATTGTCCATGATGGCAAACTAGCTCTCGGAATAATATCCATATGATGACTGGTACTTTGGATTGGTGGTAATCCATTAGGAACATTCTCCGATACAAGATCTTGGTACTTTGTCAATAGTTCAAGGACTTCCTCCTCTGACGATTCTTCTCTTGCGGTAATTATTTATACATCTAGGGCTCCACAGTTTCTTCGAATCAAAGAAAAACACATGTTTTCATGTCTCAATCCATCCATAAATTTCCTTCCATCTACCAAATTGGTTCTAGTTACTCTACATACTTCACTTTCAGGTTCATCTTCCAAAGGTGTCAAGGTGATTCTCTTTCCATTGGATGTTATGGTATAGGTATTCTTTCTCCCATCATGTATAGCTTTCTTATCATACTGCCAAGGTCTACCCAACAACATATGACATACATCCATCGACATAATATCACATAATACTTCATCATGATATGATCCTATACGAAATTTTACTAAAAATTGCTCACTTACTAGTATCTTGTGCTCATCTTGGATCTAGGCTATCCTATAAGGCTTCAGATGTTTTCTTATTTCCAAATTCAACTTTGTCATCATTTCCTCAAAAACTAGGTTATCGGTGCTACCACTATCAATGATAAATTTACAACACTTACCTCCTACCTTGCATCTAGTATGGAACAAACTTTTCCTCTGTGGTGCTTCCTTAGGTACTTCTTTCTCCTGGAACAGTGCTCTCCTCATGAATAATGATTCTCCCTTCTCAAGACTTCCTCCAAAACTTTGTGATTTCACTGGTTCTTCCTCCGCATATCCAGTTCTTGCATGACTTTCAATCTTCTTAATTTCTTGGCAACACTCAAATGCTCTATTTCCTTCTCTTTCGCACTTAAAACAGGTTCCTTTGAAAGTTCTCTTGTCATACCCTTTCTCATCTCTCTAGTATCCATCATTGAGGTAAGAATTGTAACCTCCCTTGTTGTGGTGGTAAGAATTTTTGTCATCTTTCCCTTTATGGTATGAATTGGAATCCCTCTCTTCCTTGCAGTATGAATCTTTTTCCTTGTTTTGCTCCGCATATGGTTTCTCTCCTCTAAAATGTGACCTCCCTTTCTAAAACCTACCTCCTTTTCCTCTCTACCTTTGTTTGTGTATTTTTTTCAACTTGTCCTCCACCTTTAATGCAAACTAATATGCTTCTTCTACCAAATTCATCCTTACTAGAATCAACTCCTCTTGAATAGCCCATTGATATATCTTTCCACTTTCTCCTTGATTTACTATGCCTAGTTCTAATAATGATCTTATGAAATTCCTCAATGTGCTCTTTCACAATCTTCTCTTGTCTCAGGTTTTGCAATCTCTTCAGCAACTCCAACTCATAGTCCGTAGGTATAAAATGGTTCTTCAATTTTGTCACCATTCTATCCATTTCACAATCTTCTCTTTACCTTTTTTGTTTCTCTCCAATTGAACTTTCTTCCACTATATTGTGGCATGTCCCTTCAGTTTAGTCTTTGCAAATATCACACTCTCCAGATCTTCAATTTCTTCATACTCAAATTATTCTTCAATGTCATTTATCCAATCAATCAACTCCTTAGGTTTAGGTTACCAGTATAGTTTGAAATCTCCATACTAGGTCACTTTCCTATTTTCGAAATAGCCTTGAACATCTTCATCTGATCCGATTCTTCCTCTTCTGAGGTTACTTTAGTTAGATCTGCAACTTGAAATTCATCATCATCAATTTCATCATTATGTCTAGGGTTTAAGCATTTTCTTCTATCTTCTTCAAGAACATCCAATTTCACTTTCATTGTTCGCATCATTTCCATCATCTCATCCATCTTTCCAACAACATTAACAGTAGTATGAATTTTTCTTGGCAGCATCTCTTCCTTGGATCTAGTGCAACTGCCTCAAGTTGGTGATCTTGCTACAGGCTTGCAACTGCCTTACAATTGGAAATCTATTGAAAAACACAAGTAGGCCACCTCAAGTCAATGATCTATCCACACAAAGATCTTATGGAATGCCTTGCTCAGCTTCGTTCTCCTCTCCCAAGGTTCACAACTTTTCTCTGATACCACTTGGTGCAGTCAAGGATGGAGGGTCTAGGAATAGGATTTTCCAAGCTTGTAGCAAGAGTAAACACAATGAAAACTCAAAGAATTGGAACAACAATCTCACATAGATATCTATAAAATGATCAATTGTTCACAAGAAACATGCCCTACCTTCTGGCTTATAGATTACAGAATGATATGGTGCTAATCCTAGAAATACAATGTGGGTCAAAGCCCTTATCTCTCAATATCACTTCTATTATTACTTGATACCTAATGCAACTACATGATTGCTATATATATCAGGTCCCAGCTCCAGAAAAGGTTTGTGTTGGCCTCAAGAGGTCTCAAACCCCAAAGTTGATGAAACGTGTGAAGGTCAACCAAAACATATGATTCTCCTTTGATCCTTGGACAAACATGATGTGGATCAGAACGAATTCTCCTCGATGAATGTGCATCATTAGGAAATGGTTTCCTAAGCTATGAAAGTCATGGGATAGGTCCGCACACTTGAAAATCCAAGACTGGTCGATGAATGCTCTTTGTCTAAATACAACTGATATTCTGTTAGTGATATCTTGATACTAGGATCTCCATAAAACTTGAATTCTGCATATGATGTAGATGTTGCAATGAAGATCATATATCCTACTTTGCAAGCTCTGACATTATAGTGTGGTATAATGTGGTATGAAATGCTAAGACTGTGTCCTGATAGTTAACTACTGAAATGCAAGAAAACATGAATGCATGTCTTTTTTGTTGATGCAGGATTGCCTAAAACCTGAGATGCTCCTGCATCAAAATTATTTAATTCATTAGAGGAGAATATTTGACCAAGTGGGGGAATAAATTATTTATTTAAATTATTTATTTGTGGAAGAAGAGGAAAATGGGCATTTAATTAAAATGATTGTGCAACCAATTTAATTAAATAAGAGGAAATAGAAAAGGAGGATTAATTAATTAATTTAGATTCATTATTTAATAGTGGAGAAATTGCAAAATATAATTAAATAATTTTAATAATTATTTAACTATAGATGATTAATGAAAAGAAAATAATTAAATAAACGATAATTTATTTAATCATTGAAGGAAAGAGTGTTAGCAACACAATTAAATTTATTTAATTGATCAGAGTAGAATGAAGATCAAGAGAATTAATTAATTAAATAATTAACATTATTTAATTAATAGAGGAATGTGATCAAAGTAAATAATTAAAATTATTTAATTCGCAAGGAAGAAGGCCAAGATAATGAGAAAATGACACTCGCAGACCAAGATATTTTTCAGTGTATACATTTTTCCCCTCTTTGACATAATGTAGTTTATCACGTTGCATCAAAGAAATTGAGTCAAAAAGTGCCCCAGTGAAATTAGGGTGGATGTATGCTCCCTCGGAAATTTTTTGCAAATTTCCAAAAAAATTCAAAAAAATTGGAAAATTGTTTCAATAAGTCAATTTGACAGCCAAGAGTTCAATGGTGGTGACAAAAATGATTGTCAAGGTCATCTATGGGATAAAATTTAGGTTCAAAGTGGCTAAATAGTGCATCTAGTACAATCCCTAGTGCAAAACCTAAATTTTTTCCTATAGATACACCCTTGATTAAGAAATTCGCTCATTTGTGCATGCCAAATTTAGAAAGTTTAGGAGCTATGGGAGAGAGAAGTTGAGAAGATGTTGTTGGTTCCACACTCTACACTCTTTGGCTATTGCATCTGTACCTTCCACCGACTTGAGGGAGTAGAGGACCCGATAAGTACTCCAAACCTGCTTTGTCAATTTTTTTATTTTTATGCATTTAGGGATAGGAAAAAATTTAGTAGGAAATTGTGTCGAATGTCGTTCAACACAATTGCGTGCATGAATGACGTAGGTGATTGTGGTTCACTGCAATCACCTCATCATTACACAATTGCTAAGGCATAGGGGGTTAGTTACGATGTTTTTCATTTGAAAGGGTGCACCACATTTGCTTCCTACGTCACAAACATGACTAGGAACGACACAATCGATAAAAAGTGCCATAAGCACAAGGGGAAATGATGCATGTGAAAATGGAATGAAAAAAATGACAAGGGGTTGATCGCAATTGATCCCGATGATGCATTAGATGAGGCATGCAATGCAATTGCAGTTGCACGATGCATGTGCAAGAATAGTGATGTGATTAACTTTTGCAACACAATTGACAAGTAGAATGACATAATTGACTAGTTAAAAATGTGCCCCAATTTAGTATAAAATGACTTGTCCAATTTAGTTCCAGTAGGTCAAATAAAGATTGTAAATTGACATGATGAATTTTGTGGTGACCTTAGGTTGTACTTCCCCCTATCTATATTCAGGAGTCACAATCGATGACATTTCGACTTCAGGATCAACTATTAGATGTTGAGATGCGTGCACTACTAGATCTAGGGTTGTTCTACGTCACATATATGCCCATTGCTAGGGAAAACCAAGGTATGCTCACAACACTTATGGAGCGATGCCACTCTGAGACTTGCACATTTCATTTTTTGACTGGGGAGGCTACTGTGACCTTGGAGGATGTGTACATGATACTGCAATTGCCGATATGCAAGGAGCGGGTGAGATATGATCCTATTTGAGGGTTGAAAGTGATCTACAACCACTATGACTATGAGGATGTGTCAGAGCTTGGTGTAAAGGGTTATGAGATCATATGGGAGACCCTAGCAAAGAGATATGACAAATTTGACTGTGTTTTGTGTACATTGATTGTTGGTGTTCTGATTCTAGACCGCAAGGACCATGGTTTTCCGGTAGGATGGGGAGAGGTATTGGCTGGGATGATGTAGGATGGGACAGTCTATGCCTAGGGGCCATGTTTATTAGGTATGCTTTATTTCCAACTGCATGACATCGCCTATCGAGGTGGACAAAGCATGAGCTGCAAGGTGACACTATTGGTGGTATGGGCATGGGAGCACATAACAGTGTTATGACTAGCAGTGGGACCATAGTTGCGAGCTAGTGTACCCTATGCATATTTGTATGATGGTGTAGTGACACAGACACATGTAGGGGACACCGGGTATTGGAGACACGATATTAATGTGTTGGAAAAAAAAATTCTTGAGACCGTATAGGGATTTCCAATAGTGGGTAGATGAGGATGAGCATTTTCCATGGTGTTGACAACCTAGATACTTGATTGGTTGGATAGTGCAGTCACAACACATCATCGAGATGTACCTACTAGAGCAAGTCAGATGATAGTTTGGAGAGATATAGGGTGTACCTATGAGGACAAAAATTTTGCACGCTTCACACATGAGGTGCATCCACGGGGACATGTGACACCAATTACCAAAGTTGAGTAGGAGATTATGCATTGTAGCTAGTGCAGTGGGCATAGAGAGGGTGCAGTGGATCCTAGGATTATTGCGGAGCATAATGCATGGTGGTTGACCCATAGGCCAACTCCATATATTAATCTAGATTAGCCAATGCCTATATAGCATAGAGGCAAGGGCCCATGAGGCCAGAGGGGTGATAAGGGATGGAGGGGTGGAGGGCAAGGAGATGGAGGACAGGGGGATGGAGGATGAGAAGATGACGAAGGGGATGGTAGGGGAGGACAAGGAGGAGACCAAGGTAGGAGGAGGAGATATAGGAGATGATAGGTCATGAGTCCTTTGTCACTGATCTATCAGGAGGGTGAGGAGGAGCATCTAGAGGAGAGGGTGGTGGAGGAGGGAGAGTAGCATGTAGAGGCACCAACTCTGGAGGTAGGGAAACATGATGCTAAGATGGTGGAGTTTGAGGTAGAGGAGCATACAGAGGAGAGACAGGAGGAGGAGCATGCAGAGGAGAGACAGAAGGGGGATCATGTGGAGGATCCAGATATGGGAGAGTTCGAGAGAGTCCTCTGAGAGAGGATTGTGATGGGCATGGATGTAGAGGAGGGGTTGGAGGAGGTAGGGGTTAGAGCTGATGATGGGTCGGCTGATCAGTAAATAGCCATTTTACAAGCCTAGGTACATGCACTAGAGGTAGAGGTAGGGGCCTTGAGATCAAAGCGGGATGGATTGAGGACCAAGAGGGACACCCTACAAACAAAGAGGGACCTAGTAGTGATTAGTCGATATTAGACAGATCAACGAATGCTAGATTTTGTGGCTACTTGTAGTGGATCAATTATGGAAGTGGCATGAGAGTTGGCTAGATCAAGCATGGGATTACATTATTACCGAGATTTATATGAGAAAGTAGTGCCATCAGAGAGGAGAGAGAGGAGCTGCATAGAGGTTTAGAGTCGATCTCAGGGTAGGTCACAGAGTAGACCCCACAGTTAACACTCACACAACAGGTCACATAGTGGTGAGGTATCAAACCCAAAAAACCCACTCCATATGATAGGCCATCGACATCAGAGTATAGGTCTCCAAGCTCACCATGGCAAGAGGGTAGACAACCATCACCTAGTTCAGGAGAGCAAGGCAATTCCGGCTAGGACACATTTTGACATATGCATTACGACATTGTATTTTGATCATTGAGCCTGCGAGCTCCGTTTTATTATATATGATACATCTTGACATTGTACTTGTAGACACCAAAATTGGTCCTAGGCACAATTTTACTTTATTCCAAATTTCTAAATCAACATTTCCTATTAATATCTAAGCATGTTTAACAATCCAAAAGATTTTTAGTACACATTATTTTTTTTGTAGATAGTAGAGAATTTCTAAATATATTTTTTATTTATCATTTCTTTTCTATTTTCAATAACATTTCTTTTCCCTATCTAATTTTCTTTGATTGTGTGTTTGACAATTCAAAAAATAAATTAGAATGTGATTCCTTTTTTTTTGATATAAAAAGCAGCAAAAACAAGGGTGTTGTCCCATCATAACAAGGCACCAAAGGCCATCCATAGTAAGCACACTAACAACATAGTGACAATTGAGAACACCGAGCTATCACCCACAACAAGTCATATCAAAAACCAAAAAACAATAGGAAAAAACATAGTCCATCATGCAAGCATGATACTTAGTGAATGAGTCCAAAGACCCCCAAGGGTCAAACCAAAGAAACAACATTAACAAATAAACAGTCATAGAGAAAATGAAAAACAAAACGACCCAAAGGCCTAAATTTTTTCCTCCCTGCAAGGTTTATCCTAGATAGCAGTCGCCCAATCCACCATGAGGAACTCAAGCAGCTTCTTAAAACCAGCAACATCTTCGCCATCAACCATAGACTTGTCCTTTTGTAGCAAGCATAGACTGGTAGCCGACCTATGCATGACTTTGAGGGAAAAGTGCCACACCTCCTGAACCTTTTTTTTTTCCAATCTCTCCATTCTCCCCTTCAACTTGCCAACTTCTTCCGAGGCCATCTCTTTTTCATTGGGATTTTCCTACAAGGGGGCTTTTCCCTTACCAGTAATAGAGGTCAGGGGATTAATTTCCATCACATTGGCACTGGTAGGGCCCTTCTTCAGGCTTTTAGACACATGGGAGGCACTGTTCACCGAGACAGACTAGTCATCCCCACCCACCACCTTTTTCTCCTGGATTTCACTATCACTCCCATTCTCATTCTCTAAATCTGAGGCCTCCTTAAGACTTCCCACCTTGTCCTGCTTAAGGACCAGTCTATGAGATCTATGGGGTGTGTTGTCTTCATCAGTAATTTCAATGTTAGAGTCAATGTGATGAAGGAAAAATTTAGTTTTCTTAGAGGCTTTAGCCTTAGGTCGTGAGGTGGAGGGAGGATGCTTCTTTTCTTCACCCACATCCCTCAAGCTCTTGGCAAGGGACGTGCCATGGGGAAGGGCTTTCAAACTAGGGTTTTTTAGGCATTTTTTCTTACTCGAGCCCGATGTATCCAAAATGCTAGCAGAAGGGGGGGTAGAGGAAACCAGGATTTCATCAAGAGCAGGGAGAGACATGAATTCTTGCAAAGTGATAGGCTGAGCATGGAAAAGAGCCATATGAAAATGATAAAGCCTAGACATAAGGCCTTGGTACAAGATAGTATATTTTTTTCCAGAAATTGAGGCTTCATTGAACTCCGCCATAGTGCTATCAAGAGCATGAAACAAGAAAAAAGGATTGGAGATATGACGGTGGTTTTGAAGGTGGTTTAGGAAATTAAAGTGGTAATAGTAGTAGACCCCATACCTTCCTTCCAGTGTGAAGTACTTCATGATCACCATACAAACTCTATCCCACAGCTCCGGCAGTGCCTTGCGGTCAAAGCCACCCCTCAACTTGATATGTTTCTACTCGCCGTGAAAGAATTGGTTCAGACTAATCTGGTCTAGCACCTTCATAGTTTTCTTCCAAGTTCAACCATTATTCAGAAGCCCCATAACTCTAGCAATAACCTCCTCAGAGACTTCAAAGGAAATGCCACCGATGGTAACCCTACCATCATTCCAGGAGGTGAAAAACTTAGTTGACAAGCCCTCATCGTAACTAGTCATGGCCTCCATATACTGGATAATTCCACCTTCTTTGCAAATGTGCCAAATTGTGGCATCTTCCTTCCACTCATCACACCTTTTCGGCTCCACACACACTCTATCCCCACCCATAGAGCCCAC
The DNA here is from genome assembly GCA_007258455.2 of Sequoia sempervirens. Classification (NCBI taxonomy): domain Eukaryota; kingdom Viridiplantae; phylum Streptophyta; class Pinopsida; order Cupressales; family Cupressaceae; genus Sequoia; species Sequoia sempervirens. Next base: position 638,168,456 of record VDFB02058242.1, on the reverse strand, counting down.
ACCAAATTTACCAACCACCAAAATAGAAAAACTAGGGCACAAGAGCTGGTAAACAAATCTAGAAGCATCGAAAGGGAAAAGGCCGGCAAAATGTAACCAAAAAAGGTGAAAATGAAGGCAATAAATGCCACATCTCACAATCTACACAAAGGTAGCAGCTCCCTTGTTCGAATCACTCACGACATGTAAGGACATGATATCAGCATAATACTTAGCCATCTCAAAAAATCTCATAAAATCCACTAACTTAAAAAGTTCAACACAAAAATTTAGGAGGTTCAAAAAATGATGAATCCACTAGTCCATAGGGGTAGAAGGATTCACCATACCATCGGCCCTCAAGATGTCGTCCATGTCATCAGACAAACACATGATATCCATCACCTCACAAAGCAGCCAAATATTCAAAGTCATGCTCCCACCAAAAGAACTAACCAAAGTTAGTAGGAGCCCAGCTAAAATAAGAGAGCACCTTCTAAAACTCAACATTTAGGTGTTTGAGATCATTGTTAAAACACACCAGGGCTGAGGGTGGCAAAAAATCCACTTTTTGCCAAAACCGAAGCCCTTCAATATGAAGACCCACCGCCGCCATGCTGTTAGCAGTCGCATTCCCCTCTTTAAAGACATGGTGAATAGAAAATTCATGAAGATCATTTAGGAGAGAGAAAATTTCCTCCATAATACCTTTTAGAGACTAGCCCACCTTCATCTTGCCTTTAGCAGCTTCCATAATTAGCATCAAGTCACCTTCTATTTCCATTGTCTTGATGTCGAGTGACAGCGCAATCTTAAGACCCCGAAGGAGAGTCATGCCTTCAGCCTAGTTGCTAGTATGATCATTCAATCTCCCAGCATAGGCAGCCACAAGGAAACCAGTATGATCCCTGATAATACCTCCTCTAGCTGTCATCCCTCCCCTAGCCATCCCATCAAAATTAATCTTAACCCAAGGCAGCTTAGGGGTTCTCCACCTAATATGCTTCCTTGTGATCATTTTGGAATTATCAAATCTCTGAAACTCACTAGGAAAATCCCAAATGGTAGCTATGCTTCTATCCCAAGCAGTCGGGGGGTTACTAGGCATCTTCCATTTACAAGTCGAAATGTTATCCAAGAGAAGATTATTAAGGATTATTAACAGACCTTCCACATTGCTCTCCATTTCTCTAAAAATCCTATTATTCCTTTCCTTCCACAGGCACCAACAAATGTGGGGTGGAGTGAGTTGCCAGAGTAGTTTTATTAAAGGATGATTGGAGGGGAATTTCCAGTTTAAGATGAATTGGTGAATATCTTTATCAAAAACCCAAGAGATGTTCATCCTTTGTAAGACATTCTGCCAGACCTGGGCAGCAAACTGGCAGTGGATAAAAAGATGGGAGATGGTTTCTTCTCCCCTTCTGCAAAGAGTACACCAATTAGGGAATTGAAAGCCCCTCTTGACAAGATTATCAATGGTTAAAAATTTTCCATGGATAGAGGTCCACCAAAAGAAATTTATTTTAGGGATTAGCTGATGGATCCACACCTTCTTCCAGCATTGCTCATCACCACCAAACCTAAGTAGCAGCTAATAGGCCGACTTAATAGTGAACTCCCCAGAGTGGTTCTTTTTTCTAGAGAATTATGTCCTCCTTGGGAAATAGGGGGAGTCTAACCGTATTCAAAAGTTCTTGGAGCTCCACTACCTTTGGCAGAAGGTTAGGCCAATGTAAGAAAGACAACTCAATAATTTTCCATCTAGCTCTGGGTGAGGTATAATCAGTAATATAAGTACCAATGAGGTCTTTAGCATGTTCTCTCAATATATTAAAATGACTGTCAGCAAGGGGTCTGCTTCCAATCCAGCTGTCCTCCCAGAACCTAATTGCTCTCCCATTACCAATTTTCCATCTGACCCCTTCCATCAAAAGGGTTCTACTCTTAAGGATGTTGTTCCAAATTTTGGAGCCTTGAGGGAGACCAACCAAGTCCAAAGCTCTAAAAAAATGTCTCTGATTGAGATATTTAGCCTTCATTATTCTGTACCATTCAACCCTTTCCTATACCAAACTCCAGCCAATCTTGGCAATAAGGGCTTTGTTCAAGTTAGTAATCTTCCTGATTCCCAGGCCTCCTTGACATTTGGGGTGACAGACAGTGTCCCAATTCACTAGGGCTGGTCTTTTCATCTCCTCCACTCTCATCTAGAGAAAGGATCTTTGAATTCTTTCCAAATTTTCAGCCATGGAGCCTGAAATCCTAAAGAGACAGAGAAAGTAGACCAGAATTCCTTGAAGGGAGGCCTTAAGAAGTTGGAGTTTACCAGCATTACTATGGAGTTGGCCTTTCCAACTAGCAAGCTTCTTTTGCATTATTTCCAAGATGCTATTCCAAAAGTTGTGAGATACCTCCTTAATAGTAAGCGGCAGGCCCAGGTATACTCCTGGAAGGGAAGCATTGAGAAAACCCAGGATGGATAAAATCTTAGCTCGGAGATCAACTTTAGTGTTGAAGAAATAGACACTACTTTTGTTCTAATTTATACATTGACCAGAAACACAAGCATAGTCCTGAAGGAGGCCTTTCCATTCTCTGGCTTCAATCACAGAGGACTTTCCAAAAAGAAATGTATCATCAAAAAAATTTTGGAGAACAGAGGGGGGAGGGTGGAGGCAACTTTAATCCCCTGAATTTTCCCTGAGTTGAGCAAGGATAGAAAGTTCCTACCTAGAGCCTTAGCCACCATAATGAATAGGTAGGGAGAAAGGGCATCCCCCTGTCTAAGCCATTTTCCTACCTTAAAGAAACCCCAGGGGGTCCCATTGACCAGCACCGAATACAGAATAGATTCCACACATTCTCTAATGATCCCAATCACTCTATCATTAAAGCCAAACTTAGCAAGGACCGAATACAAAAACTTCCATCTAACCCTATCATATGCTTTGGAAATATCAAGTTTAAAAGCCATACCTTGGTTCTTGCTTTTCTCCATAGAATGAATTATTTCATGAGTCATAATAGCAACATCTGAGATTTGTCTTCCTGGCACAAACCCATTTTGACATCTACTGATAATTTTGTCTAATAAAGGCTTCAATCGGTTAACAAGGATTTTGGAGAAAATATTGTAAATAGTGTTACAAAGACTTATAGGTCTGAAGTCAATCATGTGCTTAGGATCTTGCACTTTAGGAACTAGCACAATAAAAGTATTGTTTAATTTCTTTAGCAATTTACCAGTCCTAAAGAAATCTTTCACAACCATGGTAACATCGTAGCTGACAATGTACCAATATTCTTGAAAGAAGGCCAGGGGGAAACCCGGTCCTAAAGCTTTATAGGCTTCCATAGCAAACACTGCAGTATGAACCTCTTCCTCGATTACAGGGGCACAGAGTTGGAGATTATCATGCTCACTAATACCATGCGGGAGGTGTCCCAGGAGCCTCGCCTGAAGCTCATTAGAGGGTGAATTACCAGTATTAGAGTAGACCTGTCTATAATATTGTTCAACAACCTCACCAATTTTTCTAGCCTCCTTGACTTCTTGATTAGCATCATTCATCAAACACTTGATAGTATTCCTCTTCTTATGTCTATTGGCCATTCTATGGAAAAAGGAAGAGTTCCTGTCACCCTCCTTTAGCCATTGGACCCTTGATCTTTGCTTCTAGTATATTTCTTCTTTACTTAACATATCCTTCCACTTTTTCCTCTAGTTTTCTTCTTCCACATCAACAGGTTGCTAAGAATGGCCCAAGGCCATAAGCTTTTGGAACCCCTCAAGCTTGTCCTTGATCATCTTCTTAGTTTTGAAGAAGTCACCAAAAGTCACCTTGGACCAACCTTTGGCTTCTTTTCTAATAAGCTCCAGTTTTTGGGATATTCTATACATTGCCAAGCCTTGAACAGGGTGGCTCCACCAAGTCTCAACGAATTTTCTAAAATCTTGGTGAGACATCCACATTATCTCAAATCTAAAAGGGTGTGGGCCCAAAAATGGTTTGTCCGACCACTGGAGGATGATAGGATTATGGTTAGAGACAGTCCCGGGGAGGGAGGTAAGGGAGGCATTACATCCAAGGTCCCAACCAGCCGAGAAAAGGATGAACCTGAATGAGTTGAATGCCCTTTCTATTGTTCAACCACATGAAAGGATTTCCATTTAACTCTAAGTCAAACAATCCATAAATGTTAATGAATTCAACCAGATCCTTCATACTATCACTATAGTCCACTAATCCCCCCAGCTTCTCCGAAGGAAGAAGGGGGGAATTGAAATCACCAGCCACCATATACCACGCATTATTGTTACTTAATATTAAGGATGACACTTCCACATCTTCTTTCTTCCACCTCTAGAATTTGGCACATAAATATTAAACAAATGTTAGGTGAGATTATCAACTTTAAGAGTCACAACAAGGTAATTTTGAGAAAAAGAAATGGCTTCACCAAAAAATTTAGTAGGATTTCACAAGGTGGCAGCACCTCCCAAAGCACCATCCGCCTCGCTATAAAAGAAGGCAGATCCTGACCATATTTTATTGAAAATAGAGGAAAACATATGGTAGGTCATTTTGACTTCCTGGAGTAATAGAATATCAATCTTCATATCAACAACATATTGCCTTAAGGCACATTGTTTTATAGGACTATTTAGTCCTCTCATGTTCCATGATTGGAACTTCATTTCTTACCTTTGTGAGCTGAGTCAAGGGTAGATTTCCTTCCACTGGCAATGTCCCTAGTTGTGGCTTTGTGCCTAGACAATCTCTCTGAAGGTCTTCCAACTCTACTTTCCATTCCAACATCCACTTTCTTGTTCCTCATTTTCCTTTTTGTGTTATGCCAGTCCTCCAAAAAATCACTCTCCGACTGGGCTTTTGGAGGGCATGCTTCAGAGGTTGGGGAGAGAATAATAGACTTAGTTACCTTCCCAAAATAGTCCTCAGTAGGGGCCAGTTGAGAAGAGGGGGTGGATAACAAGGCACCCTCCAAACACTGAGAGATGGCTGAAACGTCCACCGAGTTCTCACATCCAAGATTGTTAGCACCATCAACATCCAACTTCTTCTTGATAGAATCCAAAAACACACCAGACACAGGAGAGGACCCAGATGTTTCCTTCCCCTAAAGATCATGAGAGCCCGACACCAAAACTGTATCTACGAGTGGAGAGACATCACCCTCTTCCACCCCTTTGGAGCCACTTATTTTTGAGTTAGTCTCCAATTTTTCCCCCGAAACAAGGGATTTCAGCAGTTCATTCAAGCCATCAGTGAAGGGGTAATCATGTAAATCACCCAAAATCAATGACTCACCAACCCCACTAGTGTTTGGGTCAAGCAGTTTGTCCTGTAACATCAAAGGGCTGGAAGGATTTTTATCCTTCAACGGAGCATCCTTTCTAACAATCTTCTTGCAGTCAGAAACAACATGGCCCTGTTTGCCACACTTTTGGCAGAACAGGGTGGCATTCTCATAAACAAGAGCTTGAGTCCACTTCCCCCATTTAGATTTAAGAATAATAAAGTTGGGAAGAGCTTTGTTAATGGAGACATTAACACAAAAATGGGCAAAAACCAACCTGGATTTGGCCAAAGTGACTACGTCCGCCACCACGAAGCTACCAAAGGAGTTTCCAATCCATCAGAAAACCCTTTCATCCTAGAATTCCAAGGGAAGGCCAGGCAAATGGACCCAAATAGGGGCCGAATGGGTAAGGTCCACCGAGGGGTCGAAACCTGGTCTCCATTTGGCCAGAGAAAGAAAATGTTTACCATAGGCCTAAGTACCAGAGAGGACCAAAACCAAGTCCTCCTCAACAGTAAATTTAAACAAGAAAAGACCACCATGCATTGCCAAGATAGACACACTGCCCTTCAGCTTCCATTTATCATTAGCCCATCTACAGACCATATCAATCGTTGGCCGAAAAGCCAAGAATCTTCCCACCAAAGCAAGGTGGAGTGAACCAGCAACCTCCTCTATCACATCGTCTGGAAGGAAGAGCTCAACACCTTCATCTATTAGAGTAATCCCAGGACGAACAAACCCCAGGGCACTAGGTCTAGGCCCCGAAAGAATATCTTTCCAACCAATCATAGAGGAGCCAAACCCCTGGTGGTCCCCATTGTCCCCACTAGGTGGAGATTTAGCATGCGCAATGGAGTTGCCCAAGGCAAACTCCATATCCCCAAAATGCGCATGTGAGCGAATCTTTTCCATATTGGGCGGAGGGTTAGGCTAGGGAGAGACAGAGGTCTCCCCCGAACCAGTAGGCATGGTCGAAATTTGAAAAATGTAGGGCGAGAGGAGCAAGGAGAGTTAAGATACAATGTTGATTCATTTTGTTATGTATATACTTGACAATCTAAAATTATTAAGATTCTCAATCAATATCTACATAAGAACTAATTTACTTTATTCCAAATTTCTAAATGGACAATTTTCAAATCTATTTTTTATTTACCATTGCTTCTTTATTTTTTATAACATTCTTTTTACCTATATAATTTACTTTGATTATGTGTTTGATAATTAAAAAAATAAATTAAAATGCAATTTATTTTGATTATATATAATTAACAATACAAAATTATTAATATTCTCAATCAATATCAATATCGATATATACCAATTTACAATATTCCAAATTTCTAAATAAACATTAGTGCACATTGAAAATATTATAAGTAGTGCGCATTAAAAATTTGTAGTGCGCATTAAAATCAGAAATTTTTCTATTTTCTCGGTCAGAAGTCTACGCTGGTCAATGCAAAAGAAAGTCTACGCTGGTCATTACATCTTCCACAGCCCACATATAGTGCGGCAGTAATAATAATTTAGCTTTTGTTGGATTCATATATTCGAGTAGTGAAAACAATATACTTAAAAATATGTCAAAATCCACTCATTTATATATTTAATTATCAGTCCTATTTATTTATACATATTATAATAATTTTTTATGTTTTTTTATATAATTACTATCATATTTATGTTATGTATATATAATTATTAATACATTTTTTTTAATATAAATCCACTTCTTATTTATTTTTAATTGATTTGATTTAAAAATTTAATCATTATTTTTTCGCTTACATACTAATTTATTTGAAGTAAAATTTAAGTTGACATATATAAAGGCATGTCCTAAGAATTTAGGATACAAAATCATGGAGGATCAAATATTCATAATGCATGATTATTAGAGCATCAAACTCACATTTAGCAAAGAAAAATAATATTCATAATAGCTTGCATCAACATTTCAAAGTATATATACTACATGACAGGCCATTCAATTATTATGAAGAGAAAAATAAAGGGGTTTGAATAATCTGAGAAGAATTGAAGTACTTCAATCCTAGCTCAACAAACTCCTAGATGTGTTCATCAACACCATTCAATCTTAAATAAGCTAATGGTTAGAGCCAAATAAATTTTTCATGTATGTTACATGATAGAATTGTAGAAAATGATAGAATCACAAATGATTAGCTAGGGTTACAAGAGGGATCTCATCCAAGAGAATAAAGTAGTCAATTAAATTTGTCATATCCATTTGTAGGTGTTCATAATATCATTATAGATTCACAATAAACTTCTTCTCACACATGATTCAATCCATCATGTTGAACTAGATACAAAACATATCTTCCCTTCTTTGTTGATTTACAATTTACATGTCTTATATTTGTCTTAGTTGATTGTGTTATTTTATTTATAGTTTGTTATGGAAATACTATATATATGAGTTCAAAAGTGAGGTTGTTTTACACTACTAGATTTTTTTTGTAACACATATTCCATTTCTTTTATGCCTATTTTCCTTGTTAGGTCACCTTTGTTCACACTACCTTTTGATACTGTAATGGGACATTTTTTATTTCCTACATTTAGTGTGGAGTTCTTCTAGGTGTTCTCACCCTTGAGGAGTTCATCTCTATTTAATGGTCTCCAAACCAAATGGTTCAACTATTAAAATAGTTATAGATGGTCTTGAATTGCTAACAACACATTTGAAAAACACTAGAAGTTTATCCCAAAGGCTTTTCACAATGTAAGCATTTTGAAACTCCCTTAAATATTTTTCTTTTGATTCCTAATTTTGTACCCAATAAAAAATGATATATGAATTATTATTATTTTTATCACATTTGATACATATTAAGACATTAAATATTTTTAGTTTACTAATTACATTAGTAAGCTAGTTTTAACTAAATAATGTTGAACTCACGTCTATTAATTTGGTATATCAATGATTTCTACCTGTTCCTTTAATTGGTTTGTTTCTAATTTTATAGATAATGATCATAGATGTAACTAACTTGCCACTTTGTTGAGTTGTGATTGCGAGGTACTATAACCTTGATTAGAGGGAGAAAACCATTAGAGAGCATGATGCCATGATTTTGTAGTGTCATGGACAAATGGTAGTGCATGCTAGGAAATGTGAGTAATATACCTTACATAATACTTATAATATAAATTTAATATTTATCTATGATGCACCTAGGGAATCTAGGGATGCATGCATCACATGGGTTAGATATTCTTGGGGGCACGTTGTATGTTGTATGTTACATTGGGATAAATATTTACTATGGGTTGTACATTAGAAAATATTTAATATTGGAAAAAAATAATATAAAAATAAATAAATGAGGGGGACATGGAGATGTAAGCTCATGGTTTATGTATTACCACTTGGTGTTGCTAGAGTAGCGAACACTTGCAAGATCAATTCCACAAACAATACTTATAAGTTAAACAAATATTATCATACAAACCACATGTAAAATGTAGAAAAAACCTTTGCATATAATTGGATAACGGACTGGGGGCCTTGAGAAATGGAAAATTCTTAACTTCGAGAGGTGTGATTTTTTCCAATAGCTTTGGAAAGTTCACAATTTCATTTGTGAATTTCCTCTAAATTTTAGAGGTACAACTCCCTCATATGATATGCAATGAATTTGTTTCTCCTAACTAATCATGGGTATGCTTTTAACCCAAAAGTAGGAAAGGAAAACCTAATAAAGGAAAATTCCTAGTATTAAGTGCAAAGTAAAGAACACTAAAGAAGTTGGCTCAAAGACCACCGTATGCTTAGCGAACCATGAAAATACCAATATAAAGACTAGTACTAATAGAACATATTGCATATGATTACTAGCACAAAGACTAGTTGTATTAAATGCAATAGCAGAAAATGTAGACCCAATATTACTGAGAAACTGAAATCTAATACAAAGATAATGTATATACCAACTCAAAGGAAAGCATAAACATTCAAAATCACCTTAAACACAAAGATTTAAGATTATCTGTTATCTTTGAAAACTAAGTGCACATAGATAGATAAAGATTTCAATTCATAGCAAAAATTGTATTCAATGTCGTAATACCAAGTATTTTCAAAGATATCTAGAGAGAGAGACAGTTAAAAATAATTACATATATAAGGTGGATAGAGTAACTGCCTCTTGCCCAAAATTAATTTTTTAAATAAAAAGTCTTTCAAGAAATATGAATAACTGAACTAAACCAATGGCACTTCACTTCCAGGCTTTGGGGTCATGGCAAGTCATTTCCACAAGGTTTGGAAGGCCTTGATGATGTTGGGAGTTCCTTATGGTTTGGGATGGTGACGCTCCCCATTCATAACTTCCACGACAACGGGAAATCTTTAACAACTTTGATTCTCCAATCGTAGGGCTCCATGAGACCTATAGCCTGTGTCAAGACAAGATCTAGCTCATTGAACCTTCTTAAATGTTTTGCATTGAAAGATTGTGAGTTAAAAATTCCATCAATCAGTTTCTAGACACTATCCTTCAAGGCTTCAACACTCTCAATACTTCCATCTCCTTCTTTATTAGACTACAATCCAAGAGCAGCAAGGTTCGTATGAATCTCTTCTAAGATTGTATCACATTCGATACGTACTTCCTAAAGCTTTTGTGAACCCTGTTTTACTACCTGTAGTTTCCAATCCACGCTTTTGCTCCAAATCAAGCAACAACCATCAACGACACAGGATATAATCTACTTAGTGGCTAGATTCTTCATCCCAAAGTTTATCATAGCCTTGATTTCATTCATGTACTAATTCTGTGTTCTTTCTTCCCTCCCAACAACAATGGTCTCTTCCTAAATCTATAACCTTGAAGCATTCACCCATTGTAAACACTTGAGAGATTCAAAGATGAAATAGTTACCTCTCTCAATTAATCCAATGCTCCACTCTTCCATAGCCTTGCCAAAATTCTTGCAGCTTTGCATTCTACTCATTGCCTCTTTACCCATTAATGTTTTAGGGTCAAAGGATGACTCAGTTTGAGATATTGGTTGAGGTGGAATGTCAAGGACTGATCTCAAAAAATTAGTCAGGACATTAATTTGTCTTTTCAATTCATCTTTACTCTCCTTGTATTTCTTTGATCTTTCCACCATCCTTGTTGTAGAGACTTGAAAAATATACACATCACCATCTATTGTAGGTGTTCCCAAATCAATCTTGTTAATGCCAAAATCACTAGCTATGGCTTGATTGACCTATTTCTATGTGATAGGACGTGCTACCTCTAGACATAGGTTTCCCAATCTAGATTCATCGACTAATCGAGTAACATTTTTTAACTTCTGCAGGTTTGGGGTTCTTTGGAGTAGTTTCCCCACCATGTCCTTCTTTGGAAGATCCAACTGCACCGCTTTTCTTTTTCTGGAAAGAGTGTCTTCCAACCACATTGAAGCATTGGGAACATTGGCTGCTTTGGAGCTGGACGAGCCAAAAAGGACTCTATTGATGGGAGGTGTATCAGTTTGAGCATATTGAGATGGGCATGGTGAAGGTCTCTATTTTGAAGTTTCATTAACTTCCTTGTCAGGTGACGACCGGGGAAAAGGGGAAGTAGAACTAATGTCAATAGTTTTTAAGATATCTACTTCTTTGCCATCCCTTTTTTCATGTTATAAAATAGGTAAATTGGGGAGCTCTTCACCACAATTTTACTGAAGCACATCTCTGTTAGGGGATTCTTAACTATAAGTTAAGTCTATCCTTCTCAAAATTATTTCTTAGTTGATTGTCCAACATGGTATTTTGTTATCCCTTGTGTTGATGATTTAATTTTTTTTCATTAGAGTAGTAATTAATTATATCTTGTGTTAGGAGTGAACTATGAGTTGGTCATGTTTTATGTCTCTATTTTGGATTGATCTATAATGGTTCTAATATAGAATTTGGATGGGCTATGGAATCAAATTAGTAAATGAAAATTAATTAATTAAATAAACTTAATATCTAAACCAATATAATACTTGACCCTAGGATTAATTGAAAGGATAAGATAATGATTTTTTTGGATTATGTGAGAATTTGACTTACTCTTTCTTTTGTTATGTTCACTTGGGAGAATATGAGTTTGAATGAAAACAAATCTCTTGGTAAGTGAAACCCTAATTTTAAAGCAAAGATGTGGGAGCTTTAGCAACCACCCCACCATAATAGGACTAACTTGTGGGATTGTGGCAACCATTCAACTCTCCTCACAATCTATAGTGGAATTTATTATATTGATACATTACATTTGTGATAGTATTAATATTGTTGGATTATGGTTGAATAGTTAATGAAGTGGAGATTACATTTAATATGGCCCATTAAGTGAGCTTATGGCTATGGTTTTTACATCATAATTTTTTTGTATTATTGATAGGAGGGGAAATGATTTTTTTTTATTTTGAATTGGATATTTTTGAGTGGCATTTATTTATTTAATTGTGTGAAGAGGTTTTGAAGTTATTATCAATCATAATTATTTTGGGAATTGTATATTTTTGAGTGGTATTTATTTATTTAATTGTATGAAGAGGTTTTGAAGTTATTATCAATCATAATTATTTTGGGAAGCTTATGCTCTTGAACCACAATTAAAAAACGTTTTGAGATTAATTTTCCCTTCTCTAAACTTTCATGTAAACGGTTGAGTATGTGATCTTGTATGTTATTTGAACTTTCTTGTTTCCTTCGGCTTTAATGAAATATTCAAGGTAAGTGATTATAATAACTATATTTAATTTTTAAATATTGTATTATGGTGTCAAGGGTAAGTATACCATAAAGGATTTCATGATCTTCTTATATAGTTAGGTTTCATGCATATTCCCTCATCAAATGGCTTTCATGATTTAGCCTACTTACCTTTAGTAAGGTTTGCAATTTAAAGTTCACATTTAAATAAGTGATATTCTTGTTTAAACTTTGTGCCACCCTCTTTTTTCTAACATTCAATCCATCAATTAAAATTTATCTAAGAAAACCCCAAATGATTTATCATGCTCAATCACACGTTGACTTCCTATCGCTTGCTACCCTCCACTTAGGTTAAAAAAATATGTATCATATTCATCTATTTACCATCCCCTACTACCTAAGGTTATCGCCTAAGCCTGTGAACTGAAGTAATTTATTAAAATATTAAGTCTAAAGTTCATGCCCCTTCCCGCATGAATATTTTATGAACTAAAAGACTTGTAGAATCAATGAAAAGTTAACAATTATCTTCATTTTGATTGGTTTTCACTATTTCATAGAGATTATTTTATTAATGAAATACATCCTTGTGAAACCACAAGGAGGTGACATCTGGTAATCTCTAGCCGAACAGTTATTGGGGCTTGTTGGTTGATCACACCAAATTTTCTGTGGCAATCCTTCAATATTTTCACTATTTCACTAAGCGTTTGGGGTGGACCCATAATAGGATCGTGGAAGAGTAGGAGAGAGACACATGGTAGGGAAGTGAAATCACACTACCTAAATTGGCACAGATTGGGTTAAACACAACATAATCTCAGGCATCTTGTGAGTCTACAGGCCTATAAGGCAAACCCACTTTCTAAGTGTGGAGTTGTGGATGGTTGACAGGTGGAATATTTTAAGGAATTCAACCATTCCGTGGAGCTCCTTAAGGCGAACCCACCATCACTCTATGGAAGTGTGAGAAGGATATGTGTGTAATGGGAACTATGTGGTGGCTTTTGATTGCTTCATAGGGCTTCTTCATAGGGGACGTTTAAAGGGATTTCAAAGGAATGCATGGGTTGTTGATCTTGTGACTTATACAAATTGATGGTTGCATTTTGAATTTCATAAACTAACCTCTAAGTGTTGATCTCATCCTTCCATCTCTAATCTAATAGCCTAAATTGAAATGTGGCAATGGATAGTGATGCCAATTCACAAGAGCAGTTACAGTTATGGATGAACGCTAATTTCAGTTATTAGGATCAGATTTCCTTGCTACACAACTCATTCTTTGTGGGTTTCCTTGCCATATTCAATGAAACCCATACTCCTTTGTGTTGCAGAGACATCCCTTCTACTACAAGTCAAATTTTAGAGTGGATTTTGTAGGAGTCTTTAGCTCCACTTACAAAGCATTCAATTCAAGGGTATGGCATGCATATCAAGGTTCTCCAAGCTTATCTTCTACATGGGATTTGATGACCAACCCTATTGCAAGGTGTGCACTCTTGGTCTCCTTATGCTATGTAGCACAATGCTCAGGTTTGTGACATGGATTAACTAACTCCCATGGATTCATTAACTTTGGAGGTTGTATTAGGCATTAATAGGTTGATGTTTTGGTGCAATGACAATCATTCATGCAATAATTGGTATCAAATCCTAGGTCATGGGTTTGAACCCCTCTCTTACACTGGGGGGATTGTTGCAAGGTGTGCTCTCTTGGTCTCCTTGTGTTGTGCAATGCAACACTCATGTTCGTGACATGGCTTAATTGCCTCCCATGGATTTATTAACTCTAGTGGTTGTAGCAGGAATTAATAGGCCGATCTATTGGTGCAATAGCAACCGTCTATGCAACAAACTCATCTTCCCTTGATTATATTGGATTTACTCTAAATTTCTAACCCTAGTAGGGTTAGGGTTTGGTCCAAAATCATCACATTTATTCTTAAACTATAAAGGAAACAATTGTATTCATTCTAGGGGTTCTTCCTCTACTCTCCACCTCTACAGTTTTTCTTTGGTAGACACTAAAATATTGTATTCTATAATTATAAAGATCAATTATTACGCCTTATATTAATGAAATTTAACCACTATCATTGCTACTTCTTACATTTTTGAGTAAAATTAATGTACCTTCATGTTTGAACCAGTGTTTTGGTTGTTTTCATTGATCTATGGTGTTCTTTGAAGTAGGAAGAGACAAAATTTAGTCTTGGTGTATCACCTCCTATTTTCCTTTTTATGCTTTCTTTCCAACCCTTTTCCCTTGAGAGTTGTTAGAGTAGAGTAGTGTTAGTGTTTCATGTGCTAGGTTGGACTGACACACATGCACTTAGATCAGAAGAGGAAGTCAATCTTCTCTAGATACTTGACCTCAATTTGTAATTCCACATACCTTGAGGCCATTTGAATGGTCTCATCAGAATGTTGAACCCCATGTTCAATAGGGTGCAATTTCAGGTGATAATAATTTTTGGCATGCCTAGTGGGACCAAAAGAAAATTTAGTTCATCTTGTTGAGGAAGTGGTGCTATTTTCAAAATTTTATCCTTTGGAGGCATTCAACAAAGTACCTGGTGAATATGCATTCAAGGGAGGACTCTACAATTTTTTTGGTTCCATACCAAACTTGTACAACTTGTGCCTAGGATTCATACTAAGGCATTTTCTAGAGGTAATTTTTAGTAGATTGAGCTCTCATTTCTTGCCTCTAGAAGAAGAAAAAGACATTCCTTTTCACCTTTAGGGAGAAGTATAATTCCTACAAGACCATCTCCTAGAACTCAACCTATATCATCTTTGGGTAGATTATTTCATATCAAAGTTCCTACTACTCTAGCACAAAGAACTTCATTCTATATGGTTGCAACTATAAATCAACCCTTTGATTTTAGTTGAGAAGGATGATATACCAATTAATGCCCTCAAAATTATTCTTCATTTCACTAGTGAGACATCCACAATTCCAGTAGAGCACATTATAGATGTGGAAAATATATACTTTGTTCATGATATAATAGAAGACAATGTGGTTGTTAGAGTGTTAGCCACTTCCTTGAAAGGAAAATAATTGCAGTGGTATAAAGTTCTACCACCCAACTCCATTCACAACTGGGAAGAGTTAGGTGAAAGATTGTGCAAGCACTTTGAAGATAAAAGTGACCATTTGTCCCTAGTAGAATAATTAACAACACCTCATGAATTCATGAGTGATTTAAAATTCATATTTTAGAAGACCTAGGATAGAATCCCTATCTTGGTGAAACCTTCTCCTAAGTATGCCCTCTTTTATTTCTTAAAAGCTCTTAATAGTTATATAACTATTATGATTCAATTTATGGGAGGATTTTCCCTATCAGGTGCATATGATATTTCCATAAGGGCATAAAATTGCTTGATACAAGCTAGGAAGATAGCTCCTAAACCACCAATTCATTTATTTATAGAGCTTCCTTCACAACCAATAGTGGCTCCTATCCCATTGGATCCTATTATAGTGATTTCCACTAGCCAACCTTCTGCTTTTGTTGCATTTCCAAAAGATTGGGGCATCTTGCTTTGTAATATGAACAATGAGTTAGTATCAATGAGGAGGCAACAAGATTGAAATAATTTGCCTTATTAGCCGCAAGGTCAAGATTATCTGTAGAATAGACAATCTTATCAAGGAAAAAATTAGTGGAACCATACTAAGCCCTTGGGTAGCATACATCCACTTGCTACCAATACTTCTAAATATTTGGTCCCAATTCAAAACAACCTAGCTCAAGAGTAGGAATGGTGCTAAACATATGAGAAGCATCATAATCAAAATGCTTACCAAAATGGGGAATTCGTGCAAACTATAGTGGTTTAGAATGAAGCTTCCACCTCAAGACAAAAATTTAATGCAAACCAAATAGTTGTTAGCAAGAAAGATCACTTTCATGAAGACTCCTCACTAGTTAATTGGCATCAGAAAGAATTTTGTGGTGTAAACCAAGTAGTTGTTGATACAATAGCTTAGAATACAAGATCAAAGAAGAGAGAAATAGAGGGTGGTACATCTTCCATGACTGGGTAGGAATCAGTCTCTCAACAACCTCAACAAGGTGAAAACATTGGACCAATAGGGAGAACAACAAATTTCTTGCAATGAAATTAGCCTATTTGTAGGCCTAACAAGACTATGGAACAACCCAAGGTCACTAAAGTTACAAGGATAGACCTTGTTGTCCCAAAAAAATTCCCTAAAACTAGTTAGATTCCTTTCAACATAGTTGATCAAACAAATAGGGACAACTTGAATGTTACCATACGGGAGGCTTTGTCCATTCCATCACAAAGGAATATCCTACAACAAGCCTTGAAGGAGCACAATAAAACAAAAGATGTATCAAAAAAGGAGAAAATTACTCCACCAAGCAACCTAGCGCAACATGAGGCGGAAGGGAATTATAATAAAATTAATAAGCCATCTCCCTTATATCTTTATTTATTGGAAATCATGTAGTAAATAACTGAATGATAGATTATGGGGCTAGTAGTTATGTTATGCTTAAGTGATTGTTGATAATCTTGGCATCAAATATGAACCTGTTACCAGGGGGTCTTATAGTTAGATGACACTATAGTTAGAATAGTGGGAGTAATTAAGAACCTAAATTTAACCTTGCATGAATGCCCTGAATGTTATGTGTTGCAAGAAATTTTAGTCATAAATCTTCCCGCTCTTTTTTCCATTTTCCTGCCTAGAGATTTCACTACCAAGATAGGTGGATACATATCTTCTGATTCATCCCACATATTATTCAAAACCAGATATGGTACTAAGGTGACCATCAAATCTAAACCCATAGTAAATGATCATCTAAAGCCTTAGACTCCTAGTCCCATAAACATGAAGTGAACATAGCATGATCAAAAGGAAGAGTGTTCTATCCATGAGCATGCTACTCCCTTAGAGGAGATTCATAACTATCTACTAGATGAATGGGGTAATGCATTCCAATTTGACCCACTCACTATAACCAAGGTAGAATATATCAGTCTTGGTACCTATTGTATTCATGAGGAAAATCCTCCTATTCCCAATCTCATAAGGGCTCAAGTAGCAAGGGGGGTTGTGGAAGCTTTTCTTTGATGGTTCTAGAAGCAAGAATAGTGTTGGTGTTGGTGTAATGTTAGTATCTCCAAGAAAGGAGCAATACTATTTCTCTTTCAAGATTCAGTTTAGTTGCACTAACAATGTGGTTGAGTATGAGGCCCTTATCTAGGGTATTCAACTGGCACAAAAAAGAAACATCAAGTTGTTACAAGTACTTGGTGATGGTTAGTTAGTTGTTCATCAGGTCAAAACTCAAAGCTCAACCAATTTTTTTTTCTCAAATCCTACAAACATAGGGTTTCGGATTTGATTGAGGGTTTTGAAGGTTTCAACATCTAGGAAGTTCCTAGGGGCTAGAATAAACATGTTGATAGGCTTGCAATAGTTGGTGCTCAATTTGATATTCCAGCACATGTTGTAAACAAAAAGGAGAAAAAATTAGGCTTATTGTAAGGCCTGCTATTCTAGACAATCAAGATCACTGGCAAGTGTTTGAAAGTGATCAACAAATAGTGAGTTTTCTGCAAGAATAGGTAAAATTTTCTAAAAGAAATCAATCCAAGTTGCAAAATCAATATGGTGATCAGATTGTACAGCTGAGTAGCAACAAGCTACCAAATGGTCTCATCACCCTGGAGGGTATCTTTAATTATGATAACCAGCTAAAGAAGAAAAAGATGAACCTCACTGCAAAAAGTAGTGACTTCAAGTCTATTACTATTGTTGAGGGAAAGTCTCTCAACTTGGGAAAGGTATGATCTGCTACTGAACATGAATTTTTTATTGAGCTTTACAATAGATACAGTGATGTAGCTAAATGGAATTATGAAGAACTAAAGGGTTTTGGCCTAGGCCTTGCCCAACATACTGCTGAATTAGATCTAGATGCCAAGGCTATGAGGTAGGAAAAAAGGCCTATAAATCCTAAGATTGAGCCTTTGATGAGAAAGTAACTGACCAAAGTGATTGAGGCTAGAATCATATTCCCAATCAAACATTCTTCTTCAGTGGTAAACATTGTCCCTTTTAGAAAGAATAATGGGGAAATCATGCTTTGTATGGATTTTAGAGACATAAATAGGGCCTCTTAAAAGGATCACTATCCCCTCCCCTCTATGGAGTAGATTTTTCAAAAGGTTAGTGGTTCATAAAGTTTTTCTTTCTTGGATGGTTATTCAGGCTACAATCAAATTCTTGTCCAAGAATTTGATCAATATAAGACATTATTTACTACTAAGTGTGGCACCTATGAGTATTGCAAAATACCTTTTTGGATAACCAATGCAGGTGCCACCTTTGAGAGAGCCATGGACATGGTATTTCAAGGTGTATTCAAACAATTTGTACTAGTCTACTTAGATGATATCATAGTATTTTAAAAAAATGCAAGAGATCACTTCAATAACCTTGAGAAATTATTTCAAAAATGTAGGGAATATGGTAGTTACTTGAACCCAAATAAATGTGTCATTGCCACTAACCAAGGCAAGCTCCTTGGACACATTGTTTCAAAGGATGGCTCAGTCATTGATCCTATAAGAGTAAAATATATACTGGATATCACACTTCCTAGTCATAGGAAGGGATTGCAAAGCTTCTTGGGTACAATTAAATTTGTAAGAAGCTTCATTTCAAACCTTACTTCTTTGGTAAAGCTTCTCACTTCCATGCTAAAAAAAATTGGTCTTCAAATGGACCAAGAAAGGTAAAGACAACTTTGAGACTATCAAATAGGAAATTTCTTAGGATCCTACCCTTGTCCATCCTAATTATAACAAGGAATTCATTATTTACACCTTTGGAGGTGAAAGAAGTATATCATCTATCCTAACCCAAATAAACAAGGAAAATATGGAGTAGCCCATTGATTTCTTTAGTGAAGGGCTTAAATACCATGAGGTCAAGTATAACCATGTTGAAAAGTAAGCTATTGCTGCTGTAAAAATATTGAAAAAGTTTAGACACATGCTATCTAAAACATAGAAAAATAGGGTTAGGGTTCAAACACATGGGATTTTATACTAAATTTGGAATGTTTCACCAAAATTATTATAAATAGAAATGGAAAAATTAGTGTAATGAGCCCACCTATTCTTTTATTTCATTCAGGAAATGAGATCCCTCAAGTTAAAATCCACTTTGAACCCTTAAGTGAGTGAATTCTTTGAGGAATCTTGCAATTTCCTTTGTGTGCATGTAGGCTAATCAACACTTTTGGGAGACACACTAAAAATAGTAAATCAACTCAAAACTGAAATGTAAGACCAGATCTAAGTAGATTAAACATAGAGAGACTAGACAATTTATTTCATGCAAATCAAATGTGGACACTTAAAACAGATCTCCAAAACAATTGCAAAGTGTCCTATTCTGGCATAAAGTGTCCTGTGATAAATTTTGAAAGAAATGACTAAATAGGGTTTTGGGAGAAAGATTAAAAATAAAAAATGTATTCATTCATGACATGTAAAGATTGTATCCGATAGATTAAACATAATAATAACAAAAACAGTTTATTTCATGCAAATCGGATAAAGGGAGAATCTTGTGCACCTTTTCAAAATGTTGTTTCTAGAAGATGTCTAAGGACTCATTAGCCCATTGGTGAATGGATCCTTTTAGAGATTTTCAAAATTAATTTATGGGTCCTATGCTCATGTGTTTTCACTTCCAAATTCTTCAGGTTTCATAGTCGAGCAGTCAGAAATAAATCCGAGATCTGAGTTTCCATGAGATGACAACAAAGGTGACAACAAATGCAACTTTACAATTTTGCACTTTTGAGATCTTCAACTTTTCTTCAACTTGCAAATCTCTAACACACAAAGAGAGGGGAAAAATGATTTTTTTTTTGTGAATAGGTGTTTTCCTTGGTCCAAACCCCATTTTGGTAATTAAACATTGAAATGAAATAAAATAGCATGAAAGATGGAATGATGAATGAAAAAAGCAATGTTGCAACTCACCAAACCCTTGATTAAACCCTTTGAAGGACTGAAATATTGATGTGGATCTTAAATGAAATGGCTTCAATGGATGTGGATCTTGATACTTGAATCTTGCTTTGAATCTTTGACTTGAATGCTTGACACCTACATCACAATGTTAGCTCTAAAAACATGCATAATTAAACATAACTTTGACAAGATGACTGGATCTTGAATGATGCAACAAATGATGAAGAAATCTATCTTTGAATACTCTTGACAACAATATTTTCTCTTGTGAAATTTCTCTTCAAAAACTTCTTGAAACTTAGAAATTAATTGATAAAATAACATTGTATTTATAGATATTTATCCTTAATTTCTTGAAATTAAAACATTACAAGCTGACATTTAAAATTTGAATTTAGTATCAAAAAAATACCACCAAAAAATGATTTAAAAATGGGTTTCAAGTCTTAGGGAGGACCCATTCATCCATGGGCGAATGGGTCCTAGGTCCTAATTCCTAGAACACACATTGCTCAATGTGAAGTATTATGTATTGGAATTACTTAATGTCGGGTTTCCCCTTTGAAAAATGCAATTTAGTAGGTTTGTAGATGAATTATAGGGATTATTAAGGCCTAATTAAGGTCAATTAATTAAGGGGTCCCTAAATAAGTATGAAAGTGTAAAGGGACACACTTCACAACACTAAATTAAGGAAAAATTAAATTCATTTTAATTAAAAGGGCCTAAATAAGTGTGAAAATGTAAATATATTCATTTTACAACACTAAATTAAGGCATTATTAAGTTCATTTTAATTAGGAGGGCCCAAATGATGCAAGAGGCTCACTCAACTCTTAACCTTCACCAATAACATCAAAATTTCACATTATAAAGAAACCAAATTGCAACAATGGACATAATATACTCTCATTAAATCAATTACACAATTACATAAAAGAAATACAAATTCTCTCATACACATAAGATTCTTGCTTTATTTATGCACATTCAACCTTCATCATCTCCCTCTCTATCTATGAACTATCCAATTTCTCATTCAAACTCTCTACCTTTTAGTCATATCCTGCCATATTGTATGGCACTACCCCTTCATTGATCTTCATCACCCCTCTCTTAGCTTCTACAGTACCTTTTGTCTCATCCAACCCTCTCAAGGACACCTCCTCCTAATTTCCACGACCCCCTTTTCTACTCTTCTTCCTTAGCATCGACTTCATCCCTCTTTTTCTTTATCGATCTGCTCTTCTATTCCTAACTTGGTGTCCCCCTATTTTGGTTTTAAATCTACAATTTAATAAGGAAATATAGTCTTCTACTACCCCCTCATATCCTATCCAAACTCCTCTTCATGACATCCTCTCTAACCCAATGCAGCCTCACTTTCCAATCTGCAAGGCCCCCATGGGCTCTTCTCGATGCACCTCTATCTCACTTTGATGCCTCCTTATCTAATTTTTAAATTTGTAACTTGAAAACCTATCCTCTCATTACACTCAAGCTCTTTGTGAATTTGACTTTCTTCTCCCAAAATTTATGCACTTCCTTTTCACTACGTGACAACCCCCTTACATTCACTTCTTTTGTTGAACCCTCTAACTTCCCTATTGTGACTCTTTTGTGCTTGTTAATTTTTATCATCTTACCATCCTATGCAGGCTTTCTTTATTGTTACACTATGCATTTTACAAATGTGTAAAAAAAAAATAGTTTTCCTTCCTTTGTGAGATTTCTTATCCACTCATCACATTTGTCGCCCCTTGTGCTTCCATCGCATTTTTATCCTCATTCAGTGGTCTCTTGAAGGTGAAAGGTCATAGATAAAATATAGTTTTATTTTCTCAATAATCAATTACCACAAATAGGAAAAGAAACTATCCTCTCATATTTAATTAAAAGAGGTAGATTTCTATCTTATTCCACTGTTGATTTATTCTCAATTGTTTGATTCCTGTAATCATTACTTAGATGCACTCTATCGATTAATTCATAGAAGTCAACCAAGCAATTGCAAGTACAACATTAGACAAAGTTCACATCAACATATCCATGTTGGTTCATATCTTGCAATTTGCATTTCATGGAGGCAATATTTCTTCTGAATCTTGTTAAAGCATCAAATTTAAGAGGTTTAGGCATTGATTAGTACAAGAGAAACCAAACAAGAACAAATCAAAATTAAAATAAAACCAAACAAAAAAAAATTTGGTTGGTGCAAATCGCCTGCCTGCCCGCGTGCTCTTGTACCAAACACGTCAGGTAGAAAGATTGTGAGCATAATATCACAATGGTGGAGTTGAGTAGTTGTACTACTCTTCTAAGTTTAATGCAACCTGCAACGAATTCCTTCACTTTCCAAATTCTCAAATTAATCTTTCTTCCATTTTTTCTAGCATCATGTCGGAACACACACTACCTCCCTCTTGTAACATTGTCCCTTTCCCCCTCATGGACTCATGTCCACCAAAGCCTGAACTCCTCTACAAAATACTTTCCACACTCTTCTCCCCCTTCATGGGTTCTATGATTGGATGGATTAGCATGAGATGATTACACTTGATCCATGAAGAATTGAAGCATAATGAAGCCACTAATATCAATCTCAACAAGATCAATCAAGTGTAAATTAAAGCCAAAGTTTACTAAAACCAAGCATTCCAAACTATGAAATCATTAAAAATGCCTACTCTAATCCATTTAAACCTATCCTATTGTGGGAATGGTGTTGCATTGATGTGGAACAGTGACCCTTTCCCAATCTCGTGGATAAATGATCTTGTTCTAGTCAATTTTAATGAAGAAAACTGACGGAGCGATTGTGAGATGTGTATGAAAACATGATTTTAATCTAAATGAGCATGATGCAAGCTAATATAACATGATTTTATGCTAAAATTATATAGATATGCAAATACGAAGCTAACCTAAATGGATTCTAAACTAGAAGATTCAAACCTTAATTAATAAACAAGCTAAATGGATGCATTATGTGATCATGGAAGCCATTAATGGAAGCTAAAGATAATTAATGAAATTAAAATAAACTAAAAGATGCTAAATGTGTGCTAAATATGAGTGTGAGTGTGAGTGATTTCAATAGCATAAGTTTTCTTTTGAAAGATGGATCCATTTGTCTCCAAATAGTGACCTATTTATAGGAGAGCAAATGACAAATGGAGGGCTGAGACCAAAAAAGATAATCAATGGTCAAGGATGGAAGAATATGGAGGCATGGATCATGGATTCTCATCAATGGATGAGAATGAAAGATGAAATTTTAATAAAGGGTTAACATTCCTTCAGAAAAACACACTTTTGACCTATACAAGAGGTCACAAGTTACTTGCACAAGAAGTTTTGAGTTAACTTGCATATGAAGCTTTGTAAGAATATCCCCTTTTTCAAATGAGTGAGGAAAGAGAATATTCTTTTGAATATTCTCATGAGTGAGGAAAAAAGGATATTCAGTTAATTAAAACCAAATTAAATTGTGCAAAGGAATATCCCATAGGAATATTCCCCTTTTGGAGGAATGTGCAGAGGAATATTCCCTTGCAAGTGGGAGGAAACTATATTAATTAAGATAATTGATAATTAATTAATGTTAATTATACAATTAGGGGATTAGAAGAATTTATATGATATTCATTAAATAAAATGATTTAATGAATGGGGGAAAGGTGGAATGACATTTAATTAAATAACTTAGGGTTATTTAATTAAATAAGAAGATTTAGGGATTTAAATTAAATAGTTTGATTTATTTCATTTAATGAGATGAAATGTTGGCATGAAAAGGGGTGAATTAATCTAATGAAGTCGATTAGGTTAATGGATGAAGATGATACAATCAATTAAGCAAAAAGAGGATGATTTTTAGGAGGAAATGATGTGAGTATACCTAATTTGAGTGCATGATATCATTTAGGATATTTTTCAATGTCTACATTTTTCCCCTCTTTGAAGTGAGGTACCTATTGCTTCAGTTCAAAGACTAACACTCCTCAGATAAAAAATTGTTGCTCAGATCAAAAAATAAAAGAATTTATGATTTTTAGATGCCCCACTATTGCCCTAGCAGAAGGAATAAGCTAGTTCCCTACCCCCTCGAGAAATTGGGTAATTTTTTTTAATTTTGGGTTGATTTCTCAACAAATATAAAATGCTGCCCCAAGGGTCCAAAAGGCTCCAAGATGCAAGAATCATTTCCAAAAATGCACAAAACAATGAAAAATAAGGTCCAGTTTGGAAAAATTGGTGAAAATGATGAAAAAACCCTAGCTTCATGGTTAAGTTAGGGAAAAAACCCCTAATTTGCAAGCATAGATAGGTTAAGAAGGGTCCCTTTTAGTTCATTTTTACATTCAAACCTTAGAGGATTCTTGCAAATTGAGCTCTAACCCTCCGATGAGGTGGCGCAATGAGTTCTCCCACAACACATTTCCAATCAGGTTTGCGAGTACTAGAGGCTTCTAGGCATAGGACCACTGGTATGTGATTCAAAACTTGATTTTAATTTTGACTTTTTGGTGAATTTAATGCATTTTGAAATTTGAACTTTGGTGGTGTCACTATATGGCGATGCTATTTGTAGAATCAGCGAAGCTATTTTTATTTATAGCAACGCATATGTGTTTAGCAACATAGTTCATGATTTAGATTCAGGGTTTCAAATTTTAAATCAAGTCACATATGTAAATATCAATGCTATTTTGATTTGAAAATTAGGGTTATGGTTTTCCAAGGTCAAATAGTGACACATATCTTGATTTGAAATTTAAATGCTTCGGTCGTCAAAATTTAGAATTTGAATTATAACGAAACTATCTTGAATAGCGACACTATTGTCATTTTGGGGGATAAAAACTCCAAAATTATCTTATTTTTTTAAATTTTGACATTGTGCGCTTCATGGGTGCAAGAGGTGATCCCGCCTTTGATGTCCCATGAGCACCAACCAACTATTTTATCTAGACTTGGTGATTTTTCTAAGTTGTGATAGGAGCACCTGGGGGAGATTGGTTTGTGGTACATTGCTTACATTCTTGTCATGTAGACAAAATTGGCAATAATTACAACGCTATGTGAATGATGGCATAGCGAGGCCGTGCCATTCCACTTACCTACAGGTGACATGATAATGACACTAGAGGATGTATGGCAGATATTGTGTTTACCGATACATGGTGAGCATGTGATCTATGATGTTGATGTTAGCTATGATGCTTACCATAAGGTACTTGACCAAGAGGACATTTTTTTGGTCACCTCCTAGATTGACCTCGAGATGTATAGAGGGTTGGTGTTGACTTTCAGACTGATTATTGCAGCCATTATCTTAGGTTTGGTTGCTTTAGATCGATGGAGCAGAGGATTGATTATGGGATGGGGTATGGTTGTTTTCAAGAGATACTGCACAAGTCATTTGGTGTTGTCATTGATGGAAACCCTAGTCAGTTATCCTATTCACACTTCAGTATTTTCTCGTATCGGAAGTCAGATTGAAATTTAGTGATTAACTATTAAAGCTAGAATAGAGCATCTAACAGAATTGTGTATATTGATTCATATGCAATTCTTTGTTATCATTTTGTGTTATGGATCTCAGGGAATGTTTTTCGATGTTTGATCTATCCTATCTTTGAATCATTGAGCCTAGTATTGATTTTGATGCAAGTTAGAATATATGGTTGATTGTTTTTTGTTTAACAGTGCAAGAAGGCAGGCTAAGTGAATGTAGCATGTTGTGGATATTCAAGGAGTAATTGTTTAAGGTGTTTCATGTTCAAGGATTTTGTTTGGGGTCCTCACTATGTTGTGGCTGACTTTGGTTAGTTCATATTAATAATTGTTTATGGATTGAGCCAACAGTTTATACATGTTTCCTATTTTGTAAAAGCCAACATGTAATTGATGTAATTCCTAATCACGGATATATATAAGCAATTATTTATATCATTTTGATGTGTGATACAATGTGTTGTGAAATTCAGAAGAATTATTGATTGATTGTGCATAGTTTGATTTGAGCAAAAAGAAGATTGGTCATCTGAATTAAAGCAGACAAAGTTTCAAGAGTAGAAGAGAAAAATCAGACATAGTGTGAAGAATGTTGCAAATGTGCTTAACCAAAACTATAATCAGGCATTAGCAGATGCTATTTTCTTAGTTCAAATCCTCTGGATGTAATCCAAATTTTTTTGTAAGATAGTGAGTCTTCCTTTTTGTATCTGAGCAGTGAGCTCTAGGAAGTGTGCCTGAATGCATGTGCATTCCCAATTTCTAAACACTTATATTGAGTATACTCATATTGTGGATTGACCTCCACTGTGGTTTTTCCCCTAACATGATTTCCACATAAAAAATCCATGTTTTATGGTGTTGTGGTTGATTTCTTTGTGTTCTTGTATCTTTCTTTTGCTTCAATGCTATAAGTGGTTGAAAGATCAAGTTAATAAAGTTAAATTTTGTAGAACACTGATTCACCCCTCCTCTTAGTGTTCCTTAATTCCAACAATTGGTATTAGAGCTTAGTTCCTCAAAAGAAGTTTAAAAGCTTGGGGAAGATCCAGGAAGGTGATTCAATGGATTCTGGTAGTCTTCAACAACAACTTTTGGTGGCACTAAATGATCTTGATAAGTCCAAATCTGAAGTCTAGGAATTGTAGGCAAGCCTCATGAATGCTAAGAAATTCATTCAATCATTGAAAGATAAAATCAATTAGTCCATGGAAAAAAGAAAGGAACTCTATGATCAACTTAAGTAGAAAGAAAGTAAGAGCAAGGAAGATGAATACCTTAGTCAAGCCTTAAAGGAAAAGACAAAAGAATGTGAAAAGCTTACTAGAGATAATGTTGTCCTAAAGCATGAGATGGAATCTATTGTGATGAGGATGACCAAGGAGATTGAAGATAGAAAGAAGAATGAAGAGAATCTTGCTCAGTCCTTGAAAGAAAAATTTGAAGAATGTAGCTGAATTACTGATGGATTCAATCAGTTGGAGCTTGAGTTGCAACAATCAAGAAACAATGAAGAAGAGCTTGAAAGATAGATTATTACTCTTAGAGATGAACTTTCTACTGCAAATGAATACAAGGAGAAGTTCAAGATTAGCTCATCTAAGCTTAATGAATTGATTCGAAGTCAAAGGATTGGAAGTGACAAGTGAGGTCTTGGATATGAGAAAGGAGAAAGCTCTAGATCTGGTCAAAGGAAATTCAGGCAAGGAAATTAGATGAACAAAGCTAGAAGGTATCCGGTAAGACAACCTAATGCTCAAAAGTTCAATGGATACTATTTTTTTTGCAATAAATTTGGTCATATGGCTACTCAATGTAGAAGTAGAATGAATTCTAGTAGTCCATCATTCTTTGGTCAGTGTTTCAATTGCAATAAGTATGGTCATAAGTTAATTGAATGCAAAAATATGTCAAAAAAAATTTCAATAGAGATGTCAGATGTTATGCATGCAATATATTTGGCCATATTGCTAACCAGTGTAGATCAAGAGAAAATCAATGGAACAACTGGTCTAGACAAAGAAATGTTGTGTGATATAATTGCAATAAATCTAGTCACATTGCTAGGATTTGTAGAAGTAGGAAGGGTCTGGTAAACCAAGGGAAAAATGTGCAGAAGGATGATAAGGGAAAAGGAAAAGTTATTGCAGAAGAGATCTAGTGCAAGAGCACCTATGATACATTAGGCATTTAGGAAGTCTAGGATGCAGTTCTTTTGTTTTTGATGTTTTCCATCAAGGTCATGTTGACCATTGAGTAGAGAAGATAGTTTAGGGATGTGTTTTACCCCTAGGATTGAAGTTGTGAAAGAATGGATAGGTTTAGAAACTCATCTTGTTTAGGTTGCTAACAATTGGCAAAAATTGAAAAACACAGTGGATTTTGTAACTCTAGCCATTAGGTCATGAATATGTCTGACCAAGGAAGATAACTGATTCAAGAACCATATTTAAGGTAGGCCTCGACCTGAAAAGGGGGTTGGAAGCATTCGAGTTTGTATTTTGGTTATGAAATTAAGAGAGCAGTGATATTTTGGTGTACATTTCCAATTTTGGTTTTTGCTTGATTCAGTACGCTAATAGACTAATCATGGAATTTTGAATAAAGTAGGATGTAGTGAAATTATCTTTCAAGTTTTCTTGGAACAACAGATAGTTAGGTTATTCATTTCAAGTTTACTTGTAATTACTTTGTTTTTTCTTTAGTGGTTGTTCTAATTGGTAGACTGGTAAAAGAAATGGGGTTTTAGCTTACATTTCCCCTGTACCATAGTGTACGGGCTTGTGGGAATGTGGCTAGGCTCCATGTCTATAAATAGGTTAGGGATAGGATTCTATAGGATTCATGGAATCATGGAGGAAGTCTTTTCCTAGGTGAGCTTGACAATGCTTGGCTAGGAAAGACAGGTAGTGCAATGTACTTGGTTTGCAGGGGTGACCTTTCCCCGTCAAGGCACAGTGTGGAGAGGTAGATAGAAGCCTTGAAAAGACTTGTAATGAAGGAGGAGGATTTATTTGTTCATTTGGTGGTTGAACAAACTAAAAATTTGAAAATAGCCAGACAATGGCTTAAAAACCCTAGGAAATGCCCATTTTCAGGTTCAAGCATTGTACGGTCAGTTGAGGCTTAAGACCTAAAAAATCCTTGAGAGGTGTTTATTTGATCCAAGAATCTCAAAGAAAGAGTGAGTGTCCTTTGGGAATTTTTTGAGCAAAGACCAGTTTTCTTAGAGGTGGAGGCCTAATTGGGGCTCAAGGGCTAGTAGCCTTTTTAACCCTAGTTGAGGGTTTGGTGAAAGTGATGGAAAGGTGGAGTTTTGATGAACCTTCAAGAACCATAGGAGGTTGGTTTGAAGCCACTGAAGACATTTCTACACCCCTACAAGATCAAATTGTGTGTTGAGGATAGGTTAGACTTTAAGGTAGATTAAGGGCTAAGGAAGTGTTGAAGCGTTGCCCCAAGGTTGGATTGGTTGGCAAGTTATGACTTGGTGGTTGGGTTGGAGGTGAGCTAGGGGAGTCTACACAAGCATTAGGTCCTATTGGTTAAGGTTGTGGAGTGTGACACCATAGGGTCTTCCTAAACAAGATCCAAAGCATGGAACAGTGAGTGTTTCCATCCAACCCTCCCTATCAGATTGGTATCAGAGTGAGCAAAAGATTTGGGAAGAATATTATATGTCATACCTTGAATCTAGTGGTTCTACCATCATGGTGACAAATGCAGAATTGGCGAAGATGGTTGAAGGACAGGAGGAAGACAATAGGTTATTGAGGGAAAGAATAGACCAACTTGAACAAGCATTGAATGATGTGCAGGTTGAAGGAAGGGTACCAAATAAAGAAGAGGTTGTAGAGGAAGACAAGATCCCTGAACCTAACCCTATTTTGAAAGAAGATCCTTTCTTGAAGGCATTGAAGGCTATGAGTGGAAAGGCACTTGAAGGCATACCACTGTTTAGTGGGAAAATGGAAGTTGATCTAGTCATGGACTGGATAGAGGGAATGTAAAACCATTTTGAATGTGATGGAGTCACTGAAGCATAGAAGGTAAAGGTGGCCAAATCAAGATTGAGAGGTTCTACCTTGACATGGTGGAAGTTCATTCAGACAGAGAGGGAAAAGGAAGGCAAGCAACCTATCTCTACTTGGAAGGGAATGGTTTCCAAAGTGAAGGAAGCATACATGCTAGATAATTATGAGATTCAGTTACACAAGAAAAGATAGAGTTTGAGGCAAAGAGACCAAGATGTGAACACTTATACTAAGGATTTCCAAAAACTTTGCATGAGGTCTAATGTGACAGAGGATGAGAGTCTCAAGGTGGCTAAATACCTTAATGGTTTGAAGTGGAACATTCAAGAGGAGATGAATCTTCTAAGTCCCAAAACAATACACCAATGCTATCAATTGGCTATAAAGACTGAAGAGAGGAGTAAGAGGAAACAAGAACAGACTTCTAAGAGTAGAGGTAAAGGCAAAGATCAAAGAGGACATAGAGGTGGATACCAAGGTAGAGGGACTGAACAAAGAAACCAAGGAGAGTCTAAATTCATAGAGCATGGAGGTGAAACAACTTCTAGAGGAGGATATAACAGAGGTAGAGGACCTCAAGGAGGTTCAATTAGAGGAAGAGGAGCAGGCGGAAGTAGCTCATACTTTGCCAATATGAAATGTTATAACTGTGGTCAAGTAGGTCATCCAACCTATAGGTGCCCAGAGAAAGCATCTTCATCAAATACTGAGAAGCGAGTGGCATATGCATAAGAGGACAACATGAGTGTCAAATCACTAGAGGTTAGTAACATTGAATTGGAAGTGGGGGAGAATCTGGTGTTCAATAGAGTTTTGATCAGATAACCAGTCAAGGAAGAGACAAAACAAAGAAGAGCCTTATTTAGGGTGAGATGCAAAATACTTGGAAAGGTGTTTAAGGTTATAGTGGACTCAGGGTCTACTGACAACATAATCTCAAAGGAGGTAGTGATGAAATTGAAGTTGGAAAAAGTACCTCACACTAATCCCTACAAGGTGACATGGTTGAACAAAGGACAGAGTGTTCTTGTCAATGAGCAAACAACGGTGGAGTTCTCCATTGGAGGGTACATAGATAAATTGATTTGTGATTTATTACCCATGGATGCATGCCATCTTCTATTGGGTAGACCATGGCAGTATGAAAAAGGTGCCATCTATGATGGAAAGGAAAATACTATCTCATTCAAGAAGGATGGAAAAAGATTCAAGTTGCAGTCACTGTCAGATGAAGAAGGATAGTCAAAGACCCCTAGTGTCTTATTAAGTAGTGTAAAAGAGTTCATTAACAACCTACATCAAGGAGGTGAAGGATATGTAGTCATGGTGCAACCCAAGGAAGAGGAGAAGACTGAGAAAACAGTCATACCTGGAGCAGTCCAAAAGTTGCTTGAGAAGTATAAGGACATAGTGAGTGATGGAACACCAACAACCTTACCTCCACAAAGAGCCATCATTCATCAGATTGACTTCATACCAGGGGATTCATTTCCAAACAAAGCAGGATACAAGCTTACACCAGATTAGAATCTAGAGGTAGCTAGACAAGTGCAGGAGTTATTGGATCAAGGATTGATTAGGAAGAGCATCAGCCCATGTGCAATACTAGTGGTCTTAGCATGGAGGCAAGTGGAGATTATGCACTGATTCTAGGGCAATAAATAGAATCACAATCAGGTATAGGTTCCCTATTCCAAGAATTGAGGACTTGATGGATTGTCTTGGAGGAGCTCAGTACTTCACTAAGTTGGATCTCAAGAGCGGATACCATCATATCAGAATCAAGGATGGAGATGAGTGGAAGACAACTTTTAAGACAAATGATGGGCTATATGAGTGGAGAGTGATTCCATTTGGCCTCTCTAATGCCCCTAGCACATTCATGAGGCTCATGAATGAAGTGCTCAAAGACTTTACAGGGATATTTGTGGTGGTATATCTTGATGATATACTCATCTTCAACAAGATAGTAGAAGAACACCTAAAGCATGTGGAGTTGGTTCTTAAAAGGCTACAAGAGGAGAAGTTAGCCATCAATCTAGAGAAATGTGAGTTCTTCAAATAGGAGCTTGTGTATTTGGGGTTTGTAGTATCCCAAGGATCATTGAAAATGGACCCAAGCAAGGTGGAAGCCATCCTAAACTGGCCTACACCAACCACAGGGATAGAGGTAAGAAGTTTTCATGGATTAGCCCAATTTTATAGAAAATTCATAAGGAACTTTAGTGGCATATGTGCACAAGTCCTAGACACAATCAAAGGTGGTTTGAAAACTAAGTTTAATTGGACTCAAGAAGCTGAGAAAGGTTTTGAGAAACTGAAACAAGAAGTGCCAACTCATCCTATACTTTTGTTACCTAGTTTTGACAAGTTGTTTATTGTGGAATGTGATGCTAGTGGAGTTGTAGTAGGAGGAGTACTCAACCAAGAAGGCAGGCCTATGGCTTTCTTTAGTGAAAAGCTTAATGAAGCTAAACAAAAGCACTCTACCTATGACCTAGAACTATATGCTTTAGTGTAGTCACTTAGGAAGTGGAGGCATTATCTCCTACCCAAAGAGTTTGTGGTTTTTACTGACAATCAAGCACTTAGCTACATCAACACTTAAGAGAAATTGAGCAATAGACATTTGAAGTGGATGGAGTATCTTCAAGCCTTCACATTTACCATCAAGCACAAGAAGGGAGAAATGAATAAGGTGGCAGATGCACTAAGTAGGAGGTTGCTGATAGTGCAAGAGATACAGATCAAGAGCATTGGGATAAAGAGTTTCAAGGATCTCTATGGGGAAGAAGAAGACTTCTTTGAGGCTTACAAGGTATGTTCTGACTTTGAGAATCATTTTCATAGCCAATAATCAAAGTATACATTACAAAATGGGTTGTTATTCAAGGGAAATTAGTTGTGTGTTCCAAAAGGCTCTATGAGGGAGAATCTTATCCAAAAAAAACAATGGTAGTCTTAGTGGTCATTTTGGTATCAACAAGACAATGGAACTAGTGCAAAGGTTCTACTATTGGCCCAAGTTGCCAAGGGATGTCAGAAGGTATGTGGACCAATGTGTAGTTTGTATGAAAGCCAAAGGGGGAGCTAGTAATGTAGGTTTGTATCAACCTCTCCCCATTCCAAACAGACCATGGGAGTGTGTTAGCATGGATTTTGTTGTAGGACTCCCTAAGACCAAGACAGGGTTTGATAGTGTCTATGTGGTGGTAGATAGATTCAGCAAGATGAGTCACTTTATCCCTTGCAAGACCACACATGATGCTAGTTACATTGCTCATCTTTTCTTTAAGGAAATTGTAAGGATCCATGGATTGCCTTTAAGCATTGTATCAGATAGGGATATGAAGTTTATGAGTCATTTTTGGAAGACTCTATGGAGCAGATTAGGTACCAATTTATCTTTTGGATCATCTTACCATCCCCAAACCGATGGGAAAACAGAGGTGGTAAATAGCGTGTTAGGTAACCTTCTAAGATTCCTAACCAAGGAGTATGTTCAAACATGGGACTTGGTCATATCACAGGCTGAGTATGCATACAATGACAGTGTGAACAGGACTACAAGGAAGAGCCCTTTTGAAGTAGTGTATGGAATGCACCCAAGAGGTGTGTGTGAGCTCAGAGATCTTGGAGATATGGAGCATAGGAGTGGACATGCAAAGGACTTCACGCAAACCATGAAAGAGATTCAGGAGCAGGTAAAGAAGACAATCATCGAGGCTACACAAAAGTTGAAGGATAAGGTAGATTTGTCAAGAAAAGATTTGCAATTTACAATAGGAGACTATGTCATGGTTCACCTCAAAAAATCCAGGTTGTAGAAGGTTTACATCAACCAAATTACAGATGAAAAGAGTGGGACCATGCAAGGTGTTAGCCAAGTATGGGAAAAATGCATACAAGGTGGAGTTACCTGCAGATTTAGGGATTTCACTAGTATTCAATGTAGCTGATCTGATTAGATATAAGGGAACAGTCAGTAACTCAAATTAGCAAAATAGGGAAATCTTCAAGGATGTAAGAAACATAGCCTTGCCCACTCCAGAAAAGCTTCAGGTAGAAAGAATCTTGGAGTCAAGGGTGAAGAAATCTACAAGGCATAAGGTGTACATGGATCGCCTCATCAAGTGGAAGGACAAGCCAAAATCTAAGGCTACTTGGGTAGATGAAGCTCAATTTAAGAAGCAGGGCATTGATGTGTCACTGATCTCTCCTCCAATTCTTTAGTGTTTGTATAGAGGGGGAGAATGGTGTAGGAGCACCTATGATACATTAGGCATTTAGGAAGTCTAGGATGAAGTTCTTTTGTTTTTTATGTTTTCCATGAAGGTCATGTTGACCATTGAGTAGAGAAGATAGTTTAGGGATGTGTTTTACCCCTAGGATTGAAGTTGTGAAAGAATGGATGGGTTTAGAAACTCATCTTGTTTAGGTTGCTAACAATTGGAAAATTTTGAAAACCACGGTGGATTTTGTAACTCTGGCCATTAGGTCATGAATATGTCTGACCAAGGAAGATAACTGATTCAGGAACCATATTTAAGGTGGGCCTCGACCTGAAAAGGGGGTTGGAAGCATTCGAGTTTGTATTTTGGTTATGAAATTAAGAGAGCAGTGATATGTTGGTGTACATTTCCAGTTTTGGTTTTTGCTTGATTCAGTACGCTAATAGACTGATCATGGCATTTTGAATAGAGTAGGATGTAGTGAAATTGTCTTTCAAGTTTTCTTGGAACAGCAGATAGTTAGGTTATTCATTTCAAGTTTACTTGTAATTACTTTGTTCTTTCTTTAGTGGCTATTCTGATTGGCAGACTGGTAAAAGAAATGGGGTTTTAGCTTACATTTCCCCTGTACCATAGTGTACGGGCTTGTGGGAATGTGTCTAGGCTCCATATCTATAAATAGGTTAGGGTTAGGAGTCTATAGGAGTCATGGAATCATGGAGGAAGTCTTTTCCTAGGCGAGCTTGACAGTTCCCGGCTAGGAAAGATAGGTAGTGCAACACACTTGGCTTGCAGGGGTGACCTTTCCCTGTCAAGGCACGATGTGGAGAGGCAGACAGAAGCCTTGCAAAGAATTGGAATGAAGGAGGAGGATTTATTTGTTCATTTGGTGGTTGAACAAACTGACAGTTTGAAAACAGCTAGACAGTGGCTTAAAAATCCTAGGAAATGCCTATTTTCAGGTTCAAGCATTGTACGGTCAGTTGAGGCTTAAGACCTCAAAAATCCTTGAGAGGTGTTTATTTGATCCAAGAATCTCAAAGAAAGAGTGAGTGTCCTTTGGAAATTTTTTGAGCAAAGACAATTTTTCTCAGAGGTGGAGGCCTAATTGGGGCTCAAGGGCTAGTAGCCTTTTTAACCCTAGTTAAGGGTTTGGTGAAAGCGATGGAAAGGTGGAGTTTTGGTGAACCTTCAAGAACCCTAGGAGGTTGGTTTGAAGCCACTAAAGAAATTTCTACACCCCTGCAAGAT
This sequence comes from Sequoia sempervirens, assembly GCA_007258455.2. Taxonomy (NCBI): domain Eukaryota; kingdom Viridiplantae; phylum Streptophyta; class Pinopsida; order Cupressales; family Cupressaceae; genus Sequoia; species Sequoia sempervirens. The sequence continues at coordinate 638,133,333 of VDFB02058242.1, read as the reverse complement.
CAAATTGTGTGTTGAGGATAGGTTAGCCTTTAGGGTAGATTAAGGGCTAAGTGTTGAAGCATTGCCCCAAGGTTGGCTTAGTTGGCAGGATATGACTTGCTGGTTGGGTTGGCAAGGTGAGCCATGGGAGTCTACACAAGCAGTAGGTCCTATAGGTTAAGGTCATGGAGTGTGACACCATAGGGTCTTCCTAAAAAAGATCCAAAGCATGGAACAGTGAGTGTTTCCATCCAACCGTCCCTATCAAGATCGGGAAGAAAATGAAGAAGACATGGGTGAAGAAGAGTGCTTCTGTTACAAGAAATGAGTCAGCGCCAGAATCTATTTCTAGAAATTCCTCCAGGAAATACTTTATGGCCTTTGGCCTAGGGGCAGTTCTCAAGAAAATATTCTAACCCCCTGTTGGTAGTTGGTACCGGAATGTGGCAAATTACAATAGTTGCATTAATGATCTACATATATTTTGGGATCTCTTGTGGAAGAGATTTATGCAAAGTTGAAGGTTTGCAAAAGAATTTTCTTTCAATCTATGAAAATAGGGTATACAGAAGACCTAGGGAAAAATCATTTATTTCAAAAAAAAATTAGGTGTGCGAATGATAAAAGGTTATTTCTATTCCTCATTTGTCACATTGCATCTTGAGAAGAAGTTTGGAGAGCCCTGCAAGTGAATTCTGGTGTGATACAATTTCGAAGGTGATTCAACAATCAAACCCTAATTCGACGAAATGTATTTATCTGCAAACTTGTGAACTTGAAATTTCTAGAAATGGTTGCTTTGTTGGTTGTGGATATTAAGGATAGACCCTATCCAAAATTTAAATGACACCTGTTCAAATCCATTGAGACATAACCATTAGGTGCATTTTCTTCTGTTCTATACGGAATTTTTCATATCAAGATATTAGGGAATACATTCATGCAAATGTTGAAGAATTAGGAAGCTCCCAATTATTAAATCTATATACAAATCACACTGTGGGAGAAGACCTCAATGTAAGGCTCGAATTCAAAACTTTGGAGGAAAAGAAGCTCACTCAAACTGTGAAGATTCCCGTGTTCAATGAAAATGAATGGGTTTCGTACATGTTGAGTCGAGTGCATACTGAGTTCATGTGGTTAAGTCAGCCTTTCAAGATCACAAAGGAGATTATAAGGATTGTTACTGGTCTGAATTCATCTAGTGGGTTGCCGACATTAAAATATGTGAGGAATCAAACAATCACTGAGGAAACCAGTTCAGTTTTCGACAAGAGAACCATGACATTTAATGGCATCATTGAAGTGGATATGAGATTTTATTCTATGGTTATTGGTTATAAAATCTATCACTCCAGTCGGGATAACTCTGTATCCGATACTGCAATCTATGCATCTTATCGGGTGGTCAAGGAAAATGTAGAATATGACCTATGTGAGTTACTCTGAGGCCAGCTAATTGAAAATCTTGGTAAAATCAAGAAGGATAAGAAGAATTATTTCAAGTATGGAAATATATTATTATGTATATTTTTCTACTTCATGAATCAAGTTCTTGGAGTTGGAAGAGTCCAATGGCAAGGTGACAGACCGGTAGTTGTTCAAATTAGAGATATCTTATATGGAATTGGTGACAACAAAGGAAGGAAAACTACTATCTGAGGTTATTTTAAAAGTTTTTAGAGTGAAATGCAAGCAAGGGAAAGGATCCCTAAGTCTATTGTTGAAAAACACAAGGACACTATTTGCTTCATGGTTGATATTGATCAGTGTTTGATGGAAGCAGTAGAACCTAGAATAGTTTGGATAATGCCTATGGGTTATGAGGTTGAAGAACACATTTTGGAGCTGTATGCTCAACACCTATTGAGTAAACCTCAAGATTTGATAGAAGAAAGGTTAGGAACCTTTAAAGAGAAGGATATGCAAGAGCATGAACAACTAAAGAAGCCTATGATAGTCTAGAAGGTAAGAAAGGAAGTTGAAGCTTTTACAGAACGCATGGGTATATCAGCTGAAGCTGTGAGGGAAGCTAGGAGGAAAAGAGAACAAGATGAAGAAGGAGAGTCTAATAGAACTAATTCTACTAGTCTAGAAACATCCTTTTCCAGAACTAGATCTGTAAGGAGCTCTGCACTCTCATTCGGTCCTGCAAACAAATCAAGGTCTGTAAAATTTCAAGTCAAGACATTCGGGAGAGATGGAAAGAGAAAGAAGGATAAAAGCACAAGAGTCTATGTTGCAATTGAAGCAATAGAACCTAGAATAGTTTAGATAATGCCTATGGGTTATGAGGTTGAAGAACACATTTTGGAGTTGTATGTTCAACACCTATTGAGTAAACCTCAAGATTTGATAGAAGAAAGGTTAGGCACCTTTGAAGAGAAGGATATGCAAGTGCATGAACAACTAAAGAAGAAAACATTTTGGAAGTAGTAAAACCTAGAATAGTTTGGATAATGCCAATGGGTTATGAGGTTGAAGAACACATTTTGGAGCTGTATGCTCAACACCTATTGAGTAAACCTTAAGATTTGATAGAAGAAAGGTTAGGAACCCTTGAAGAGAAGGATATGCAAGTGCATGAACAACTAAAGAAGCCTATGATAGTCTAGAAGGTAAGAAAGGAAGTTGAAGATTGTGCAGAAAGCATGGGTATATCAGCTAAAGCTGTGAGGGAAGCTAGGAGGAAAAGAGCACAAGCTGAAGAAGGAGAGTCTACTAGAACTAAGTCTACTAGTCTGGCAACATCCTCTACCAGAACTAGATCTACAAGGAGCTCTGCACTCTCACTTGATCCTACAAAGAAATAAAGCTCTATAAAATTTCAAGTCAAGACATCTAGGAGAGAAGGAAAGAGAAATAAGTATAAAAGCACAAGAGTCTATGTTGCAATTGAAGAGGATGAAGAAACAAAATCCGATGAAGAGGTAAGAGAAATCAAGCATAAGGGCACAAAGGCAACAAAAGTATCTAAGGACAAGCCCTCTGGTGAAGAGAAAGTAAAGAAAAAGATGAAAATTGACAGATTAGGTATGTCTATAGAAGAAGTGGAAAAATATTTGATTAAGGATGGTAATCTCAGACCACTTTATGAATGGTATGACACCTTTGATAGTGTTGGTCAGAGAATTCTTGAAGAAGCCACAATAAATTACATGAATAATTTCAATATGACTCTCATAGAAATAATGTCAGAGTTGCCTAAAGGGATTTATGAAGTCTTGGAAATGAAGAGAGTAAATGAAAGAACTAAAGAAGAGCACATGAGAGAATGCATACTTGTTGATCTATGTCTGGTAATGCCAATAGAAGAGATGAAGAAGATCCTCAATGAAACAAAAATGGATTTTAAGAGAAAAACAAGGGTGAATAAGCTTATGATCAGATAGACTAAAGAAGTTTCAAAGGACACTAAGAAAATTCTTAAGGAAGTTCTAGTGAAGAACAGGTACAATGTTGTTTCTGAAGAAGCTCATGATGAAAATGTTCCATCTAGTCCAAAAATTGAAGAAGGGAAAGAAGATACAATTGAGGATACTCTGAATCCTCTGGAAATGCAAGACATTGAAATTCCTATGGAGACTAAAGCTCCTAAAGTTGTGTTGGTTGAAGAAAAAGAGATTAAGGAGTTTTTAGAAGAAAAATAGGAGGAGTTTGACCCTAAATTCGTTAAAGGTCCTATCAACTTGGCCATTCTATCTCCTATTGAGAAGCTAAAGGTAGCATCATTTGCTCAGTCCAAGGCAAGGGAGGAGATACTAAAATATCACATTGAAGATAGTGAGTTGTTAAGTCTTGCATCTAGTATCTTGGAGAAGATCATGCCTACATATGTCAAGGACTCATCTGATTCTCCATCCGGTCAACTGAAGAAAATTGTCAACTTTGTAACTCTGTAACTACTCACTTTGAGTCTCTTGAAATTTAGCTGAGAATAAGGTTCAAAAAGAATTTGATGCAAAAAGGTTTAGTAGATTGAAGGGTATGATTTCTAATGATAAATATTTGTTAGCTACCTATGTAAAGAACATTCAAGGTTCTTTTTCTAAAGGTGGAAATATTTACAAGTCATGCTTATCTTTGTCTAAATTCATTGAGGACATTGAAAAGAAAATGAAGGATTATGAGAAATAGTTAGTAGTTATTTCTCAAACCTTTGATTCTCTTTCCATTTATGTGAGCAAGCAAGAAGGTCAAGTCATATCCCTGCTTGAAAAAATTAAAATCTTGAAGCATGAAGAAGGAAAAATTGTTGAAAGGGTATGTGAATTCAGAGGATTGATTGGTCCTAAAATGGAGACAATGCTTAGTGCATTTAAGGAAACACATGATGCTATGGTTGTTAGTGATCCGAAAAACCTTGAGTCAGTAGAGATGCAACCCTATTTGTTTTTTGGTCACATGACTATTCTAGAGAGTCTCAAAAAGGGTTGGGACACTAGTTTAAACCTATTGAAGAACAATTTTGTAGATATATTCAAGTTCATGTAAGTTGTAGAAGCAAGTTTGTACATATACAGTTTTGTTTGATTTTTGGTATGCAGATTCCTGCCTTTTCCATTGACGTTGAAGGGGGAGTGTGGGATAGTGAAAAATTCCTTATTCATCTCCGGGAGAGTTGTGTTTTGAAGTTTTGAAGGTTGGAAGTGTATTCATGTTGGTACTGATTCTGACACTTAGTCATTTTTCACTAAGTGATCAATGCTAAATGGAGAGATTGTTGGAAAGAGATACTACACAAGTCATCTGGTGTTGTCATTGATGGAAACCCTAGTTAGTTATCCTATCTGTACTTCGTTATTTTCTCGTATCGAAAGTCAGATTGAATTTTAGTGATTAACTATTAAAGCTAGAACAAAGCATCCAACAAAATTGTGTATATCGATTCATATGCAATTCTCTATTATCATTTTGTGTTATGGATCTTAGGGAAGGTTTTTTGATGTTTTATTTATCCTATCTTTGAATCATCAAGCTTGGTATTGATTTGTATGCAAGTTAGAAGATCTGGTTGATTGATTTTTTGTTTAACAGTGCAAGAAGGCCAACTAAGTGAATGTAGAGTGTTGCGGATATTCGAGGAGTAATTGTTTAAGATGTTTCATGTTCAAGGGTTTTTTTTGGGTCCTCACTATGTTGTGGCCGAATTTGGTTAGTTCACATTAATAATTGTTTATGGATTGAGTCAACAATTTATACATGTTTTCTATTTTGTAAAAGCTGACATGTAATTGATGTAATTCCTAATCGTAGATATATATAAGCGATTGTTTATATCATTTTGATGTGTGATACGATGTGTTGCAAAAGTCAGAAGAATTATTGATTGATTGTGTGCAGTTTGATTTGAGCAGAAAGAAAATTGGTGATTCAAATTAAAGAAGACAGAGTTTCAAGAGCAGAAGAGAAGAATCAGACATTGTGTGAAGAATATTGCAAATGTGCTAACCAAAACTATAATCAGGCATTAGCATATGCTATTTTCTTAGTTCAAATTAAATGTTTTTATAAGACAATGAGTCTTCCTTTTTGTATCTGAGTAGTGATCTCTAGACAATGTGCTTGATTGCATGTGCATTCCCCATTTGTAAACACTTATATTGAGTATACTCATATTGTGGATTGACCTCCACTATGGTTTTTCCCCTAACAGGGTTTCCATGTAAAAAATTCATGTGTTATGGTGTTGTGGTTGATTGCTTTATGTTCTTGCATCTTTCTTTTTCTTCAATGCTATAAGTGGTTTAAAGATCAGGTTAATAAAGTTAAATTTTGTAGAACACTGATTCAGCCCCCCTCTCAATGTTCCTTGATTCCAACAATGGCTTGGCATAGGATGCTCTTTAGGAGGCTTAGTATGCATGGGGGCTAGTGATGTTGGCCTCCCTTTACCATGATATGCATGACTTCGTATATTGCGATGCTAGCGCTATTTGTAAAGGGGTCACTCTACTTCATATTTGGGCATGGGAGCATATTGTTGTGCTCAGACCAATTATTTAGATGGTGGATGTGGAGCCAAATGATCTAGTTGTCTAGAGATACAGGGGTTCCATCACATTACAACACATAGGGTAGCTCAAAAGTCCTTATCGACATTGAATGATTGATGAGATGGCGGTATTTCATGGTGGTCCTGGCTTCACATGCCAGCTTTGTACGATGACGTGCAACAACTGTTCTTTGCTTGATAGACCTGATATATGTAGTGTCGAGAGCACATGATCATTGAGAGGTACCTGCTCGATAGGGTTGCTAAATAGTTTGGCGAGAGGCAGGACATGCTCGATGATTAGTATACCGCCATATTTTCTAGGTCATCTCAAGAGATAGCATGGGGACCTCTAATCCCAACCCATGAGGTTGTCGAGGGCTTTTGACAGTTGGTTGCTAGGCCCTAGGCCTATGATCAAGGACATGTGGATGCATAGACATCACCTACTTATGATGCATGGTTCGTACACCCTCGTCGATTAACAAATCCAATAGGTGTACCTCCATGAGGGAGACTGAGAGGGAGGGGTGTAGGCAGAGGTAGAGGACAACCAAATGATGGATAGGGTAGGGGACGAGGCAGAGGACCAAATGGCCAGGATGGGTAGTCCTAGGTGCATCACTAGTGCATTAGTAGCCTTCAAATTAGCCATCAATACAACAACAACCTCCAAAACAACCACCACTAGGGCTAGATCCTGGTGATGCACAAATACAACAATTACAGGTGGTGACAGGTGAGAGGGATTAGGCTCATTAGCATATTTTGGTAATTACTGCTGAGAGAGATCAAGCCAGGTAGCAAGTACAACCTTCAAAAACTAAGAGGGACTAAGAGCATTAGCTCTGATAGACCATTGAGATGTAGTTGGTGTAGGAGGTCTAGCGGCACCAATAATTGGAGATGATAACTACATCGTAGGGATGGACAATGTCTGCCCGCTTATACAGAGAGGTTGTTACTAAGGCAGCCTATTATCACATGCACTACCATCGCAATGTCCCACAAGCAATGAGGTAGCCTAGTTTCTCACAAAGGAGTGGGGCACATCCCTAGGCCGAGGATCAGCCAAAGAGATAACATGGTGAGGGGAGAAACCATCAAGGCTAGCTCACATGTACATAGACACTTTGTGATTATCACCCAATTCTTTTATATAGATATACATTCATGGGATCCTTTTTTATAGCCTCGTGGATATTGTATTTTTTATCGATATACATACACTGACTCAGATATTGTACCATAATAATCATTTTTTGATATATATGATATATGAGATGAGACAGATTTATGATGTGTTGTGTTCTTTATTTCATGCTTATGAATGTATGGATGCATTTTGATATGATGTGATGCTTATATATGCTTATGTATGGATGCAATTTATTTAGCTATGCGATATGTGATGTAATGCAATGCAATGGATGGGCACACTTCTTTTTTGGTATCTTTTCATGATATGTTATGGGATGGATGATATGATATGCAAATCTTATGCAAATGATATGGATGCATTTATTTTTGTGCATTTTTCTATGCAATTTTTAGGATGATGATGTATGCATGTGGATTTATGGATGGATAATGAAAATGTTCATGCTTATGATATGATAATGCGATATTGCATGTTTATGATATATGATGCAACAATTTAAGATGCTTAGAATAACAAATCTATATTATTCATCACAACTTAAATGATAATGATCACGCAGGATGTATGATATGTTATGATTATGTGAAATGTATGTATGCTAATGTTTTATGGATGCAGGATGGATGCATTGATGATGTTTTTGCTGACTGTCATGATACCGGGTTAGCGTAGAGAGAAGATAGAAGAAACAAGATGAATGAATATTGATTTTGATGATTGATTCAAAAGATCCAACAAGTCTATGATCTACCAAGACTTTATTAGAGATGGTGATAAGAAATGCATGATGATGATGATGATAATTTTATCATATCTTGGTATTGGGATTTTCCATTGTTCCTTATTTTTGATATAACACATAGATACAATGCATCAAGATCTTAATAAATAGGATGTCGTATCTAGTGTAATGGATTTTGACTCTACAAACAGATAGGATAGTTCTTGTTCACACCTTGACATACAAAAACCTCATTGGAATGTAAGTTAGAAGTTTAGAATATATTGGACCAAAGCATACACAATAGTCAACAATGTACTCCAAACAACTTTCCTACACACAACTAAGCAAGCATGCACCAAGAATATTTTACAAGAGTACCCACAAGCATAGTAAACAAAAGATAATGATTGAGGCCCCATTCCTTTCTCTCTAAATAATTTTGATAGACATCATTGACAGGTCCTCAAAATGGGTCAATAAGATAGATCATAAGAAAATATTAAATACAAACAATCAATGTTATTTATATCTCTTTCCAATTTATTTTAGCTAAGGTGATTTCTTATACTGATGTCCATCGTAGCAAGGATACATCCTAGGACATGTTGATTAGATGGTTTGATTTAGGATGATGATGTTTGATAAGTCGTTGATACAAACTCCACTGACTCATTTACCTATGATCTAGACTTTAGATTTTGACACTTAGGTTCTCACTTTACCACTTGTGATGCTTTCTATTTGTTTTGTCAAAGGGTGAAGGTGACGATCGATTTATTATGGGTGAAGGTTTATTGCGGGTGAAACCAAAATGGGATGGATGGCTTTGGATTTTTTGGAATATTTCAATGTTTTTGGTGTTCTGAAAATGTTTTGAGGTTGTTTTTGGTCTTTCTGAAAGTTTATGTGAATGTTTTTTTTTCAATTATTTGAGGTTGTTTAGGGTTTTCTCTAAGAATATTGAGGCTTTTTAGGTCTTTTGAATGTTTTCTAATGTTTTGGGATTTTCCATTTTTTAGATGTTTTTGTGTTTTCTAAGATATTTGAATGTTTAGGGATTTTCCAAGTTTTCCAACCAAGAACCTAACCTAAAAGACCTATCCTAGGGGCCTTGGGGGCTGATCAAAGATTAGCCTTGCCTATGTTATACACGTAGAGACCACGTAGTTCAACTAATGCATCTTATTGAAGATTGATGCAGAGTCCGGAGGCTCAACCTTAATCAACTTGGAAACCTGCCTTCAAGAAGTATCCAGAAAGATTAAAATGATCACATAAAGTAATTCAACCAGCCTTCCAAGTTCTACAATCATCAGAAGCACAATTTCCCAATTTCACTTCTAAACCCCAGTTTTAGTGCAAACCAAGTTTAGGCATTTTCACCAACATTTTCCAAAACACCTAACAAAATCAAGGATGATTAAGATACCCTTTTGCAAGTTATAAAACATACAGGAAAACCAATATCAACTCTTTTGGACAAACTCAAAGATCCAATACTTTTGCCATGGAAACGACTAGTGGATTAGCCCACTTTTACAAAGAAAGTACCCTTTAAACTCCACCAAACTTTATGAAACCTAGGGGCAGCAATTAAAATTCCCAAAAACTACTAAATCCACCAATAGTTTCCAGAAATCACTCTTCCAACATAGCACAGCCTAAAACCCTTGATTCTAGGCCTTCAAAAGGAGGGTTTATTGTAAATCATACCTCCAAACCTTTCCAGACTCTGCCACCTATTCAAACATGCATAATTATGCCTGCACAAGCTTTAAACTTCATCACATAAGTTATTTCTTTCAGAAAACTCATAAACCATCATTTAGTTCCTCACTTTCATAAGGAAAATCACCCAAATTCAATCTAGGGCAACACCCAAAACCCACAAACACACTTCCTCTGACTTGCAAATAATTTGGAAATATATTTTACAACAAATGGGGCCATTCCACCGAGTTACAATTGCTACAGTAGGTGGAATGCCCTAAAAACTCATTTTAATACTCTCAAATCACCAATTTACACCAAAACAAGGCAGTTTCAGTAAAACGTCAATAAAACCCTCTAAACTTAATGAAAATTCACCAAACCACTTTCAAATGAAATCTGACTCTCTCCTCTTTCCAACCATACCAGGTTTGAGCTTGTACAGGTCGTACAAATGTCATACCACACGTTTTAGCAGCAAATTTACACACAGAAATTTCCAGAAAGCAGCCTTTTTTTCATTATAACTTCAAAAAAAATGATTCAACAACCATACCTCGACCATAAGAGGTTTATTTAACATCTAACCACCCTTACAAACATCCTCCAACTGGAATTTTAATTAGTTGGACATTGGAAACCAACTTTTTACCAATTAGACCCCTAATTGCCTAGTTTTGCACTTTTAGCAATTTGTTGACAATTAGTACATTTTTATGCAACCTTTTGCATTTTTTGAACTAAATAACATCAAAGACTCCTAATTACATCAGTAATAGTCTCAAAGACCTTATTTAACATAAAAATTACTCATACTATCACTAACTCCTAGACTAACCCTCATAGAATGCACTTTGCAATTACATGTTTTTAGGTGCCCCTGCACCATACTCCCCGGGTAGAAAAAATTTATGCCCCATAAATTACTACAAAGGTTTTCTCCAACTCTCTGCACAATCCCTTCAAACCTGCTCCAAGTCACCTGCATGGAAATCTTCCTCCAAGGAACTTTATACCCTTCATGTTTTTCCTTGACTTTACCTTGCCATATTTGATCCTGCTCAATGGGATCTTCTTGCTGCATTTTGTCTTCATTGATACCTGCAAACAAAAATTTAGTACACAAACTGAAACAACCATGCATTAGTGTCCCTGTCACATGCTCTTCCATGAGCCAATTAGACATATAGCCTTGCCCTTCAACTTCACTCTCTGCAACATAACCTTCACTGTGTCCTTCCACTTTCATTTTAACCCTTGGTCTGTCCTCTGTCAGAGAAATGAACAAATCAGGGAGATAACCAATGATTCCCTTCACTCTTAGCCTCTTACTCTTCCACTTCACACCTTCATTCAAATGAATCATGCTTGGATCCTTTATCTCAATAGCACACAATATCTTAATTGCTAAACTCAGCAACCAAGGACAACTCACTGTCCCAAACTCAGATTTTCCTCTCTTCTCCAACTCAGTTGGAGACCACACACATTGTCTTCTCTTAGCCATTCCCTGGCCTAGCATCTTCAACATCTCAATTCTAACCTCTATCCTTATTGCAACTCTTTGCAAAACCTTTGCCATATGTCCTTCACCTCTCATGGTGACCAACCTCTGCTCAACTCCTTGAAACTCTCCAAACTCTTCCATAGTCTCCTTCACTGTTTTCTGCAAATCTTCATTGCTGACTGTCTTTTTCCTGATTTCTACAACCTGCTCATCATCTTCAAGCCTTCCAAGACTTCTTTCATTCCTCTCATTACTTTTCTTTTTAGTCACTTCCTCATTCTTCTCTTTCTCAGTTTCCAAAACCTCTGTCACACAGCCCACTGCGTTTGCAATCCCTGTCTTTTCATCACTTACTCTTACTGTCAAGGGACACTCCACTGCCCCAATCATGATCTTGTCATAGTTTTCAAGCCTTTCATGGCTTTCTCCAACCACCTCACCTGTCTTTTCTATATCTCCTCTTTTCCTCTTAACATTCCCAATCTTCAAGTCTTCACTGTCATCAACCTTTTCACCTTTTCCTCTTACCCATACCTGCTGCACCTTGTGCTCTTGTCCACTCAATGGATAGCATATACTGTCCTCAATGCCCTTGCTTTTCCATCCCTGCAAATCACTTGCACTCACAGCTCTTTCCCTCTCTAAGCTCTCTATCCCAATAACTTTATTATCACAAAACTCAGCCTCAATCTCACCTATCCCTGTATCTTTCATGGATGTCTGCCCTACATCATTTTCAAACTTTAATGAACAAACTTTTACCTGCTTTTTGCCTTCCAAACAACTCTCAAGCCTACCTTGCATCCTCAATGCCTCTTCACTCTTGAATCTTTCAATACCTTCATTCTTATTCTCTTCTCTTTGAGAGATCTCTGCCCCAAGTGCTTCCTGCTCGCAATACTCTGTCTCAGCTTCTTGCACCACTGTGTTTTTCATAGGTGTCTGCCCTAGAACACCATTAACCTGCAATGAACAAACTTCTTGTTGTCTTTTATCTTCAACACAATCCTCAAGCTTACCTTGCTCCTTTAAGGTCATTTCTTGTGTGACCTCCACTTCCCTTGTCTCTCTTCTGTCTTCAATCTGTACTGTCCTTCCTAATGCTACTTCATGGTGTTTTCCCTTCTCCATTTCAACTAAGCTTTGCCCTATTTCCTCATCCTTGTCTTTTTCTGCTTTATATCCTAAGAACTTGTGTCTTTCCTGCAATATCACCCTTGTTCTCTTGTCTTGGCCATCTTCCACCAATGAGGTCAAAACATAAATCCTTCCATCCTTTTTAATCTGGTAATTATTTTCCCTGCCATAGTACACAACAAATCTTTCCCAACACCATGGTTTTCCAAACATTAGATGACAAGAGTGCAATGGTACAATATCACATAATATTTTGTCTTTATATCCACCTATTTCAAATTCAACCCATGATTGCTCTTTAACCAAAAATGTGTTCTCACCATTAAGCAATGAAACATAATAAGGTGAATCATGTGGGAACCTTTCTAAGTTCAATTTTTCAACCATTTCAAGAGCTACCAAGTTATCCAAACTACTTGAATCAACCATAACCTTGCATATCTTACCTTTGCACTTGCACCTAGTCTTGAAAATTGCATTCCTCATCTGTTTCTCCTTCTCATTCAAACCTCTGGTAGCCATGATGTCCTTTCTCCTTCAATCTTTAAGAGATCTACTTCCTCGCTCTGATACCACTCTGATGCAGAGTCCGGAGGCTCAACCTTAATCAACTTGGAAACCTGCCTTCAAGAAGTATCCAGAAAGATTAAAATGATCACATAAAGTAATTCAACCAGCCTTCCAAGTTCTACAATCATCAGAAGCACAATTTCCCAATTTCACTCCTAAACCCCAGTTTTAGTGCAAACCAAGTTTAGGCATTTTCACCAACATTTTCCAAAACACCTAACAAAATCAAGGATGATTAAGATACCCTTTTGCAAGTTATAAAACATACAGGAAAACCAATATCAACTCTTTTGGACAAACTCAAAGATCCAATACTCCTGCCATGGAAACGGCTAGTGGATTAGCCCACTTTTACAAAGAAAGTACCCTTTAAACTCCACCAAACTTTATGAAACCTTGGGGCAGCAATTAAAATGCCCAAAAACTACTAAATCCACCAATAGTTTCCAGAAATCACTCTTCCAACATAGCACAGCCTAAAACCCTTGATTCTAGGCCTTCAAAAGGAGGGTTTATTGTAAATCATACCTCCAAACCTTTCCAGACTCTGCCACCTATTCAAACATGCATAATTATGCCTGCACAAGCTTTAAACTTCATCACATAAGTTATTTCTTTCAGAAAACTCATAAACCATCATTTAGTTCCTCACTTTCATAAGGAAAATCACCCAAATTCAATCTAGGGCAACACCCAAAACCCACAAACACACTTCCTCTGACTTGAAAATAATTTGGAAATATATTTTACAACAAATGGGGCCATTCCACCAAGTTACAATTGCTACAGTAGGTGGAATGCCCTAAAAACTCATTTTAATACTCTCAAATCACCAATTTACACCAAAACAAGGCAGTTTCAGTAAAACGTCAATAAAACCCTCTAAACTTAATGAAAATTCACCAAACCACTTTCAAATGAAATCTGACTCTCTCCTCTTTCCAACCATACCAGGGTTGAGCCTGTACAGGTCGTACAAATGTCGTACCACACGTTTTAGCAGCAAATTTACACACAGAAATTTCCAGAAAGCAGCCTTTTTTTCATTATAACTTCAAAAAAAATGATTCAACAACCATACCTCGACCATGAGAGGCTTATTTAACATCTAACCACCCTTACAAACATCCTCCAACTGGAATTTTAATTAGTTGGACATTGGAAACCAACTTTTTACCAATTAGACCCCTAATTGCCTAGTTTTGCACTTTTAGCAATTTGTTGACAATTAGTACATTTTTATGCAACCTTTTGCATTTTTTGAACTAAATAACATCAAAGACTCCTAATTACATCAGTAATAGTCTCAAAGACCTTATTTAACATAAAAATTACTCATACTATCACTAACTCCTAGACTAACCCTCATAGAATGCACTTTGCAATTACATGTTTTTAGGTGCCCCTGCACCAAAGATGAGATATGAATAGTTGATGAAATGTTAGTTTATTATGACGAACTCCTAAAGACTAACCTAGGGTGTCTTGGGGGCACATCAATGATGTCCTTACCTATGTTCAAGCTTAGAGACTCGTAGTTCAACAAGGTTATTGTTTTTGTATTTTCAATTTTTTGACCTTTTTAGGGATTTTGATGTGTTTTGGATGTTTTGGATTTTGAATTTAGAATTTTCTGAATGTTTTTGGATTTTAGCTGTATAGGATTTTAATTTTTTTGGATTTTTCTAATGAGCCTTTTATGAATGTTTTTGAGATTTTCGATTGTAATTTCCAATAACCTTAGGATATACAGAAACCCAATCTGATCCATAACGAATATCCCCTAGTGTGATATGATAGACTACCTTGATATAGGTAGGAAGGTAGGACAAACTGACCTTTGGAATGTGCCAAGTAGTACTAAGGGGATGTGATACTTCACAACATCAAGCTATGATAAGGACACAGATGGGTGGTGGAATAAATAGGATGAATGATGTAGTGGATGGACGATGATGCAAAGAATGATAGGATAAAGAGCCAAAGAATAGATGGAGGTGCTTTATTTACGCGAGGTGTCTATTTTTTTAGGTTTTCACCAATGTACTTTCCCAAAGTGCCACTGAAGTGGTTTTCACTAGAGGACGATTTTTTTCTTTACCTTTTCAATCCTTTTTCTCTCTCTCTTTTTTTTGATCTATTCTTTATTTTTTTGTATTTTTAGATTTACACCCTTCAAGACGAGGCATAAAACTTTTTAAGATGCAATTTGTTGGTTGGTTCCTACAAGGGTTCACCTTCAGGTGTTGACAATTGATATGCTCCCGATCCATAGCTCGTTGTGATAACAAAGGGACCCAACTGGTTAGGATCAAACTCTCCTTTACTATCCTAATCTGGAAGATTCTTCTGATTTAGTTTTAGGAAAAGATCCCCTACTTGGAAAGATTGAAATTTGATGTTCTTGTTATAGCTTTGTTTTAGTTGGTTTTGATATACTCGCAAGTGATTAAGGGCATCAAGACGAGGCTCATCCAGGAATTCTAGCTCATTCAGCCGAGATATTTTGTATTCTTCATTGGTGATTAGGTTTTGTAGTGACACTCACAGCGAGGGTAGTTCAACCTCAATAGGTAGGATGGCTTCTGATCCATAGACCAAAGAAAAATGGGTTGCACTTGTTGGTGTGCGGATGTTGGTTCAATATGCCTAGAGAGCGGGATTTAACTACAGATGCCAGTCATGATCAACTTCATTGACCATTTTCTTTAGGATTTTTAGAATGGTCTTTTTTGTAGCCTTAGTTTGACCCTTTCCTTGGGGATAATATGGGGTAGAGAATCAGTGTTGAATGTTGAATCTTTGATATAGCTTTTTTACATCCTAATTTTTGAAGGGTTTTCTATTGTCTGAGATAAGGGTTTGTTGAACACCATAACAGTGGATAAGGTAATTCAAGATAAACTTGAAAATTTTCTTCCCCGTTATGCAGGTCATAAGAATGGCTTCAACCCCATGGTAAAGTACTTCATCACTGTTATGATAAACTTGTGGCCATTGGATGAGGTTGGGGTGATTTTTCCTATGAGGCCAAGTCCCCATTATGAGAAAGGCCAAGGTGTGATCATTAGTTGCAACTCCTGAGCTGGAGCATGAATCAAATCTCCATGTTGTTGAAACTAGACAATTTTTTGCACATATTGATGGGATTCTTGTTCCATGGTTGGCCAGTAGTACCCTATCCTCAACAGTTTCTTAGCTAAAGTCATACCACTAGAATGGGAACCGCATATGCCATTGTGTACTTCTATTAAAGCAGTTAAGGCTTCCTCTTATTTAATACATCATAGTAATGTCCCTTCAAATGCTTCGACGGTAAAGGTAATCACCTAGGATCATGAATTGGGATGCCTTCTTGACAAAGGTCTTCTTAAGGTTAGAGGTGATATCGGATGGGAGGGTTCCCCTACTTAGGTAGATGAATATGTCATGATACCATGGGGATCCAAGACCAACAATGACACATAAATTCAGATTTTGAGATTTTGAAATTCAATACGAGAATTTTTTCTACCTGGAATTCACATTGTAGGACGTTGTTTGGCATATCTAACAATGATTTGATTGTTTCCATGGCATCCGCTGCTCTATTGTTCATGCGAGGAATCCACTCAAAATTTATGTTAATGAAAGGTCCTTGAGATTCTCTACCATCTTCTTGTAAGGAGTAAGCTGGTCATCCTTATTTTGATAGTCATCATTGACTTGGTTGATAACTAGTTGTGAGTCTCCATAGACTTTTATCTCTTGTATCTTCCACTAAACTACTATCCTTCAACCTATGATTAGGGATTTGTACTCAAAAATGTTGTTAGTACATGGGAACGATATCCTATATGACTTTGGAATGCAATCACCTTGAGGGGTGATGAAAAGAATACCCACTCCTAATCCATGTTAGGTGCATGATCCATCAAAGTACATTTTCCATTGATCTATTGTATTGACAAGGAACATTGATTCATCATAGAATTCAAATATCAAGGGTTTCTCAGCATAGATAGGAGCATTTTCTAGTTGGTTTGTGATAACTTTTCCTTTGATTTCCTTACACTCTATGTATTCTATGTCAAATTCAATCAAGATCATTACCCATTTGGCCATTCACCCAATGAGAGTTGCTTTGGATAATAGGTATTTCAATGGGTCAATATTTGTAATAAGTTTGATTTGATGTGACAACATGTAGTGTCTAAAATTTTGTGAAGCAAAAACTATTGCTAAGCATGCTTTCTCAATGGTTGAATAGTTCATTTCATAGCCCACCAAGGTCCTGCTGATGTAATAGATAGCCCTTTCCTTTCCATTTTCATCATGTTGTGCTAAAAGAGCACCTAGTGTTGTTTATGTTGTTGAGATATACAAGATCAATGGTTTGTTTGGTATCGACGACATAAACACTAGAGGTGTCAATAGGTAGTCCTTGATCTGTTGGAAAACTATCACACTTCTCATCCCACTTGTAAGTTATTCCTTTACGTAGAAGATGTGAGAAAGGATGGATTTGTCTAATAGTTTCACTATGAACCTTCTAATGGACTAAAATCTTCCTTGTAATCCTCTCATCTGCTTTAGTGTTTGTGGTGGTTCCATGTCTAGGATGGATTTTACCTTTTCAATATCAATTTCTATCCCTCTTTGTGAGACAATATATCCAAGAAGTTTCCCTAATGTAACCCCAAAGACACACGTTTTTGGATTCAACCATACCTTGTATTCTTTAATTCTATCAAAGATGGGTACCAAGACTTCTATGTGTTCATTCCTTTTCCTTGATTTGGCTAAAATATCATCCACATAATGTTTGACTATTTTGTGGATCATGTCATGAAAAATGAGGGTCATTACTCTTTGATAGGTCTCTCTTGCATCTTTTAGCCCAAATGGCATCACATTCAAGCAATAGGTTCCCCATGGAAAAATGAATACGGTTTTGTGTTGATTCTCCTTGGTGATCATGATTTGATTGTAGCCTAAAAAAACCATCCATGAGTGACAAAATTTCATTCCTAGCTATTAAATCCACAATGAGATCAATGTTAGGAAGAGGAAAATCATCCTTCAGGCATGCCTTGTTTAAGTCTCTAAAATTTTTGCATATTCTGATGACCCCAGTGGGTTTGGAGACTGGTACTAGGTTTGAAACTCATTCAGTATAATCTATTGATCAAATGAATCCAATGCTAGGAAGCTTTTCTAACTCTAGTTTCACCAAGAGTACTATTTGAGGGTGCATCTTTCTTAATTTTTGCTTTATTGGCTTGGCTTTAGGATAGACTGCTAAGTGATGCACCACTACTTTTGGATCAAGTCTTGGCATATCAATGTATGACCATGTGAAGTTGGATCTTTGCTCTTTTAGGAATGTTTTTAGGTTTATCTATTCTTCATCCAACAAGGATTTAGTATAGAAAGTGATCTTGGGTGCTTCTTATCTTCCCACATTGACTGGGGTGGCATTTTTTGCTAAATTTGTTGACTTCTCTTGATGCATTGCACTAAGGGGGAGATTGAATCCCTCATCCTTGAGCACCTCAAAGAGGTTTTCACCCTTGGATACGTCCTTTATTTTTACTATTTTAGGATTATGAAGTGCCACAATGTGGTTTTCACTTAGAGATCTACATGTTAGTTTCCTTTCTTCAATTTTACAACTAAAGGATTCAATCATCTCCCCATAGTATGCCCCTGTGTCTAGCTCTATGTCAAAACCTGCTTTGTGATCTACCTATGACAAGTTGTCATAGAGTCCCATGAATTATGAGATTGCTTCATCATTTTTGAATAAATCAAGAATCAGTGATCCTTTTTGGTCCATGTCAATGAGTTGTGGGTATACTAGGCGTATTTCAGTTGGTTGATTGCTTAGGGTAAGGGATATTATGGATATCATGAAGAGGGAGTTGTTCTCAAATAGGTAGGAAACATCAAGGGGGTGGTCATCTAAGGTCATATCATGTGATGTAGGTAACCAAAAGGAAGCCTTAGCTTGTTTAGCAGAAGTACCTTTGCCAATAAGGGTGACCTTGCTAGTAGTACAACCTAGGCCAAGATTCTTTAGGTGTTTCTTAGGAATAATTGGTTCTAGCAAACCATTATTATTATTTCCTAACTTCTCATTCTTGTTATAGCCCCATCCCTTCATTATTTGTAAGCCTTTATTGTCATCTTCCATGGGAAGAACAAGGACAGGTCATTCATCTTGATAGAGGAGCTTAGAGACATACTCCTCATTGATATCGTCTTGGTTCAAATCCCCCCACTTAGTGAAGGTAGTAGTTTCCATCTTGATTGTTTCAACCTCTTTGTTGCTAGATGTGGGTTTCCCATGGGATTGAGGAGAAAGAGGTAGTTCTCCTAACACAAAAGTATTCTTCATTAGCTTATAGTTTCCACAACCATCATCCTAGATCACTGCTTTGATATCAGGGATGTTCTACACTGTAGGTATTTTTTGTTTCTGAGGTCAATGTAAGGGATGATGGGTCAACAAATGAGGAGGATGGTGTAGGCCCTTCATCATTCTTAGGTATTTGGGGGATCTTATACAATTTAGTTTCAAGGTTCTTGCAATAGTAAAAACATTTAGGATCTCCATGGATGGTAATTTCTCTGCCCTCAAAAGGAAACTTTACACATTGATGATAGGTCGAGGCTACAACTTTTAGGGCATGGATCCATGGTCAGCCAAGTAGGATGTTGTAGGGAAGATCAAGGTCTAACACTTGGAATGTAGTTTGTACAATGATGGGTCCCACTTGGATGGGTAGTGCAATGATGCCTTGTGATACCCGCTCTTGGTCATCATATGCTCTAATGGTGATACTCTTTTCTTTCTCAATAGTATCCTCTGAATAGCCCAGGCTCTTGATCTACTAAAGGGTACAAATGTTCAAACCAACACCTCCATCTACTAAGACTCTTTTGACCTTTTTCTTATGAATGACAACCTCAAGGTGTAAAGCATGGTTATGAGATGGCTGTTATGGTGTGTCTTGTTCTGAGAAGGTGAGAAGATGATTAGCAATATGCCCTACCATAACTTGAAATTGATATGTATCAATATCCTCAGGGATGAATGATTCTAATAAATTTTTCTCCAAGATTTTCCTATGTGCGGGTGATAGCTTTAATAGTTCTAAGATTGATATTTGTGCGGGGGTCTTCTTAAGCTGATCTAGGAGATTGTACTTTCTAGGATTTGATGGTGGCAACGTAGGATGTGCCCTAGATTGAGATGGGGCTCCTTGTATGGTGATTTTTCCATGTTGTGTGGTGACTCCACACTCTGCACTAGGCCCTTTGATGGTGACAACGGTGATGATGCTATCATGGGAAGCAACTACATTAGAATAGGTATGTTGTACATTTGTGTAATCCTTAGCTTTATCATTGTTGTTCCCTTTTCTATGATATGGCATAGGGTTCTTGTCTATCTTAAGATCCTGATTCCTAACTAGTACCTCAATATATATGGTTTCATTCTCTATAAGGTCTTGGATAATATTTTTGAGCCTCATGTAGTTTGTTGTTTTGTGAAAGTCACAAAGATCATTCTCATTGTACCAACATGGTTTCTCCTTTGGTTCTTGGTAGTTTTTAAAGTTGGGAAGCGTTATCAAGTTTGACTCTACCAACTTCTTCATGATGTTCTTGATGGGTTTTGATAACTATGTGTACTTGCGTTTAGGATAGTTGTTCTTGTTAGGGGTTCACCTTTGTTGCATTTCAATGTTGTTGATTTGATTGTTTTGAGGGGGTGTTGTTTGTTGCACAGTTGGTTGAATGTTAGGAACTTGATTGTTGTTTGTCCTAGGAGCACTTAGGACCACCTTAGCATCTACCACACTGTCATTTGTTACATTTTTTTTCTTAGCCTAGACACGAGGCTTGTTGTTTGAACTAGTTGATGGGTGGTTGTCCTTGTAAGCTTGAGTATTTCCTTGTGAGATTAGAGCTCTCTTGATGTTAAGGGCTCTAGGGACAAGGTTGTCATAAGATGTGATGCACTGCATTTTCAAGTTGAAGGATAAATTTGGGTCTAGATTTGCTATGATTATCCCCACTTGTTGCTCATTAGGAAGAGGCCACTTGCTCTTACTAGCTCGTTGTCTCCACCATTGCAAAAAATTAGTAAACATTCTCCTTTTTTTTTTCTAAGAGTATACAATTCTTCTAGACTTATGTCCATGTCAAGGTTAAAGGAGAAATTATCTATGAAATTATCGGTGATTTCTTGGAAAGGTTTGATACTGGGAGGAAATTGAGAAAACCAATCCATGGTAGGACCTGTTAAATTTCCGTGGAAGAGGCATATTAAATAAGAATCATTGTAGGCAACCTCCATACACATGACATTGAACTCTTTGAAATGGTCCACATGACCTCACCTCCCTTTGCATTTAACTAATTTTAGGATTTCAAAGTTGGGAGGGAATGGTACCATTGTGATGTTTCGATTGAATGGATAGGGGCATAGATTATGTGTATGGGGTTTCTTTGTCTTACTCATCTGAAGATCCTACATTTCTTGGGACAACACCTTAAGTTGTGATGCTAGATCATCTTATGGGTTTTGTGGAGGAACATATGTTGGGATGGTGAATGGGTTGTATGTGGGATTCTAATATAATGATGTGTTGTATGGGGTTTATGGTGGTGTGAGATTTTGTGAAGGTGTTTGTGTTGTTGATGTATATGTTCCTAATGTGTTTGTTGTTGTTGTGTTTCTAGGGTTGCTTGTTGTTGTTGCTATTGTTATTGTGCTAAGGATGCTTGTTGTTGTTGCTACTATTGTGCTAAGGCTACTTGTTGTTTTTGTTATTGTTGGGTTGCTAGGGCTACTTGTTGTGCTACTAATGTTGCTTGTTGTTAGGCTTGCTATTGTTGTACTTCTTGTTGTGTTGCTAAGGCTGCTTGTTGTTGTTGTGCCACTAAGGCTACTTGTTGTTGTTGCTATTGTTGTTGTGCTAAGGCTGCTTTGTTGTTGTTGTTGTTGTTGTTGTTGTTGTTAGGATACTAGGGATACTTGTTGTGCTGCTTGTTGTTGGGCTTGTTGTTGTTGTGTTGCTAAGGCTACTTGTTGTTGGGCTTGTTGTGCTACTAAGGCTGCTTTTTTGTTGTTGTTGTTATTGTTGTGCAATGGTCGCTTCTTATTGTTGTTGTTGTTGGATCAGTTGGTTGTTGGGACATCTATGATGGATTATGAGTGTTGATGTTTTGAGTGGGTAGAATATTGGTGATGAGAGGCTATGGATTCCCTTGGTTTAACATTCCTTGTAAGATAGTGGATTGAGGTGGAGGAATGTAAGTTTGAAGTCCCATTTGATTTTGCAAGGTGAAGGGGACCATGGGAAAAGATGATGATGGTGCCATTAGATTTTGAGATGGTAATGACACACTAGGACCTTGAGTACATTGATTAAAATAGTTCTATTGTCCCATGTCTTGATGATTTACTTGTTTTATGGATGTGGACAAGGTATTACCTAGGTTGATGGGATTTGGGACCAAAGGATTATTTTGAGATTGGTTGATAATGGATGGGATGGATGTGTTTTATGAAGCCAATGGTATGGATGAACCGATTGGAGGATTGGATATATATGTCCCTATTTGCATTAAGGGTTGACTCTATGTTATGGTGTTGGCATGCCCTTGTGTGTTGATATGAGACACTTGGTCCACACTACTTTGTGTGATGGTGGGCACACTTGTGGTACTCATGGGTATGGATAAAGAGGGGTGTCCTCGATATGTGGAGGTTGTTATGGAGTGATGAATTTCAAGGGGTTTATATGGATATTGGGGATCTTCGGGAATGGGAGGAGCACCAAAGGTAGGTGTCCAAGTAGTGGTTTGGGATGGAGGATTGGTACTAAGGGAAAGTGTGTTGCTTTCAAATGGAAGAGTTAGACCAAAGTCCTTGGCAAGACTAGTTGCAAGACTAGGAATGGATGCTTGATTTATCCCTATCGATGGAGTTGTGAAGTCTAGTGTCAAATTTTGTGCAAAAAATGATGGGGAAATTGGAGCTACATTTTCCAAGGCTTGATGTTCCATGATTTCCTCCCTAGTAAGTTCAAACGGGTTATTCATAATGTCTTCAATCTGATATGGCCTTGATGGAGATGATGGTTGTTTTGATGGGGTAATTTGACTTCTCAGATCAAATTCTAGAGGATTTGGATCACTTGAGGTAAATGTGACTTTGGTTTTCTCCATGATTCTCTTGTGTTGTGATGTCATCTTTATCATAAATTTTGGGTCACCTGTGGGAGAGTTATGTTGAGATTTGTAATGTTTGAACTCTCTAGTTGACTCAAATCTAGGTAAAAGGGACACTCTAAGTCTTTTTGGAGGAATGATGATAATGGGGGATGAAGATATGGATGATGTGGAAAGTGATCTTTGCAAGCGTTTTAGGACAAGAATTTTGACTTGAGAGTTTAATGTTTGATGTTTGGATAAAGGATGTTTATGAACTTGGAAATATTTAGGGTAGACTTGTGACCTTCAAGATAAACTAGCTCAAAGATGATAACTAACTCAACTAAGTGCATGGAAAAGGATATATTTCACATACAAAGTAGCTAAGTTAGGGGTTGTTTTGATAGATGTTTAAGTCAAAAGGTAATGGTGTATTCAAATTTTTTGCAAAGTTTGATGAAGTGAAGGATGAAATTTGATGAGGGGTGGATGAAATGTTTGACCCAATGTTGACCTAGAGTGAAACTTTCTTTGATAAGACCAAGGTAGTGAGAAACATGCTAGAACTCTAAAGTTTTCAAATCCTAAAGACCCAATGTTTTAGATAGGTTCATTATCATGAAAAAGACTAGGGTTTTGACCGAAAAAAACATATACAAGTCTAGATCGTTCCTTGAAATATGTTTGTAGAAGTTGTATAAAATC
This sequence comes from Sequoia sempervirens, assembly GCA_007258455.2. NCBI lineage: Eukaryota > Viridiplantae > Streptophyta > Pinopsida > Cupressales > Cupressaceae > Sequoia > Sequoia sempervirens. Next base: position 638,109,635 of record VDFB02058242.1, on the reverse strand, counting down.
TTGGTTCTATTTTGGTGAAGTGCTAAAGGTATTTTTTGAGAGATTTTGGACTAATATGTCTAATTTTGAAATGACGACCTATAGACCTTCTCTTATGAATTTTTATTTTGTGTGAGATCATTTAGAGAAGTCTAAGTCTATGGAAGAAAAGAGGATATTTATTTTCACACGGGTGGTGGTAATAGGTGCCTTCTAGCCTCAATATCAATTTGTTCCTCTTCTTTGTCTAAGATATTCATTGTGTTTCTTCACTGAGCTGGTGTTTCTTTTATTTCAAAAGTGAAGCTTCTCAAACTACTGATTATATTGGTTTGTTCTCTTTCAATGAGTTCAAGGTTTGGTTGAATAATAGCAAGTGTAAGGTTGAGTTGTTCAACAGGAGCAATCGGTCTCCAAATGGTCATGTGGGGTTCAATTTGTTAAGTTTATCTTGCTTAAGTGAGTTTTTTTACCACAAACACTTGTATTGATTAAGTTTTCAAACTAAATGTCTATGTCAAAAACATCATAAGTTTCACAAGGTCCCTTTTGTGAAAATCATAAGGTTAAAGCCATAGTTGCTTATGTTGACTTTGGAAAGTATGGATTGAGATATAAGTCAAGATATTTAGAAATATCTAAGGATAGAAATCCTTAGGACAAGCATTAATATCAAGGCTATTTCAAAAGGTATCCATACTTAGACCAAAGGGTTTGAAATTTTGAGGAATATTGTGAATGTTTGTTTTTAATGTTTTGGAACCAAGCAAAGTATTAAATTGACTCACAAGCATTTACCATCCTAGGTTCAAAAGATACTACTTGTTGAATCCCCATTAAAATTTCTCTAAACACTAAGACAATGCGAATGTTTAGAGATTTGGTGACACTGGCTCCCCTCCACGGCACACACTTCTTGGGACCACCAAATCTCAAAATCATGGAGATCCAAAGATCCTAAAGATTTTTATATTTCAACAATGAAAAGTAAAAATGTGGTGCGGCTTCAGAATGAGCGTTCTTACACCAAAAAGCACAAAGGTTTTTGGCTTCTAAAAAAATGTTCTTAGTAAGGGCTTTCGTTCAAGGTGGCCATACATGCGGCAAGATTAACTCAAAAATATTTCAATCAAGAGGCCTCCTAGTCCCTTCTTATGAAGAGATTTTCATGTATCACACAGATACTAAGGGTGACACTTGTTGGTATGACATATTTGCACCTATTGCTTATGAATTTCGTCACAAAAACATTTTTATATAGTGACTTGAAAGAGCTTGGATTTAGCTCATTATCACTTGTGTCATTCCCTCCTTTGGAAGCGGGGAGGCAGACCCTTCTAAAGATAAACAAAAGCAAGGAAGTACATTTGTAGTTCGATCTCCCAGTTCACATGAAATAAGGAGAGAACACACACCATGCCTTTTCCCTACACTAGCATGGGGTTCATTTTTAATCCAATTTGAAAGATGTGGGTGATTATACAAAATTTCAAGGAATGTTTCAGATTCTCAAGATCATCGAGTGGCACGAGAGAACTGCATATGCATTCAATAACAAAGATGTAAATCACAAAACATGGAAAACACTTGTTAATTTTAACCCATAAAGCTAAGATGAGTTCATTTTATGCACCAAGTGAAGTGTTAAGTTTTTTTTGTCCAATTTTAAACCTAAAGTAAAATGATAAAGTAATGATTCAATTTTAGTCCCGTTTGAGCATTCTTTTTAAACCCAACTAAAAATTAGTGTGGTCCTAAAGTATAAAATAAAAGCATGCTAAATGGGTTATAATTGCCCCAAAAGCATCAAAACACTTGTTACAATTACAATATTTTAAGAAAAGGATGCTTCTTCACTTCAACTTTTATTGTCCAACCTGCAAAACCCAGCTAGCCTAAAAACTAGAAAAAATTCATAGGCATGTTAGTGATCCAATGAAGTAAAAAAATTAAAAGAATGTTGAAAATTTGTCACCATTTTTCTTACCAAAGAAGGGTGTCACTATTCACGATAGCATCACTATTTGAACAAATGAGCGTCACTCTGGTGAATTTGGGAATTACTCTCGTGAACTTGGGCGTCACTTTGCAGAAATTCTGTGATGACATTAACACCACGATTTTGATAGTGTCGCAATTTGCAAATTTTGATGCCTCAAAGTATTCAACATCACCATTTATTTTAATTAGTGCTGGGATATTAAATAGGCATCACTATTTCTAATGATGATAGTGTTGTTGTATGGAAATGTCCAAAAAAGGTGTCACTAAAATTCTTTTAGCTGTCATTGTATCCTGCAAGAATAAAAAAATAGAATTCGAGATAGAAATTGATAAAATTTGATCGGTTTTTCCCTCCTAGTGCTAGAATGTGATTGGACAGATTAGCATGGGCTGATTATGATTGATCCATGAAGAATCAAAGCATAATGAAGCCACTAACATCAATCTTAATAGGATCAATCAAGTGTAAATTAAAGCCAACATTCACTAAAACCAAGCATTCTAAACTACAAAATGTTAAAAATTCCCACTCTAATCCATTGAAACCTATCCTATTGTGGGAGTGGTGTCACGTTGATGTGAAATGGTGACTCTTTCCCAATCCTATGGATAAATGAGCTTTTTCCATTCAATTTTATTGAAGAAAACTAATGGAACAATTGTAATATGTGTATGAAAACATGATTTTAATCTAAATGAGCATGATGCAAGCTAATCTAACATGATTTTATGATAAATGATATAGATATGCAAATACAAAGCTAACCTAAATGGATTCTAAACTAAAAGATTCAAACCCTAATTAATAAACAAGCTAAATGGATGCATTATGTGATCATGGAAGCCATTAATGGAAGCTAAAGCTAATTAATGCAATTAAAATAAATAAAAGATGCTAAATGTGTGCTAAATATGAGTGTGAGTATGAGTGATTTCAACAACATAAGTTTTCTTTTGAAAGATGGATCCATTTCTCTCCAAATAGTGACTTATTTATAGGAGAGCAAATGAGAAATGAAGGGTTGAGATAAAATAGTTAATCAATGGTCAAGGATGGAAGAAGATGGAGGCATGGATCATGGATTCTCATCAATGGATGAGAATGAAAGATGATATTTTAATCAAGGGTTAGCATTCCTTCAAACAAACACACTTTTGACCTGTACAAGAGGTCACAAGTTAACTTGCACAAGAAATTTTGGGTTAACTTGCATATGAAGCTTTGTAAGAATATCTCATTTTTTAATGAGTGAGGAGAGAGAATATTCTTTGGAATATTCTCATGGGTGAGGAAAAAAGGATATTTAGTTAATTAAAACCAAATTAAATTGTGCAAAGGAATATTCCATAGGAATATTCCCCTTTTGGAGGAATGTACAAAGGAGGAATATTCCCTTAGAATATTCCCTTGCAAGTGGGAGGGAATTAGATTAATTAAGATAATTGATAATGAAAAATGTTAATTATATAATTAGGGGATTATAAGAATTTAGATGATATTCATTAAATAAAATGATTTAACGAATGGGGGAAAGGTGCAATGACATTTAATTAAATAACTTAGGGTTATTTAATTAAATAAGAAGATTTAGGGATTTAAATTAAATAGTTTGATTTATTTAATTTAATGAGACTAAATGTTAGCATGAAAAGGGGTGACTTAACTTGATTAAGTCGATTAGGTTAATGGATCAAGATGATGCAATTAGTTAAATTGCTAAGAAATTTAATCAATTAAACAAAAAGAGGATGGGTTTTAGGAGGAAATGATGTTAGTATACCTAATTCAAGTGCATGATATCATTCAGGATATTTTTTCAATGTCTACAGGTTCAAAACCACCTCTAACTAACCACCTCCACCAAAATCCTGTAACATCCTCAACCATCTCTACACACAAAAAAATAACATCTACTACATTCTCTTGTCCTCTTTCCATCTCATCTCCTATCATCACATCTGAAAAATGCAATAACATCACAAAGTTGTTTTACCTCATCCACATTTTCAGCTACAACATCAAATTCCACTGCAACATCTTCCACCTCCTTGTCAACTACAACTTTTCACTCTTTTCTTTTCACTGCTACATCAAGCTTCGACGTCCACTCATTCTCAATCTCCAATAGTTGTGTGAAAAAAATCAGATTCACAATCACCATTCACTATGACCTCTTTGTTGCTCACTTCATTCCTTTCTTCTCTCATCATTCCTTGCTCACAACATGTCTTCACTGCAACTTTTTCCCAAGGGTTTGCTTTCTCATCTTTCTCCATTGAGCTCAGGCTATAATACTCTTTTCCACTATCCTCTTTCTTCATCTCACTCTTCTTCACTACTTTTCTCTCACTCTTTCCAACACTCTTTTCCACTTTTCCATCACTTCACACATTTCATCCTCCACATTCTCCTAATACTGCTCCCAAAATAGTATCCACACAGGTCTCCTCACGACCCAATCCATGTTCCTTTTGCAATCACTCTCACTCTAAAAAACTCATTCCATTGTAGCTTCCAACTCTCAACTACTTAGGAATTCTCTATCCACAATAACCCTCTCGATATTCTTCTCAACTACTTAACACACTTACTTTATAGTGTGAACTACCTCACAGTCGATGATATGTTCACACAACACCTATAGTTCTTAGTGGATCCTCTCCACTTTTAAAACTACTAGCTATGATACCAATTGATGCAAGAGGCTCACTCAACTCTTTCCCTTCACCAATATCATCAAAATTTCACATGATAAAGAAACTAAATTGCAACAATGGATGGACTATAATTTCATTAAATCAATTACACAATTACATAAAGGAAATGAAAATTCTCTCATACACATAAGATTCTTGCTTTGTTTATGCACATCCAACCTTTGTCACCTCCCTCTCTTTCTATGAACTGTCCACTTTCTCATGTAAATTCTCTATCTTTTAATCATATCCTACCATACCGTATGGTGATTCCCCTTCATTGATCTTCACTGCCCCTCTCTTAGCTTCTACACTACCTTTTGTCTCAACTAGCCCTCTCAAGGATGCCTCCTAATTTCCACAAACTCCTTTTCTACTCTTCTTTTGTAGTATCGACTTCATCCCTCTTTCTCTTTACTAAACTTCTCTTCTATTCCTAACTTGGTACCCCGTATTTTTGTTTTAAACCCGCAATTTAATAAGGAAATGCAGTCTTCTACTACCCCCTCATACCTATCCAAACTCCTCTTCCTAGCATCCTCTCTAACCCAACACAACCTCACTTTCCAATCTGTGCAACCCCCATGGGCTCTTCTCCATGCACCTATATCTCACTTTGACTCCTCCTTATCTAATTTTTATATTTTCACCTTTAAAACCCATCCTCTCATTCCATTTGGGCTCTTTGTGATGTTGAATAAATCTTCTCCCAAAATCTGTGCACTTTCTTTTCATAACATGACAGCCCCCTTACATTCACTTCTTCTTTTGTCGACCCCTCTAACTTCCCTATCGTGACTCTTATATGCTTGTTAATTTTTATCATCTTACTATCCTACATGAGATTTATTTATCGTTACACTCTGCATTTTACAAATGTGTAAAACAAAATCAATTTTCCTTCCTTCATGAGCTTTCTTATCTACTCATCACATCTACCACCCCTTGTGCTTCCATCACATTTTTATCCTCATTCAGTGGTCTCTTGAAGGTGAAAGGTCACAAATAGAATACGGTTTTATTTTCTCAAATAACTAATTGCCCCAAACAAGAAAAATAATTGTCCTCTCATATTTAATTAAGAGAGTCATATTTCTATCTTATTCCACTACCAATTTATTTCCAATAGTTTGATTCTAGCAACCATTACTTGGATGCACTCTATTGATTAATTCATAGACATCAACCAGGCAATTGCAAGTAGAACATCTGACAAAATTCACGTCAGCATATACATGATGGTTCATATCCTACAATTTGCATTTCATGTAGGCAACATTTATTTTGAATCTCATTAAAGCATCAAATTTAAGAGGTTTAGGCATTGATCGGTACGAGAGAAACCAAACAAGAACAAATAAAAATTGAAAGCAAACAAAACAATATTTTTTCTGGCTGGTGTGGATTGCCTACCCACCTGTGTGCTCTTGCACCACCAAAAATTGAGAAAATGTAAGGGGATACATTTTTCTACACTACATTTAGACACCAATTTAGTGAGAGGATGAACATAAGTGAAAATTCATACTAAAGTAGATAAATACTTGTCAAGATGGGTCCACTTGTATGAATGTTAGTAAGATAGAATGATAAAGCTCAAGGAGGTGGCCAAGCCCCTAGGATCAAAATCCTATGGAAAAACAAAAATAAGCACAAAGGGACACACACAAGATGTATGATATGTAGCAGCAAGATAAGATACACAAACATACAATGTAAAATACTAAAGGAAAGTAAAACAAAAACAAAAATAAAAAATAAAAAGGGTGGATCAAGCCTTGAAAGTCTATCCAACTTGACATAGATCAAGTCTCAACTATTTGTCCAAAAATGTTCACAAGTGAAACTCTAGTTGTCCACCATGCAAACAATACACATGCTCACACAAGCTAGTAGAACTCTAGTTGTCTACTAGGTGAGCCTTCAAGGGTGGCCAATGAGAGAATCTTATAAGGCTCCCATACCATACCAAATCTATATGTCCAATAAATTCAACAAGGCACCACAAAACAAAACATGAACTTTGATCTTCATAAGGCCTAACAAGCTACGTTATGGTAGGCACCTATGTATTGATGTTGTTTGACATTGATGTCAAAGGTAACTGTAGTTTGTTGATGTCATTTGTCATTGATGTCAAAGGTATTTAATTTCATGGTGTCATAAGCAAAGGAAGAAATTTTTGTGGTGTTTTGTTGGTGTATGTATAGCATTAATGTTTGATGGTCTCAATGTATTCATTTCATCTTCATGCCAAAGTGTTTTTTGCTCATTCAGAGAGTTTCTTCATGTCAAGGTCTATTAGTCATCTCATGATGTTGGTGCTCTTAGTGTTGAATAACTCATGATGTTGATTCATTTCATGGTTACTTTGATTCTTGATCTCAAAGATACATGTTCATTCAGAGGTATACACTATTGATATGCCAAAGAAATTTGATCGGTTTTCATTCATTTTTATGGTGATTGATACATCTTTGTTGATGTGCATTTTTGCACACTTTCTCAACATAGGCAGTGTGTAGATGCACTACCTCTCTTGAAAGGATACTTCCAACAAGTTGTTGAAAATCACCCCAAGGTCTCTCGGGTATCAAGTCATGACTTGCATGGAATTCCTTAGTTGATGTTTGATGTGATTTTGTTGGTAATCACATAGCATACTTACATAGTTGGATGCGAAGTGAATCTTAAAATATAAAGTTTTTGAGATGGGAATTAAGGTGCACTTTGTTGTAGGTTCGAACAACAATCTAAAACTCCAATGTTTTCCTTAAGTTTTGGCTTTACAATGTGCAATCACCCTTAGCATAGGCTGTTTCTAAAAAAAAGAAGGAAAAAGAGAAAGGAAGAGGAAAGGTTCCTAGATCTACAACTAATTATGAACACCGATCATGGAGGCTCTGCTATGGACAACTTCCTTCAAACAGGATTCCACTTAACTAAGTAACCTACAGTATCATGAAATCTGTGCTATCTTTCAAGGTCTGCATATATTTTACCATTCATCCACCACATACATGCATGAATAAAGATAAAAGTTTAAAAGCAACTTCAAGTTTCAGCCTAGACTAACTTTACAAGACCATTTACCAACAACAAATGGAAAAAAGTATGGACTGGAAGGCATCAACACAGCAGAAATTTCTACAATCACATAACAACATCTAACCAAATCTATCCAAGCAATATAAAGCTAACTAGAACAGTAGTATAAATCTAACTAAAGCATCTAACAATGGGAGATTGAATCATGAAACATGTGGAGAACTCAGAAAATGCACTAAGTTAATGTATTTTTATTAGAAATTTTTGCAACATGTCATTACAACAACTCAACAACTCCAAAATGAGAGGAGACCCCCCATTTATAGTGCCCAAAAAGTAGAACGAATGGCCAAGATTTAATCTCATTGTGTGGCCAAGATTCACTAACAACTAGGGTTCTACCTACCCCCCCAATATATTACAATTTAAAATACAACTTTGTCTTCATCCCTATTTTGTACCCTAGTGACAACACTATAGCATTTTTTCCTTTTGTCGATTTCCCTTTTGTTGTAGCTATTCCTTTAGAAGCTCTTCACTAATAATAGGGTTGCCTTCTGGTTTCTTCAAAGCTGCATACTCCATGAACTTAAAAATTACTGGTTGGAGTTTGTCGACCTCTATGACCTCCAACTGCAATTCTCAATAACTCCACTCCTTGGAGTTGTCGTTAAGCATTTTCCAATCTTCATCATACTTGGCAGTGTGGTCTTTGAATAATTCTAACTAGGCTAAGGCACCGACAGAAAAACTCATGAAATATGTGGTTATCTCTATTGACATACCATCCTCCATCCTTTTCTATAAGTGGGGCCTTACTTTATCTAGGTCGATTTGTACGACAAGAATCTCATAGCCTATCATTAGCTTTAAGTATCGTACATAATCTACTCTGACCTGCTTGGCCCATTCAACATCTAGGTTCACTTTATCAATCACCTTCTCCAATTTTTCTTGTGGGTTCTCAAAGTCCCGCCTCCAAACATCCACAAGCCAATGATTGTCCCTCTTGAGCATGAATTTCTTTTCCCATGTGGCGCTTGATAGCTGGAGGATAGCCTTGATCTTTGGGTAGGTGGATTAATACGTCATAGGGAAGTCAGTGTAAAGTTTCTTTGTGCTTTCCAGAGATTGTTGTAAGCCCAAGAACTTGTTGGTTGTTCAAACAGCCTGGCTGATACCCATATTTCTAATGTATATAACCTATTGAAACTAGCTTTCTGTAGTTTTGTCTAGGTTCTTTCTCTTTTCCAACTTGTCGATTTGTTCCTTGGACAACAGTTGGGGAAAATCCATAGATGTGGTGGGCATTTCTTCTGTTGAGGACCATTTTTGAATGTATGTCGTCAGGTCAGCTACCTATTCCTTTAGCTCCTCCTTTGAAACTTTATCCTATTGTATTAAATGCACTACTATGGCAACAGACTCTTTGAGGTGCCCCACCTTCTGCTCTCTAGTATTTGTTCCCAAGTCAATGGTGGAGATATTATAGCTCACCCCTTCTTTTCCCACCACTGGCATTGCTACCTACATAGTTCGAGATCTAGAAGCATCCATCATTACCTTAGATATTATTTTGGGCCTCTTCTCTTTCTTGGTAGTGATCTATGCTCAGGCCAAGATAGCCTCTAGTCTTGCTCTTGGATCCTTTTGGGTAGGAGTTTTCTTCTCAAGTTTCCTTTCCAACCATTCGGGCATAGCAGATTTTCCCTTAGGAAATTCACGATCACCCTTGCCCTCCTTTGTTTGAATATCCATTTCTTTATCTCTAGGAGCCTTTTCTTCCATTTTAGTGTCTTCTCCCTCTTCCTCATCATAGTCTTGGACGAACACAAGGCATTTGATGGGAAGCTTAGTAGGCAATCACTCCCAAGGACCTTCTTCTTTCTCAGCCTCCCTTTCTTCATCTTTTTCATCCTTATGCTCATGCTCTTCGAGCTGTTAAATTTTGAGGCTTTTTTTAGCTTGAGTCTCACCCTCAGGTTTTCCCTTGTCTACTACATTCTCTTCTTCTTCATGGGGAGGTGAAACATCCTCCTGCTATTCCCTTGTAGGGAATTCCACATTTTCTGTTGCCTTATCATCTTCTTGCCCTTCTTCTTTGGGAGGAGTCTTTTCTACCTCTTCTCCAACATCCTTCAATTGTTGGGCCATTTCCTCCTCAAAATTATCATCAAATGTTTGTATAATAATTTTTCCACCTGCATCCTCCTCTTCATCCCCACTCTCAAAAGATCATATTTCTTCTTCTTCATAGACCACCCTGTCAATTTTTCAGTGTTCATACTCTGGGTGTTCATGATACTCATCAGCCTCTTCCTCTATTGCCTTTGAAGTTTCCATCTCCCACCTCTCCCATTCTTTAGAGATTAGCATTGTGGCTTCCATTGTTGGTGGTCCCATCAGAGGTTTCAAAGGAGGAGCATGCGAGGACCTACACCAAGGCAGCTTGGATGGTGGGATCCAAGAATATTTTGGAAATATCAGAGGGGATATTCTGCATGTGTTGCAAGAAATTTTTTAGCAATGCGAGTGTAGGCATTGGCATTGTTACTGCTGCCAGTGGGAGTGATGTAGTGGGTGACATGGAGGTGAAGGAAAGCGAAGAATTCATGGCAGAGGAGGAGTTAACCAATATCACAAGCCCAACTGGTGGAGAGGAGGTGAGATGGATCAAGATCTCCACCGCAGGTTGGGATGTGGCAATTATGGCTCGGGAAATGGATGGAAGAGCAGGGGAAATAGGGAGAGCCGGAGAAGATTTTGGCTGATTTTTTTTCTCTTCCTCACCCTCATGAAGAGGATCCTCCTAAATTTTTGGCTACCCTACAATGCTCTCCATACATTTGTACCTCTTCAAGGGTGAACCTACTGAATCTTTTCTTGAATATACCTTTGGATCTGGTGACTGCTTCGCCTTAGTCCCTTTCCTCTTCTTTGATCTTGTGAGAAGAGTAGATTTGGATGTACCTCATGTTGAGGTTGTAGCAGCAACATCCTCCATAGCACTAGGCTCACTCTTAAGCTCCTCATATGTTAGGAAAACCCCTTGTTGCTTCAATCGGGCTACTTGTCTATCAACGCATTCTTTGGTACGAGCCTAAATTGGCTTGGTTATAATATCGAGGTCATCGACCTCCTTCTCATCCCAATCTATTGTTGGCAGTGGCAAGTTAGCGACTGTGGTGTACCTGGGGTCCATGACGGTGCTTTCATCTTCTTCAACTTGATCAGGTATAGGAAATAATTGTACTATTTTTATGAAGTACATAGTCATTCGCATGTAGTGCCTTGTACGCACCTCCTTGTCATCCTGGAAATCTGCCTAGAAGTCCTCGACATGAGGACAATGGGAAAACCCTCATCCTAGTGCCTTCCTTACATGCCCATATGGGTCCATCCGTGGGTGAGAAATGTGTAGGAAAAAATGATATTCTTCCAATTCCTTCTTAGAATTCCCAGCACACTGGGAGGTTTGAAATTTGTACATCCCCTTGCCAAAAGTTAAGGGGTAAGGGATCCCTACCAAGTGCCTACTATCGAGGATTGAATGCACATGTTGTAGCTGTTGAGAGAGCTCTAAAAGTATAATCCAGTTGTTGGGGTACGGGGGTAGCTTATTCAGCCTCTTTGTGAAACCCTGGGCACGAATATATGTGAACTTGGGGTACTGAATGAATAGGAAGGCATATTGTTTCAACCTGAGCACTATGGGAGACCCTCCTTTCAAAATCCCCTCTAAGAAAATCTGATGATGTGACTAAAGAAGGCATCATTCACCATGCAATACTCCTTGAAATTCCTGAATTAGAGCTAGGGATACTTGTCATAAACCTTCAATGCTCAACCCAGTTCCTCATCAGGTGCTACGAACAATCCACTGTAATGCCTCTACTCAGCCAATGAGTATACAAGATAGGAGGTCATGTAGAACTTGGAGGTCTTCTCTACATTCATGAAATTCTCGTGGAAGCAGTCGCTTATTATGCCTCCCCAGTAGAATGAGGCTTTTGTGGTGACATCTCCATCCCCACGAAGAATTTGCTCCTCAAAATACACCATCCACTCTTGAAAATATGTAGCAGTGGGGAGGTGCATTACTCTACGTAGCATGGTGACCAATTCATGGTAGTCCTCATGGAAGTCACTGTGGAAGAGCTCCTAAGGAACCTTTGCAGTGTTTCCCTTTTTCTCTTTGAGCTAGTGTTGGTTTATAAGCTTCTTACAGCCAGTCGGGTTTTCGTCCCATATTGCTTTACATTCTACTATTGTTGGCATCTCCATCTCCCCAAAGGTGGGGATGTGAAAAGTCTTTGTAATTGCCTCACCCAATATATCAGAAAGGATGTTTCCATCTCTGTCAACTACTGTTCATTTATGTGGCTGATATTCTTGTTGGCAAGCCATGACCAATTCGAGGGCTACGAGGGATGGAGGGAAGTCTACAACTTTAGTAATTCCACTTTGTCTAATCAGTCTTGCATTGTCAGTCTTAGGATGGACTTTAACCCTTTACTTGAATTCGTCAATATTGATGTGGTTGATATTGGTATCTGTAATCTCCATCCAGTCCGTGATGATTTTAGAGTGTAAAGGCTCTCCTTGGAATTGGTACTTCATCTAGTCTTTTTCCTCTCTTCCATGAGGAACCTTGCCTATTTTCTTCCCTTTGTCCCTTTTTGTAGTTGCCCCTGATGGTCCTACACCTAATTCCATACATCTGCAAATAGGGCACAGTGAGCATAACCAATCACAAAAATACAAATGTCAGTCATAATCCCATAAAGGACATCCAATTAGATGATATATCATTCATAAAATCCAACATTTACTTCAAGATGTCATTAGTCATTTATTGGAGGGATTTTGGACAACCCGGGCCTAGGGGGTTGAACTTCTTTGGTAGAAATGTTGTTTTGAAGGGCGAACAAGGTAGGGAAATCCAGGTGATTTCTCCTGACTTTAGATTTTGATGATTTAAAAGGTCAATGCAGGAGAAGGAAGAATTTGAGCATGTGAATCAAGATTGCTTTTCAAATCAGAGGTTGTTTGGATCATTTTGGGAGCACCTAGAGATACAAGGACAAAAGGTTGTTAGGGATTCACCGTTTGGGAATAGCAGATGTGGAATGGAAATCCAATGAGAGCGGCTCAGTGAACCAAACCTGGCATCGAACTTGGCAACCAGATCTCTCTTCTATGTTTTTTTGGGCAATCAGGAGGGCAGACCCCAAAGGCCAGAAATATGGACTGACTTTTCCTTTCATGCCAGCCAAGATGGGCCAAAATCCTGGTGGACAGAGCCCAATGAGGGAAAGGATTCTTGAGCTCATTGTTAGTTGGTCTTCATGGAAAATGGTGGCTTAGGACCCAAGAGGTAGAAGGATGGTGTTAGACCATCATTCTGAATGGCAAAGTTGCCAAGAAAATCTGCGGACAGAAGTCTACGTATCGGGGCTCGGGGGTATGATGGACAATTCATTTTGGTTGTTCGATTAACCCTGAACAGAAAAAGGAGTGGCGAGTCCTGGAGGGCGGGGAGATGGGGCCTTCATGCTGTTTAGAATGACATAAGCAATGCAGAGTCCTAGGGACAGAGTCCCACGAGAGTGAGCTTGGGAAGCTTAGGTGAAGGTCGATTGTAAATTTTCAAGTCTGACGGCGATCCGCCGATGGAGGTCCAAGGTCATGAGCCCGAGAGGTGGTCCCATCATCTAGTCAAAAGGATGTTCATTTGCTAAGTTTTCAATGGTGATGCATCGTCGTAGGCCCAGAGGGTGTGAATGCCCTATGTGAAGAATGGCGGTGACAAGGCACTAGACTCAAAATCTCTCTAACTTCCTCTGGCTAACCTGTCATATGAAAGTGATAGGTCAACCCAGATATTTATACCCATAATATGCATTTAATACCCTCATTAATGCCTGTACAGATGATAGGAGGGTTGGTGAAGTTCAAAATCTCAGATGGTGGCGGGAGGTCTAGGGCCTGGGGAACAGAAAGACATGACCTTGCGCCCACTTCAAAGTTCATTTTGGAAACCATCGGTGAAAGGGAGTCCGGGGCTCAGAGGATGAAGTGCTATCACAGGTTGGCCATTTAGAAATAGAAAATTCAACATGGAGTTCTGGGGATGGAAGTTGGGGGAGACGGGCCCGGCGGGGAAAGAGGCAGTCAATTTTCATCGTAAGTTAAACAGGGCAGCGAATGAGGAGCTAGGTCTTGGGGTCCGGGAAGGTGAAAGGCTTCCGCCGTTTGAGAGAGCGAGCACCCAATGAAAGCTTGGCAAGGGAAACCTGGTGAGGTGGGCCCACCAGGCCCTAAGGCGAGACTTTGGAAGCACGTTTGACCATTTGGGATACCAGAACGGGGGCATACAAAATAAGGCAGTGACAAAACCACCCAGCAAGGTGAAGAAAAGAGAGGGTCCTGATTCTAAATGACGTGTGTGTGCTGAGGGTACAACAAATGGCAACTCTACTGGGGGAATGCTCCCTAGCATTCTAAGGATAAGTATTCATTCAGGACCTAGAATCTCTGGCTTCATAGACTAAGGGCAGATTTCCAAGAGTAAACTGGGAGAACAGGGTCTTTAGTTGGGTTAGTCTACTAGACATCTCAGAACTGTGTGTAGTGAATTAATTCCCTTCTATGAAAACTATGACAAGCGGCTACTAATCCAACTAGGCAAGCTACATAAACTGTCCAACACCAAAAGTAACTTGGACATTGCCTCACTGCCAGTCAGGCATCCATAGCCCCAACAGAGTTGTTGCTATTGTAACGTCTAGAAAGTGCAGAATAGAAATAGTTAAACATGCAACGCAATCTAAGATTCTAATGCAATCTAAGTTAAGCAACAAAGAACAAAGGAAAGTAAAAATGCAAGAAAACTGAAACAATCTCACTAAATTTGTACATATTTCCATGATTCATCTTGATTGCCCTTCTCCATTTTGCTTGTAGTCATATAATTGCCCTCAGATTTCTCGTAAGTTCGTGCAAGTATAGCCTAAGATAGTGATTTAGAAAAACATTGAAGATTCAAGATAAGTGCTCTCAAAAGTCATAAGATTTCATGAGGTTCAAGAGAGATTGGAATGATGAAGACCAGATCAATTTATAGAAAATTGATCATTAGAACGACAGGCTAGGATCGAAAGATCAACAGACAATTGAGATCAACAGATTAGACATGCATTCTGATAACTATTAGTAATGACATGAGTGATATAAATTAGAAATAGAATTAAAGATTAAATAAATGATTTAATCTTCGAGTTTGGTATTCAAAAATAGAAGAATTATCTTTGCATGACAAAGATAAAGATTGATTAAAGCAACTCTTGTTCGAATGCATGCACAAGGTTTAATTAATTAAATAGGAATATTTAATTAATCTGCATGTACATGCAGATGAGTTAGAACTGGATGATTGAATGAATTGACGAAGAGATTACTCAAGAAAGCCACTCAGACATTGAAGCAAGAGTTAACTGAGCGATTTAAATAGATCTTGAGTTGAGTAAGAGTGAATACTTAGATAACACACATAATTATCTAAATATAGAGGAATGCGTTAAAATAGAATTCATGAATTAAATAATTCATTTAATTCAAGATTTGATATTTGAAGAATAATTAAATAAATAAGATTTATTTAATTAAGTGATGAAGGGATTTAAATGAATAATTAAATAAATAAAGAATTTATTTAATTATAGTTGAAGTATGATAAAGAGTAAATTAAATAAGAATTTATTTAATTTGACAAGAAGGATAAGGTTAATTAGTAACATAATTAAATAAAAAGAATTTATTTAATTAATCAGATAGAATAAAGAAAAGTGTGAATTAATTAAATAATTAAGATTATTTTATTAATAGAAGAAATGAAGACTATAGAGAATAATTAAATAATTGGCATTATTTAATCATGACCATGAAAAACACAAATTATGAAAAATATTGAAGTCACAGACTTAGACAAAATTTCGGTGTCTACATTTGCCCCTCTTTGATACAATGTCATTCCGGCATTGTGTTAAACAAAATCGATAAGAAATATGCCCCAGTAATGCCCCAGTGTAAAACAAGTGAAGGTATGCCCCCTCAGGAGGGCAAGCAAGTTCAAAGAACATGAGTGTGCTTTCGAAATTGGTGAGAGAACTAGAAGATGAAAGAAAAAAGGATAGAGGAAAATAGATAAGGGTGGTGAAGATGTAGAAAAGAAGAAATGTTAGTGCGAAAATAAAGATGAATAATAAAAGACATGGATGTTAGTATTAGCAATCTTCGATGTTTCATCGTATCACAAAAGGTGTTGCACTTTATCATCATTGGGCGGGACTAATACAAATGGAGAAAAACACCATGATATGACATAGATCAAGGTGTGCAAGGTCATCCACTTGCTAACAATAGACAGTCACAGACAAGGATTGTCGTTAACTCATACTAAGGGCACAAGTTGCCCTAGTCTTTTTGTCAAAACAAACCACAGACAACAAACAAAGGAAAAGACGGGTCATGAGACATCATTTCTCCTCTAAATCCTTCATGGGAAATCCTTGAGGAAACTAGTAACATGACTCAAAAATCAAAGTTAAAAGATAGTTGACAGACAACAGTCAAAGAAAATAGAATTTTGATACATCGTTGCTTCTCTAAATCCTTCATGGGATATCCTTGAGAAAACTTAGTAACATAATTCCTAGTCATCAATTCAAGATAAATGCTAAGATAAATAAGCCATAAAGTCAAAAAGCCAATAAAATATTTGCCAAAACTTGATCTATTTGTTTGATTTGTTTTGATTGATAAAAGGATTGATTTGATAGAGCTTGATGTTAGGAGATACACATACCAGATAAGATTGGAGTCTGGTTTTGATGTTATGACTATCTGTGTAAGGAATGACAAAGCCTGGTTTCAGAAAGACATGTATCATATAAGATGTTGAGTCAGATGTCATTGATGTGATAACCTATGTAAGGCTATGTTTGATTGTTTAACAATGTCGATTATGCAGGAAGGACTCATCTTGTATAAGACATAGATTGTTTTGCTGATATCAGCATTCAGGAAGGACTCATCCTGAATAAGACACAGATTGATTGCTTTGATGATGCCTGTTTCTAGGAAGGACACATCCTATAGTAGACATAAGTTGATATGTGCTGATTGTTTCATTTGGCAAGTTGTGTGATTTGACTTAGAGACATTGCTGACTTGTTCACCAGATTGATGCATGACTTGATATGATGTGTTGACAATTGACTGTGTGATGACAAACCCTAAAGGACTGACCTAGTGTGGCCTCGGTGGCTCATCGATTGATGGCCTTGCCTACATTATACACACAGAGACCTCATAGTTCGACTTGACTTTGACCGACAAGACTGACTACAAATAGAAGACGTGTGTTAAAGTGAATGTGACAAACCTTAATGGACTAACCTAGTGCAGCCTCGAGAGCTCATCAATTGATGGCCTTGCCTATGTCATACATGCAGAGACCTTGTAGTTCGACACGACCAATGACCTTGTCATATAGACATATGAATTGAAGCATGATTTTATACAGAAAAACCTAAACGGACTAACCTAATGCCTCGGGGGCACATCAGAAGATGGCCTTTCCTACGTCCAGTCATAGAGGCAATGTAGTTCAACAAATGACAAAGACTGACAAGTGCGACTGAGTTTGACTCTATTTTTGGATTTCAACATGTTTTGATTTTTTTTTCTTTTTGAATTTTTTTGATGTTTTTGGATTTTCTCAGGACATTTTATGATGTTTTTGGATTTTATTGGGACATTTTGTTATGTTTTTGGATTTTTCTATGGTGTTACGTCTTCAACACAGCCAATGGAAGAATCAATATGACACATGTCAAGTGTTTTCCCCCAGTCGAGTATAAGACCAATTGATTATGAATAGGGTAAAATGGGTGATATGAAATGCATTCGATGTCAATCGTTCCAAGATATGGGAAAGACTACCACTTATTATGAATGGTATATACAAGAGATGGATACGAAAGATAAGGGATATGTACAGGGATAGGTAGTATGTACAGGGATAAGGACTATGTACAGGGTAGTGGACTATGTACAGGGAAGTGGACTATGTACATGGATAAGGACTATGTACAGGGATGTGTACTATGTACAGGGAAGTGGACTATGTACAGGGATAGGTAGATTAGAATAATAGTAGACAAAGGAGTAGAGTCAACTACACATGGCGCCTGTTTGCTAGGTTTTCACCATGGTACCTATCCAAAGCGCCACCAAAGTTGTTTTCACCATTGGACAAATTATTTGTCTTTACTATTTTCTAGATTATCTAATTTTTTGGGTGTTACCAAGACGCCTGTTTTCCAGGTTTTCACCTTGGTAATGATTTTTGTGATTTTTGTGTATTTTTGCTAATTAAGACAAGGCTCTCAGAAGCTATGCGTAGAACTTCTTCAGATGCATACTATTGATTAGCAAGGAAAATGGTTCCCCTTCAGGAGTAGAGAGTTGGTATGCTCCTGATCCAAAAGCTTCTATAACAATATAAGGTCCTAACCAATTTGCTTCAAACTTTCCTGGTTTGTCTCTTTCTGCTTGATTCTTTGGGTTCTCCATTAAAACCAAGTCACCAATGTCAAATTTTTTGTTCAATACCTTCCTATTATAGCTACAATGAAGGAAATTCTAATATGCTTGGAGATGGTCTAGTGCCTTCTATCTTCACTCATCCAGGAATTCTAGCTCATGGAGTCTCAATACTCGGTACTCTTCATCATCAATGTGGCCTTTCAAGGATACCCTTAGGGAAGGAATCTCGACCTCAATAGGAAGAATAGCTTCAAAACCAAATACAAGTGAATAGGGAGTGGCACCAGTGGAATTATGGATACTTATTCGATAAGCCCATAAGGTGGGATTAAGCTATAAATGCTAGTCCCGACCAACATCATTGACAGTCTTCTTAAGGATTCTAATGATAGTTTTGTTAGATGCCTCTACTTGGCCGTTACCTTGTGGGTAGTATGGAGTGGAAAATGATGTTGAATACAAAATTCATCACACAGATGGTGGACTTCTTGATTCTTAAATGGGCGGCCATTATAGGTAATTATGGATTGAGGGACACCATACCGACAAATGTTATAATTTAGGATAAATTTAGAAATCTGTGTGCCGATGATGTATGTCATAGGAATGGCTTCAATCCACTTCGTAAAATACTTAGTGGCAATGATAATGAATTTGTGTCCATTAGATGAGGTGGGGTGGATCTTACCTATGAGGTCGAGTCCCCATTGGGAGAAAGGCCATGGTGACATTATAGGATGGAGCTCCTGTGCGGGTGCATGTATCAAGTCTCCATGAACTTGGCATTGGCGACATTTCTTTACAAAGACATATGAGTCTTTTTCCATAGTAGGCCAGTAATAACCTAATCTCATAATCTTTTTGGCTAAGGTAGGACTGCTAGAATGAGAACCACATATACCCTCATGCACCCCATGTAAGGTTGCTTGTGCTTTAGTAGAGTATTATCTAAGGCATGTCTATATAGGGTGTCTCTGACGATGGTGTATTTGGCTGACTTGCAGAGGAATGTCCTATGTTGGTTGTTTGATAGGCCGGTGGGTATGACTTTGATATGAAGGTAGTCATAGATTTCTTTGTACCATGGGGAATTAGGACCAACAATGTCACACACCATTTTAGAATCTGGGATATCGTAGGCTAGGACCAACAATTGTTCTACCAAGAACTCAATCTTAGGCACGTTGTTAGGAATGTCAAGAAGTGATGCAATTGTAGCCATAACATCTACTGCCCTATTTAAAACATGAGGTATCTGATGAAATTTGGCCTTGTCAAAATACTCTTTAAAGCTATCAGCCATGCATTTATAGGGAGTAAGCTTCTCATCCTTAGTTTCATAATCATCATTTACCTATCTAATTACTAGTTGAGAATCACCATATACTTGTAGATTCTTAATTTTCCACTTGACGGCCATGCATAACCCTATCACTAGAGCTTCATACTCTACTATGTTATTAGTACATGGGAATGCAATCCTGAATGACTTAGGGATGGAATCACCTTGTGGTGTGATAAACAGTATACCAGCCCCTGAACCATGATTTGTATGTGAGTCGTCAAAGTACAGTTTCCATGTTATGTTGGTGTCAATTTTAAATATAAACACATCTAGAAAGTCTGCAACTAATGGATGATCTGCTTGTATTGGTGCGTCGGCTAACTGATCAGCAATGACCTATCCTTTAATAGCCTTTCTTTCTACATACTGGATATCATACTCACTAAGTATCATAACCCATTTTTCCAGTCGCCCTGTTAATGTTGCCTGGCTAAGAAGATATTTCAGAGGATCTATTTTGGCAATCAACATTGTTTGATGGTTTAGCATATAGTGCCACAGTTTTTGGGTAGCAAATACTACTGCAAGATAGGCACGTTCAATGGTACTATAGTTGAGATCATAACCTACTAAATTCTGACTGATATAATAGACTTCCCTTTCATGACCTTCATCATCATTCTATGCAAGAAATGCTCTGAGTGATGAATGGGTTGCTGTAATATAAAGAATCAATGGTCATCCTTCAACAGGTGCCATTAAGACTTGTAGTGTGAGTAAATATTCCTTAATCAGTTGAAAAGCCTCTCCGCACCTAGCTATCCATTCAAACGATACCCCTTTCTTTAGTAGATGTTGAAAAGGATGTGTCTTATCTACTAACTGCACTATAAATCTTCTGATGGATTGTAGTCTTCCTTGTAGTGTCCTTAATTGGCTGAGATTAGTGGGTGGAGGCATGTCTATGATTGCTTTTACCTTAGCCAGATCCACTTCAATGCCTCGCCTGGAAATGATATAGCCTTATAACTTTCCTGACATGACTCCAAATACACATTTCTTTGGATTGAGTCTCACTTTATACTTCTCTAGCCTCTGAAATATCTTGTCTAAAACTTGTAAATGTTTTTCCCTTGTCTTGTATTTAACAATAAGGTCATTGACATAATCCTCCATAAGGGTGTGTACTAGTAGATCATGAAAGATAGTAGTCATGGCATGTTGATATGTTGCTCCAACATTCTTGAGTCCAAAGGGCATAACATTCCAGCAATATGTTCCCCATGGACAAGTGAAAGTCATCTTAGGTTGGTCTTCAGTTGCAATTATGATCTGGTTATAGCCTGAAAATCCATCCATAAGGGATAACATCTCGTATCCTGTTGTTATGTCAACTATCATGTCTATGTTAGGAAAAGGGAAGTCATCCTTAGGAAAAGCTTTGTTGATATCTCTAAAATCAGTGCAGATGCGGATGCCTCTAGTTGGTTTAGTGACTGGTACAAGATTGGAGATCCAATCGGCATAGTCAATTGATCTTATGAAACCAACATCTAATAGTTTCTTGAGCTCTGCCTTTACTAATAAAGCAATCTATGGATGCATTTTTCTCAATTTTTGTTTTACTGGCTTGACACCTGGTTGTAAAGGCAAGTGATGTAGAAATAGTTCAGGATTCAACTCTGGCATGTTTGCATATGACCAGGAAAAAATTATTTGTCTCTGTGCAAAGAAGTTGTGGTACCTATGTTGACTTCTACTGATTTTTCCACTAGCATGGGTGACTTTTCCTGTGCAATGGGGAGAATGTTCAAACCTCCATCCTTAGGTGCCTTAGAGAGGTTTTCACCTTTGGATGCATCCTTTCTTTTTACTTTTTCATTGTCTAAAGGTGCCTTTCAGTTTTCATCTAGAGACTCATCCTTTTTATCTTGTTTATTCTTTTTATCATTTTTGAAACTAAAGGGTTGAACAGATTCCCCAAAATATGCTTTATTGTCCAAGTCAATGGTAAAACCATCCTTGTGATCACGTTAGGTATGCCTTCACGTAATCCTAGGAACTCAGCAATTTCTTTGTTGTTCTCAAAAATGTCTAAGATGGGTGTGTCCTATTGGTCCCAATCAATGAGTTGGGGATAAACTAAGGGCATTTCATCGTCGAAGTTATCAAAGTTTAATGGGGTCAAGGTAAGGATTGAGTTATTCATATGGTCACAAAAGCCTTGTACTAAGTCCTGTTTGCTCTTAGGTTTAGGTCTAGGTGGATGGATAGGTGGGCCAAATGCCAAGGTTTGGTTATCTGAAATAGATTTATCAGGTTGCCAAGAGGTAGGATCAAGTGATTCCCAATAGTAGTGTTTAAACCACTCCTCCTTTCTCATTTTCTTTGGTGGACAGGAATTCAATGGATTTGGTGCAGAAATTAACATTAAGTCAAGTTCCCCAAATAACTTGTCAAGGTCCATGGAAGAGGTAGAGGATAGGGAATCCCACTCATAATCGTTAGAGTCGGGGGAGTCATAGTGATATTGGTCCAATGGTTCGTGAGATGTCTTAATATCTTCTGAAGCACTTCCTCAAGTAAGGGTGATGGGGTACTAGGAACACCAATCTAAATCAGTTGAAACCCTAGCCCCACTCCTTTTGGCCACTGAGAAACAAATATTGGTTCAATCCTCCCATCTTGGTTTAAGCCTAAACCACTCTATCCATCATATCCTTTGCTTTGCATGATTTTGAAGCCCTTTCCATATAGATTTGTAGGAATGTGAGCAAGTAAGAGAGGTTCTTCATCATCTTCCCTATACATCCAGGAAGTGACATCTTCTGTATTTACAGCCTCTTTGCTTAATTCTCCCCATTTAATGAAATTTGTTGTAGGAGGAACATGTATAGTGACCATAGATTGTCCCCAATCTGATGTAGGTAAACCATATGTCTTTGGAGGGATAAAATGGTAACACAATAAGATGTCATCATGTAATACTCTCCGCAACCCTTGTCTTGGATCTTAACCCTAGGAGTGGTAGGAATTGAGGGTGAAATAGATGTTTGAGTGAGTGTGGATGGATCAACATAGGAAGATGAATTAGATGATGAAGCCTCTTGGTTTACTAGCACTTGACAGTGGGGGATCTCTTTTAGAGTGGTGCAATATTGGAATGGATTTGGGTCACCATCTATAGTGATTTTAGTGCCATTATAAGGGAATTTAAGGCAATGATGATACATGGAAGGGATCACTTTCATAGCATGAATCCATGGTCTACCTAGAAAAAGGTTATAAGGAAGGGTGAGATCCAAGATCTGGAACTTTTTCTCCATTACCGCAAGACCAATTCTAATAGGAAGTGTTACCACCCCCTTTGATTTCCGTTCCTCATCATCATAAGCTTTAATGACAATACTTTTGGTTGTGTCTACGCATGCTTTTGAGAAACCTAATGCCTTAATTAATTTTAAAGTGCACAGGTTTAACCCTACTCCTCCGTCTACCAAAACTCGTCTAACCTTGGTGTCATCAACAAGGACTTTCAGATGTAAAGGATCATTATGGTTGGTATTTTTAGTTGCATATTCCTATTTAGAAAATGTGGCATGATGATTATTGGTCAAATAGTCGACCATTTCCTTGAAAAGATTGACATCAAGATCATTAGGGAACGTGGTGTTTTGTAAAGCTTTATCTAAGATAGATCAATGCTTAGGAGAAATATGCAACAGTTCCAAGATTAAAATTTGGGCTGGGGTCTTCCCCAATTGGTCAAGTAGGTTATATTGTGACTTGGAAGGCTGTGGTGTTTGCTGCAATGGGGGACCTTGGATAGTGATCTTAGTATGATGAGTATTGACCGCGCACTCAGGATTTGTATTGATGGTAATGGTATTGATGTTCTCATCAGCAGCGCGAAGGTATGAATGATTTTTCCACTATTATAATCATGCTTGATACTTGCATAGTTGGCTGATATATTGTTCTTAGTACTCGAACTAGGAACAGTTCCTTTCCCATGGTCATGTAATGGGTCAGAAAATACCTGATGATCAGTGTTTGATGACTTTATTTTTTGTCCACCAACTTCAATTATTCTCCTTTTGACAAGATCTTGTATGATGTTCTTCAATTGTCAAAAATTTTGTAGGTTATGTCCCTTAGTTCGATGACAATCACAAAAGGCATTATCATCCCACCAAGCTGGTTTAAATTTTCTTGGATCGTATTGTCTCGGTTCCTATAGTTGGATAAGATTATGTTGTAACAATTGTTTGAATACCAACTCAATAGGTTCCCCTAAAGGAGTGAACTCACGTTTTTGAAACCACCTTTGTTGTTGTGGACGTTGAGTATTTTGGACCATGTTAGGAGGTTGATTGACAACATTAAGCGTGTTGGAAAAAGTGTGAGGTCCTTGTAATGTGATGAGTGGTCTTGCTTGTACTGTTTTAGCATCAACCACCCCATCATTGGTGACATTTTTGTTACGAGACCAAAATTTGTTTCTATCGGTGG
The DNA here is from genome assembly GCA_007258455.2 of Sequoia sempervirens. Lineage (NCBI taxonomy): Eukaryota > Viridiplantae > Streptophyta > Pinopsida > Cupressales > Cupressaceae > Sequoia > Sequoia sempervirens. Next base: position 638,085,499 of record VDFB02058242.1, on the reverse strand, counting down.
GGGTGTTTTGCACAATTGGATTTCTATTGGATGTTGATGTCTTAAGTTCACATTTTTCCATGAGATCCTTTTCTATTATTACTCCTTTCTCCACTAGTTCTGAAAAAGATGTACAACAATGTACCCTTAAGTTACTCCGTAGTTTTGTATGAAGGTTTTCCTGGAACATAGTAACTTTTTGTTTTTCAAGTATCTCAATAGGACATCAACTAGCTATAGTCCTCCACCTCTGGAAGAAATAAATAAATTTTTCACCTTCGTCTTGTGTCATGTGACACAGGGTTACAATATTTATCTCGTGGTCTATGTTGAAGGAGAATTGCTCCACAAATTTCTCAACCAATTCACCCCAAGATCTGATGCCAGAGTCTAGACCTGACAACCACTCTAGTGCAATTCCTACAAGACTTCTTGGAAATAATCTCATAAGATATGTGGGGTCATAAGCAACATCTATGCATATGGTAGAAAATACCCTTATATGTTCTATTGGATTTCGTTTTCCATTGTACTTAGGGAGATTCAGTATGACATACCCGTGAGGGAAAGGGGCCATGTACAATGATCTGTCAAAGGGAAATGGGCATATGTCCTTTGTTGAAAATGATTTCTTAGTTGACACCGACATGTTATCCATTTGAGTTTGTAGTGCCTGTATTTGTGTTTGTAAAACGTCAACTTGGTTCAAGGATGTGCTAGGGGGATTATGTGGATCCATGTATGTATTCTGAAATCCAAAGTCTCGTGATGGGTTTCAATTGAACATTGGTATTTGAGGTGGATTTGGATTCAGAATGTTGGTAAATGTGTTCTTGTATGGAATCTGTATAAATTGGTGTTGACCTAGGATCTGTGTGAACGGATTCTGAGTACCACTCTGGGAGAAGGGATTCTGATTGGGAATTTGTGTAAATTGTTGGTGACTTGGAATCTATGTAAATGGATTATGACCACCGATATGAGAGAACGGAATTTGATTGGGAATCGGTATGAAAGTATATTGACTGCCAATTTGGGTGAACGGATTCTGATTACCATACTGGAATGAGGGAATGCCTCCTATTTGTGTAGTCTATGGTATAGTACTAGTGACCTGAACACTAGGTATGGCCATTAACTATTGTATGGTACTGATGTGAGGTATGGCCGTTGAATGTGGTATGGTATTCGTGACAGTGAAATTTGGTGTAGAAGCTAACTTTTTAGGCATTTTACTCCCAACAAGAGGACTAAAGGGAGTGGATGATGATGCCCCTACAGTGAAATTAAATCCTGATGTCATGTCAGATGTACCAAATGGTGATGTATGGACTATCGTACTCTATGTAGGTGTGCTAGATGGCATTGTTGTGTTGACCTGAGGTATAGTAGTACTAGCAGTTGTTGTATTTTTCTCTTGTGTAAGTTGAGTTTGTAAGGTGTTGATATCAAATCCTATGGGTAAGGTAGCGCCTTCAGCTAGCAATTTGGATAAGAATCATTGACGATCGTTTGTTAGGTACTCATCTACAAAAGAGGAAAACTCAGGGTCCTGTGCAGCAGCCTCTATGTCTTTTGTTGTAATGTGACCTTGATTGTTTCTAGTGGTGAATTTGTCTAATAGAGTCTTGTGAGGTCTTGAGGAAAATGGATTGATGAACTCATTTGGGTTTGACATATTTTCTCTCTCTCTTCTTTTAGACCTATTTTCAACCATGTAAGATTAGCTCAATATGCAAGGAATGCAAAACTACGTCTATGGATAGTATGGCTCTAGTCTATGTTTTTGGGATTTTCTGAATGCAAAATAAGGAATGTTCTAGGATGACACTTGTCTAAGATCTAAAGGTGCAAATTCTAAGAAAACTTCTAAGGTAATCAATTATGTAACCTAAGATGGAGGGACCAACCACCTAAAGTCTAACCAAGGCATGAATCTAGTTAAGTCAACGAACCAATGTAGGATGAGGATCAAAGACAAGTTGAGTTTCCTAACTAGACTGATGACCTAGGATGGACTCTCTATAGGACAAAGGATAAAATGATAGGACTAGGTTCAATGATATATTTCATTGACGCTATGATCTTTCTAAAGTATAGATGGTGGATCTATCCTAAAGTTTGTAAAAAATGACCTTCCTAGAAGTTTGATCGAAAGGAAATATTTAATCTAATACAAGACCAAACTCTAAATGAGACCCACTATGGTTATGAACAAATGAACCTAAAGGATGCAAAATTGAGAAAATCATTTTAGGTTTTTGTCCAAGTAAAAGTAAGATAGATCAAAGACTGGTATGACAGTGTTGACTAGACAGTGACTGTGAATTCTAGTTTTGTAATCAAAAAAATGCATTGCAGGATTTTACAGATGTGATTCAGTTTAACTGTTGCGGTTAAATTTCACAGTTGCGGTTTTCTGCTAATCAATTGCGTGTCTCTGGTAAAATTCAATGTCTGACTTTGACAGATGCGGTTATGTTTCTCATAGATGCGACTCGAAATGACAATTGTGACCCATAATATACCATATGCGGGTTAAACTAGCAGATGTGACTCTACTACTAACATATGTGACTAAAAATGATAGATGCGGTTCTAAGTGAAATAGATGCGACTAAAAATGACAGATGTGACTCAGAGTGAAACATATGCAACTAAAAATGACATATGTTGTTCTAAAACCAATTGCGACCTTCTAGTGAACAGTTGTGACTCTGTGTATTTTCAGTGATTTGAGATTTAAAACTAACTCCATTTTCTGTGATCAAGTTTTGGCAAACAAAGACAATCATAAGGCAAAGTGTTTTCAGTTTTGATGTGTACTCAAAGAATGTTTAAATTGATAACAGACAAGCATATCCTAATAGGCCAAAAGGCCTAGGGTTTGTATACTTGGTATAGCCCACCAAAATACCCCGGATTGGTGATAAACACCTTTCCTTCTCGAGAGCGGATAGCTTAGAAATTTGGTGGCATTGGCTCCCCTCCACGGCTCATTAACATCTTTTGAGCACACCAATTTTGAATTCTTTGGGCAATGACATCCCAAGAACTGCTATCTCTACTCAAGGGGATCAGTAGTGAGTGTCTTCGGGCATGATACTGTACCTTGCACTATACCAAGAAATGACCACAAATAGGTTGGTCTTTAGAACAAAAGATATTTAGTATGGGAATTCCGTTCATGGGGAATGATCCATACAGTGAGAGTCCGCTTTTGAATCCATCTCGTCAGAACCATACTCGTGATTCTTTGGTTTTCCGCAAGAACCCACTTTTATATACCGACTGGAAGTCCCTCGGGTTCAGGGTGCTACCGATTTGAATCATCCTAGGGTGAGTACTTTTTCCCACCAAAATAGTCCCAAGTTCTAGAGTTGGTAACTGTTTCTCTTACACCCAAGATTGCACAGATGCACAAGGGGAGAGGATATTTTGATGTACCAAATCCTGAGGGTAATTATAGTTGTGCTTTCAAACCAAACACAGTAGACACTTGTTAATTTTAAACCAATGAAAGATTTTCTATGCTACCAAACAATCTGTTTCAATAATTAACTGGGGTCTTCGACATGCGTTCTGCAGAAAGATTCATTAGTAGTTTCGTATTAATCTTTGACCATCGATCTACAAAAAACTTCATTAATTCCAAAAACAATAATGCCCACATGTTGAAAACTCGATATTAGTAACACATAAATCAATTGAAAATTTTAGATTTTCAAAAACAAAAACAAATGGGTTACCAGTCAATTGCATCACTTTTTTACCAGTCAGATGCGTTGATTTTCTCTACAATTGTGTCTCAGTTTTTACTAGTCAGTTGCGGTTCCAAAATTTATAGATGAATCAGTATTTTTTAGATGTGTCGTTTCCAGTGTCAGATGCGGTTTAGAAAGTCAATTATGTCATTTTGTCAAACTGATGCATCTGTGAATGTCAATTGTGGCATTTCATCAAGCTGATGTGTCGTTCCGTACGAAAAACTTGCAAAAATCAAAATGAAAGTCTACAGATACATGAAGATGGTGTCTTCACGTCGGGTTCACCAAAATGTAACATCTAGAAAGTGCAGAATAGAAATAGTTAAACATGCAATGCAATCTAAGATTCTAATGCAATCTAAGTTGAGCAACAAAGAACAAAGGAAAGTAAAAAAATAAGCAAACTAAAACAATCTCACCAAATTTGTATGTATTTCCATGATTCATCTCTATTTCCCTTCTCCATTTTGCTTGTATTCATATAATCGCCCTCAAATTTCTTGTAAGTTCGTGCAAGTATAGCCTAAGATAGTGATTTAGCAAAAAATTGAAGATTCAATATAAGTGCTCTCAAAAGTCATAAGATTTTGCGAGGTTTGAGAGAGATTGGAATGATGAAGACCAGATCAATTTATAGAAAATTGATCATTCGAACGACAGGCTAGGATCGAAAGATCAACAGATGGTTGAGATCAACAGATTAGACATGCATTCTGATAACTGTTAGTAATGACAGTGATATAAATTAGAAATAGAATTAAAGATTAAATAAATTATTTAATCTTCGAGTTTGGTATTTGAAAACAAAAGAATTATCTTTACATGACAAAGATAAAGATTGATTAAAGTAACTCTTGTTCAAATGCACGCACAAGGTTTAATTAATTAAATAGGAATATTTAATTAATCTGCATGTACATGCAAATGAGTTAGAACTGGATGATTGAATGATTTGACGAAGAGATTACTCAAGAAAGCCACTAAGACATTAAAGCAAGAGTTAACTGAGCAATTAAAATAGATCTTGAGTTGAGTAAGAGTAAATACTTAGATAACTCACATAATTATCTAAATATAGAGGAACGCGTTAAAATAGAATTCATGAATTAAATAATTCATTTAATTCAAGATTTGATAGTTGAAGAATAATTAAATAAATGAGATTTATTTAATTAAGTGATGAAGGGATTTAAATGAATAATTAAATAAATAAAGAATTTATTTAATTATAGTTGAAGTATGATAAAGAGTAAATTAAATAAGAATTTATTTAATTTGACAAGAAGGATAAGGTTAATTAGTAACATAATTAAATAAAAAGCATTTATTTAATTAATCAGATAGAATAAAGAAAAGTGTGAATTAATTAAATAATTAAGATTATTTAATTAATAGAAGAAATGAAGACTATAGAGAATAATTAAATAATTGACATTATTTAATCATGACCATGAAAAATATGAATTATGAAAAATATTGAAGTCGCAGGCTTAGACCAAATTTCGGTGTCTATAGTTGTGACCCCATAGATATTGCTCTACTGTTGGTCAGGCATCCATAGCCCCAGTAGAGTTACCCGAATACCCATATGGCCGCTTTGTTTCATTATTTTATTTCCTTTCTTTCTTTCAACATTTCCTTTTTTCACTTATCTTTTTCTAAACCATGTAAGCACTAAAGCCTACGGTGGGTTTGGGAACCACAGTGGTCACTAGAGCAAACTTGAAACTTTTCACTTACTAGAATATCATAGTAGCCATTGTACAGTCCTTTAGAAATAATTAACATGTGTTTTGTGCAAGATCTGAGATGTGCGTAAAAAGATCCAACCAAGGGTCGAGTTCTAAGATAGAGTTCAAATGAGGAAACCCTTCCTAGGAAGCTTTCAGGGACCAATAGTCAAGAATTAATGTTTATCCAAAGAACACTAAGGACAAACAATAAAGCGAACCGTTCATCGAATGAGCATGGCCACCGCAAGGGGACAGAGAACACCCTCTTCGAAACAGAACAATCGGGAACAAGCAAAATAGAGTGATGCAAAACACCAAAACACAAGCAAACCAAAAGGCAACCTAACCTAACCTATACACAAATATTTACAAGAAAGAACTCGACAGAGCTCAGACCTAGAAGTAATGCTTTAGGTGCTTCCTGTTGACTAGCAATGGACGTCTTCACCAGTTAAGGTCTTTAGGTGGAAAGCATTGTCTCCCAAAATTTTAGTTATTTGAAAGGGACCAAGCCAAAGCTTGTCAAATTTGTTGTGTCCCCCTTTCTTTTCATGGGCCTTGTCCTAATACAGGACTAAATATGCAATTCTAAAGGCTTTGATCCTAGCTTGGCAGTCGAACCATCTCTTAACCATGCCTTGGTGTTTGGAAATTTTTTCTATTGCACGGTCTCGTACTTCTTCTAAATGCAAGAGCTCAGCTAACCGAGATTCTCTATGATCCTTCCCTTCATAAAATTCATTGATAAACTAGAGAGTGGGAATCTTTAGGTGGATAGGAAATATGGGCTCTAATCTGTAAAAAAGATGGAATGGGGAATCACCAAGGAATCGTTATGGCGAGTGCAGTCTGCCCAAAGGGTGAAGCGGAGTTGGGTATGCCAATCCTTGGGATTCCTATTAAGCAATTTCTTAATTACTGTGATTAGGTTCTTGTTTATGGATTCAACAAGGCCATTTCCTTGAGGATAGTAATTAGATGAAAATTTAAGAGAAATCCCATAGTCGAAGGCCCAACTATCAAATATTAACGAAGAAAATGCAGGTCCATTATCACACACCAATGCGTAAGGGCCACCGAAGTGATTTAAAATGAAACTTTCCAAAAAAATTATGACTACCTTAGTTGTGCATTTCCTATATACAATTGCTTCTGTCCATCTAGTGCAGTAATTGGTAGTGGTAAGAATGTACCTGTGTCCTACAGATGATGGAGGGCTTACCAAACCAATGAAATTGAGACCCCATTACACAAATGGCCTCACCTCCAATGCGGGCTCCAATGGGATAGCATCATTCTTCTCCTTGGTGGTAGAAATCTGACTTGTGTGACATGAGTGAACATGGAAATGAGCTTCCTTGAAGAATATTGGCCAATAATATCTTTCTCTTAGTATTTGATAGGTAGTGGAAGGCTCGGATCCATGACCAATGCCAAACTTGTTATGAAACCCCTTCAAGACTCGATCTGCTTCTTCCTTGCCAAGGCATCTTAAGTAGACGCCTTCATGATTTTTCTTGTATAAGATAGACCCTTGCAACATGTAACTACTGATTTTCAGCCTGAGAGCATGTTTTTGGACTCTTTGTAAGTGAGGTGGACAGTTGTGGTTCAGCAAATAATAGACGATGTCCTCATTCCATTCTCTCGAAGAAACATCCTCAAGTTGGTATTGTTGTACTATAAGTTTGGGTCCTTCTTCTGCTATGGTTTCAATAATTGTCTAGTGAGTGCTTGTCCTCTCACCAACCACATTGGTTGGATTTCCATATCATACTCCTAGAGTAATGTGACCCACTTGGCTCTTCATTTGCCTAATTCATAATGCATGAGCAACATTTTTATGGCTGGGTCAAGGACGATGGCGAACACTTTATTACGCAGAATATAATGTCTAAATTTCTTCACTCCCCTAACAAGGGCATATGCTTTCTTATCTATATTGTGGTAGCATAATTCAACATCTTTCAAAGGAGCACTCATGAAGGCAATTGGATGCTCGTTTCCCTCTTCATCTTTTTGAGTCAAAATGTTGGCACAAGAATGCTCTGAAGCAAATGAGTAGATGTAGAACAGCTTCAAATAGTTTGGTTTGATGAGCACAGGCACCTCAGCAATGGCCTATTTGATTTCTTCAAAATATCGTTTGGCTTTAAGGGTCCACTCAACCTTGGCATCCTATTTTAACATGGCGTTGAGTAGTTTGACAATCTCAGCAAAACCCGTAATGAATTTCCTTACAAAGTTCTTCTTTCTGAAGAAGGATTTTATTTATATCTTGCTACCTAGTGGTGGGATCTTTAGCAAAGACTGGATATGTTCAGTGTCTATAGAGATTCCCTACTCTAAAATAATATGTCCAAGCAATCTACCCTCAATCACGCCAAAAATGCACTTCCTTGGGTTAAGGGAAACTCCAAACTCCCTACACCTCTAAAACACCTTGCATAAATTGGAGACATGATCACTCCACCTTTTAGAGAACATAGTTAAATCATCCATGTAGATGATTATGCACTTCCCAATTAGATCTTTGAAGGAAATATCCATGGCACGCTGGAAAGTGGCACTAGCATTGATGAGCTCGAAGGGAATTCTCCTATAAGCAAAGGTCCCCCACTTAGTGGTGAATGCTTTCTTATGGTGATCTTCATATTGTACCATAACCTAGTCATATCTAGAGTACCCATCAAGGAAATAAATCATTTGGGAGTCATTGCCAATCTGTAGCACCTCGTCCAATGAAGGTACTGGATAGTTGTCCTTCTTTGAAGCTCTACTCAAATTGCGGAAGTATACACATAATCTGATTTCCCCATTCTTCTTTCTGGCTGAGACCAAGTTGGCCAACCATGTATAATTTCTAACTGAGAATATAATTCTCGCTAAGAGCAACTTTTGTACCTCTTTGTAAATGATGGGCTCCAACAAGGCGTTAATAGGACATGGTCATTGGCGGAATGGCCTCACTCCTATCTTGAGAGGGATGGTGTGCATGATGATGGAGGTGTCATAAGTTTTTAGATTTGCATAGATCCATGCCACCATGTTGTGATACTTCCAAAAAGAATCAATGATTCCCTTCTTTTCCTCGGATGTGCACACTTTTCCAATAAAAACATTTTTTATCTCTTCAGTAGTTATGAGGTTGTGAGCATCACACTGGTTGTTTATGGCTTCCTTCTTTGTTTTCTGATCCTGGTCTCTAATCTAGTCCAAATCAAATATGCATTCAAGATGAACCATGCCTCTAGGAATCATATTGGTTTTGAGGTTGCTAACTCCTTCTATATACAATTCGGCCTCTTCCAAATTAGCTTCATCAATTATTTGGGTGGCAAAGACATCAGAACTTGTAATGAATTCAAGTATGTGCTTATCGTCATTGAAGACTTGAAAATGAGTGACATTATCTAGGAAAAACGGTGTGGATGTCAACTGAAGTGTAAACTTCTTAAGCTCGGACAAGGAAAGGGGTTGCAAAGTGTTGGCTGCTTGAGCCAAAGCATCGGCTATATGATTCTAAGCACGAGGGATTAGTTGTATATTAAATGCATCTAAACCTTCTAAGAGATCCCAAACCCTATGCCTATAGTTTGCAAGTCTTCTATCATGGCAGGAATAAATTTTTCTAACTTGTATGACTACGAGTTCAGAATCCACAAAAACTTGCAGCATTTTGACATTTTTCTTTAAGGCCATAAGAAAACCATGGATTAATGCCTCATATTCTGCTACATTTTTAGTGCAATAAAACTACAACCTATGGGCAGCTGATGAGTTTGAACTTGACACCAGCTCCTTGTCTTGATTTAGATCCATCAAATCAAAGCATCCAAATCCTAGAAAGCTCCCTGACTCTAGGTCCAACTAGGCTCTCATTTCCTTTTGGCTAGGCAGTTGCCTTCATGACCTTTGGGGAATGTTTCCACTCAGTGTGTTTAACAACAGATGGTTCTACTAACACTTCTTTTGGTGTTTTCTTCTGAGGGACAGCTAATTCTTTGACATGCTCTACCATTGTTTGGTACAAGCAGCAATCAAACTCAGAGTAGGAAACATTGTGAATTCTACACCAATTTGGTAGCAAGAGATCTTGGAAATCCATTCAGGCACCCAAGCTGAGTTGATCTTTTGTGCACTTTTCCATGAATTCTTAGAAACCATTGAGTAGCCCCAAGCTGTCATCTTCATCGGGTTTATCATCTGACTATACCAATATCTCTGCACCCTGAGGCATTTGAGTGAAGTCAGTCGGAGGGTTGCATTGCACCAAGAGTACTTCAGCAACAAAATCTTCCTGGGGTTCGAATTCATCTTGGCAGGCAAAGGGATAGTAATTTCCCAATTCTATCTCAACAAATAGCACCTCGTTGAGGTTGTTGTACTCTGTGATCATGTACTACATATGAGGCTCTAAGTCGATGTGGATCTAATTGGGTAGTCCCTTCCAAGGTAGCCACATATGCAAAAAAATTGTAGTGGCATATCCATTCAAGGCATGGGTGAAGTCCTATCCCAAGGTGATTCCATAAGCATTGGGAATATCTGCAACTTGGATTTCAATGACCTAATGTACCCTTGGGTCTACGAAAATTTGCATGGGGATTCAATTCATGTCTCCCACAATATTTATCTCAATTTTGTCCAGTTGGCTCACCTTTTTCCTTGAAGCTGTGGGGGTAATCCCAAGAGATTTTCATACAGCCAAGGGCATGACATTGGCTAATGCTCTGGAATCAATGAGGCAATTATGCAAATTCTTCCTGAATATCTGGATGGTGGTGAGGAAGGGTGGTGTTTCCAATTTTCCTTGAAAGAGGCTCGTAGGTGTATCTACCTGAACTACTTGAACCCTGCTCTTATCACCAATTTTATCCTTGGTCTACCTAGATGGCTGATTCTTGGAAATATTCCTATTGTTTTGATCTGGTTCTTTTTCTAGCTATTTACCTATAGATTGATTTGAGAGAACATCCTTCCTTTTCCCTGTGATATCCTAGATCACAGGTTCCTGCCTAAGTTCTTCAAAGCTGATTCTTTTAGCTGATGCCTCTTGTGTTGTTTTAGAAGATGGGGTCCCATTAATTACCCTAAAGAAGGCATGCCTTACAATAGGGAATTTGAGTAGTTTGAAGGCATATAGATTGATTTTCACTTTCTTGAACTCTTCTACTACATATTCACCTATTTGTTCAATCTCAAAGTCAAAGGCTCGGCCTATGGTAGAGCTAGAAGGTTGAGCTTTTGTTTGAATTGATTGGTTTTGGAATTGGCCTTGAGGTTGGTTCTATGATCTATCCTTGTTGAAATATTGAGTGGGCACATGGGGAATCCCAAGATTATTGCTAGCATTCGGAGTGGGTGGGGTACTAAATTATTTGGTGGGGTAGAAGTAGTAAAGGGTCCACCTGCCTGCCTGTTCCTAAGGAAGTAAGGATTTTTTCTTTGGTGGAACATATGAACTTCATCTACATGTGGTTCTTCCTCATCTACTGGACCATTATCTATTGAATCAAAAAGCTGAGCCAAGGTTTGTCCGTTACTTACCTCTTGCACTTCTTTACTCTTAACAGAGGCAATTTTGACCTCGGGCTCATTGTTGTCACTCTACGAAAACGGTGCTTGGTTGACCACGAGGTAGGAGGAGTCGTAAGGCTCAGATGGGACAATGTCCTTGCAACCAGCACTATTGACAACATTTTGGACTTCCACTTAGAAGATTTCAGTGGCTGTCTAGAATTCAAGATAATCCAACTCAGAGTGTCTGTTGATCTTGTGAATCTGGCACCATCCGGAAAAGGCTACCTCAGTGAGATACACTCCACTAGTCATCTTTTAATTGTTGGCAAGCTAATCAAGAGGAGTAGGGACACCTCCGTTATTGGACCTCATGTTCCACATGTGATTCTTCCTCTGAGAAGGTCTCCTCTCAAAGCTTTGACTTGAATTTTGTCCTCTATCATAATTCTTCCCAGAAGAGGTGCTCGCTTCCTAGGTGTCCCTCCTATCCCTTTTGTCTCAGCTATCTCGATTAAGATTGGCCTGGAGGCTATGCTAGGAGGCTTGCAACTGATTATTCTGATTCTTTAAGTGCATCATTTCCATAGAAATTTTCTTTATCATTTATGTCAACTCTTCCAATTTGCATTTCTCAACAATGCTCGATTGCGACACTTGATTTTGGAGGAAGACAGGTGGGGCTGTCAGTTGGTTCTAATGTGCTAGAGGGAATTTGGGTCTTGGTAGGTATAATGGTACTTACAATTGCTGAGAGTACGCCTGCTATTGTTGGTGAGCCTAAGGATAGCTTTGTTGTTGTTGAGGTTGCAAATAAGAAGGCATGAGAGGTGCATAATCCATTGGCTATCTCAAGTGCGGGATGATGGGAAGCTAAGGCACCTGGTTCATAAGAGGGGTCTAATGAGAAATTTTTTGATTAAGCCCTTGAACTTGCATTGGGTGAGCTACCAGTCCCAAAGAAGGCAATGGACTGGAGATGTTTTGTCCCAAGTCCACACTGGCAACAATAGCCTCCGCATAAGCAGTCACTAGCATGATGAGCGATGGGTGCATCCTTTTTACCAATGTTGACGTGAGATTATCCAATGTTGCATAGCAGATAGGGAGAGCTACAACATCATTATGTATGTATGGATCCTAAAGCCTCATGAAGGTGTGATGGAAGCGATCATTGAAAGAGTCAATAGGTTCATTAATTTCCCTCTAGACGGACATAAACTGTCGATATAGCTCTGAGGGACTAATCAAAACCTTATACTTTAGTAGGAAAGCATCCTTCATGAGGTCCCATGAGGTAATGGACCCTCTCAGCAAATTGATGTACCAATAAAAAGCCTCCTCACCCATCGAGTATGGAAAGAGGCGGCATGCGATGTCTTCATGATTGATTTTCATATCTGTAATTGTTATTTCAAATATCTTGATGTGTTATTTTTTCATCCTTTGCAAGTCACGAGGATTGAACTTCGTGCAAAATCCCTTTGGATTATTTGGCATGTCATCATAAGTGACAAATTGCAACGACGAAGGATTTTGTGCCAACTAAGCCATGACAGGAAGCAGAGGTGGTACCTGCTATTAAGGGATAGCAATCTGGGGCTACACCTGTTGTAAGACAACAGCCTGGGACTGTACCTAGGTTGTGGCTATTTGGACTATACCCTGAACTTGAAAGATTGGGAGAGAGGCAACCCCCTGGCTATCGGAGATGAGAGGTAGAAAAGCAGCTTGGTAATGTTGGGTGGAGGATGGAAAAGAGACGAATGGAGGTGAAGGTGGAAGGGAGACGAATGGGATAGATGAAGAAGAAGAGGTAGAGTTTCCTCCCTTAGTTTTTTTTTCCCTAGTGGGGGGTTGCAACTCTTGAAGTTCCCCTTTGTTTGGTGTTGACCTTAGAATTCTCTAAAATCTTTCAAGGGAGAATGATCCAATTCAATCCAGCTTCACAAATCCCTCCTTCTCATGCTAGTTCTGTTGATGTGCATTTTTGCACACTTTCTCAACACAAGTAGTGTGTAGATGCACTACCTCTCTTGAAAGGACACTTCCAACAAAAAGTTGCTGAAAATCACCCCAAGGTCTCTTGAGTGTCAAGTCATGACTTGCATGGAATTCCTCAGTTGATGTTTGATGTGATTTTGTTGGTAATCACAAGGTAGACTTACATAGCTGGATGCGAAGTGAATCTTAAAATCTAAAGTTTCTGAGATGGGAATTAAGATGCACTTTGTTGTAGGTTCGAACAACAATCCAAAACTCCCATGTTTTCCTTAATTTTTGGATTTACAATGTGAAATGAACCTTAGCATAGGCTATTTCTAAAAAAAAGGAAAAAGAGCAGGGAGGAGGAAAGGTTCCTAGATCTGCAACTAACTATGAACAGTGATCATGGAGGCTCTGCTATGGTCAGCTTCCTTCAAATAGGATTCCACTTAACCAAGTAACCTACAGTATCATGAAATTTATGCTATCTTCTAAGGTCTGCATATATTTTACCACTCTTCCACCATGTACATCCATGAATAAAGATAAAAGTTTAAAATCAGCTTCAAGTTTTAGTCCAGACTAAATTTACAAAACCATTTACCAGCAACAAATGGCAAAAAGTATGGACTGGAAGGCATCAACACAACAAAAATTTCTACAATCATAGAACAACATCTAACAAAATCTACCCAAGCAATTTAAACCTAACTAGAACAGTAGTATAAATCTAACTAAAGCATCTAACAATGGGAGATTGAATCATGAAACATGTGGAGACCTAAAAAAATGCACCAAGTGAATGTATTTTCATTAGAAATTTCTGCAACATGTCATTACAACAACTCAAAAACTCCAAAATGAGAGGAGACCCCCCATTTATAGTGCCCAAAAAGTAGAACAAATGGACAAGATTTAATCTCATTGTGTGGCCAAGATTCACTACAAACTAGGGTATTACCTACCCCCCCAATATATTACAATTTAAAATACAACTTTGTCTTCATCCCTATTTTGTCCCCTAGTGACAACACTATAGAATTTTGTCATTTTGTTGATTGCCCTTTTGCTATAGCTATTCCTTTAGAAGCTCTTCACTAATAATAGGGTTGCCTTCTTGTTTCTTCAAAGCTGCATACTCCACGAACTTAAAAATTACTAGTTTGTCAGCCTCTATGACCTCGGACCACAATACTTGATAAATCCACTCCTTGGAGTTGTCCTCAAGCCTTTTCTAGTCTTCATCATACTTGGAAGTGTGGTCTTTTAACAATTCTGATTAGGCGAAGGTGTGGGCGGAAAAACTCATGAAATCTATAGTTATCTTTGTTGACATACCTTCCTCTATCCTTTTTTGGAAGTGGGGCCTTACTTTATCTGGGTTGATTTGTACAATGGGCATCTCATAACCTGTCATTAGCTTTAAGTATCAAACACAATCTTCTCTAACCTCCTTGGCCCATTCAATATCCAGGTCCACTTTTTCAATCACCTGCTCCAATCTTTCTTTTTAGTTCTCAAAGTCACAGCTCCAAACATCTACAAGCTAATGATCATCCCTCTTGAGCGCGAGTTCCTTTTCCCATGTGGTGCTTGACAGCTGGAGGATAGCCTTGATCTTTGGGTAGGTGGATTTATACATCACAGGGAAGTCGATGCAAAGTTTCTTTGTTCTTTCGAGAGACTATTGTAAGTCTACGAACTTGTTGGTTGTTTGAACAACCCAGCTGATACCCATATTTCTAACGTATAGAACCTGTCAAAACCAACTTTTTGTAGTTTTTTCCAGGTTCTTTCTCTTTTCCAGCTTGTCTATATTCCTTGGACAGCAGTTGGGGTGGAGCCACGGATGTGGTAGGAATTTCTTTATTGAGGACCATTGTTGAATGTATGTCATCAAGTTAGCTACCTATGCCTTTAGCTCCTCCTTTGAAACTTTATCCTATTGTATCAAATGTACTACCGTGGCAATAGACTCTTCGAGGTGCTCCACCTTCTGCTCTCTAGTAGCTATTTCCAAGTCAATGGTGGAGATATTATAGCTCACCCCTTCTTTTCCCACCACTAGTGTTGGTACCTGCATAGTTCGGGATCTAGAAGCATCCATCGTTACCTTAAATATGATTTTGGGACTCTTCTCTTTCTTGGTAGTGATCTATGTCTGGGCCAAGATCCTTTTGTCTTGCTCTTGGACCCTTTGGGGCAAGAGTTTTCTTCTCAAGTTTCCTTTCCAACCATTCAGGCATAGCAAATTTTCCCTTAGGTGATTCACAATCACCCTCGCCCTCCTTTGTTTGAATCTCCATTTCTTTATCTCTGAGAGATTTTTCTTCCATTTTAGTGTCTTCTCCCTCTTCTTCATCAGAGTCTTGGACAAACACAAGGAGTTTTATGGGAAGCTTAGTAGGAAATTGCTCACAAGGACCTTCTTCTTTCTCAGCCTCCTTTCCTTCCCTTTCTTCATCCTATTCATCCTTACGCTCGTGCTCTTTGGATTGTTTAATTTCAAGGGTTTTTTTCAGCTTGAGTCTCACCCTTAGGTTTTCCCTTGTCTAAATTCTCTTCTTCTTCGTGGGGAGGTGACACATCCTCCTATTATTACCCTATAGGGAATTGCACATTTTCTACTGCCTTATCATCTTCTTGCCCTTCTTCTCTATGAGGAGTCTTTTCTACCTCTTCTCCAACATCCTTCAAATGTCGGGCCATTTCCTCCTCGAAATCATCATCAAATGTTTTTACAATAATTTTTCCACCTGCATCCTCCTCTTCGTCCCCACTCTCAGAAGATCCTATTTCTTCTTCTTCTTCATGGACCACCCTGTCAATTTGTCGGTGTTCATACTTCGGGTGTTCATGATACTCATCGGCCTCTTCCTCCACTTCCTTTGAAGTTTCCATCTCACACCTCTCCCATTCTTTGGAGATTAGCATTGTGTCTTCCATTGTTGGTGGTCCCATCAGAGGTTTCGAGGGCAGAGCACTGGCGAGGACTTGTGCCAAGGCAGCTTGGATGGTGGGATCCAAGAATATTCGGGAAATCTTAGAGGGGACATTCTGCATGTGTCGCGAGAAATTTTATAGCAATGCGAGTGCGAGAATTTTCATTGTTGTTTTTTCTAGTGGGAGTGATGTACTGGGTGACATGGAGGCAGAGGAAAGGGGAGAATTCACAACAAAGGAGGAGTCAACCAATATCATGGGCCCAATTGACAGAGAGGAGGTGAGATGGACCAAGATGTCCACTGCAAGTGGGGACGTGGCAATCATGGCTTAGGAAATGGAAGGAAGAGTGACGAAAACAAGGAGAGTCAAAGAATATTTTGGTTGATTTGTTTTCTCTTCCCCACCCTCGTGAAGGGGATCCTCCTAAATTGTTGTCTATCCTACGATGCTCTTCTTACAATTGTGCCTCTTTGAGGGTGAACCTTTTGAATCTTTTCTTGAATATACCTTTGGATCTGGTGACTGCTCCACCTCAGTCCATTTCCTCTTCTTTGATCTTGTGAGCGGAGGAGATTTGGATGTCCCTCTTATTGAGGTTGTAGCAACAACATCCTCCATAGCACTAGGCTCACTCTTAAGCCCCTCATATTTTAGGACAATGCCTTGTTGCTTCAATCGAGATACTTATCTATCAACGCATTCTTTGGTACGAGCCTAAATTGGCTTGGTTATAATATCGAGGTCATCGACCTCCTGCTCATCCCAATATACTATTGGTAGCAACAAGTTAGCGACTGTGATGTACCTAGGGTCCATGACGGTTCTTTCATCTTCTTCAACTTCATTAGGTACAAGAAATAATTGTACTCTTTTTATGAAGTACACAGTCATTTGCATGTACTGCCTTGCGCATACCTCCTTGTCATCATGGAAATTTTCCCAGAAGTCCTTGACATGATGCAAATGGGAAAACCCTAGTCCTAGTGCCTTCCTTACATTCCCATACAAGTCCATCAGTGGGTGAGTAGTGTGTAGGAAAAAATGATATTCTTCCAATTCCTTCTCAAAATTCCCAACACACTGGGAGGTTTGCAATTTGTACATCCCCCAGCTAAAAGTTAAGGGGTAAGGGATCCCTACCAAGTGCCTACTGCTGAGGACTGAATGCACATGTTGTAGTTGTCAAGAGAGCTCTAACAGTATAATCCAGTTGTTGGGGTACTAGGGCAGCTTATTCGGCCTCTCTGTGAAACCTTGGGCATGAATATATGTTAAATTGGGGTACTGAATGAATAGGAAGGCATATTGTTTCAAGAACACCCAAGCACTGTGGGAGACCCTCCTTTCAAAACCCCTCTAAGAAATATGATGATGTGATCGACAAAGACGTCGTTCGCCCTGCAATACTCCTTGAAATTCCTAAACTAGAGCTAGGGATACCTGTCATAGACCTTCAATGCTCGACCCGGTTCCTCATCATGTTCCATGAACAATCTACTATATTTCCTCTACTTGGCCAGTGAGTATACAAGATAGGAGGTCATTTAGACCTTGGATGTGTTCTTGACATTCATGAACTACTCGAGGAAGCAGTCACTTATTATGCCTCCCTAGTAGAATGAGGCTTTTGTGGTGACATCTTCATCCCCACAAATAATCTGCTCTACAAAATACACCATCCACTCCTGAAAATATGCAGCAATGGAGAGGCCCATTACTCTACTTAGCATGGTGACCAAGTCATGGTAGTCCTCGTGAAAGTCTTTGCAGAAGAGCTCCTAAGGAACCTTTGTAGCGCTACCCATTTTCTCTTTGAGCCAATGTTGGTTTATAAGCTTCCTGTAGCTAGTTGGGTTTTCATCCCACATTGCTTTACATTCTACTATGGTTGGCATCTCCATCTCCCCAAAGGTGAGGATGTGAAAATTCTTTGTAATCGCCTCACCCGACATATCAACAAGGATGTTTCCATCTCTGTCAACTATTGTTCGTGCCTATGGCTGATATGACTGCCAACAAGACATGACCAATTCAGGGGCTACAATGGATGGAGGGAAGCCTACAACTTTAGCAATTCCACTTTGTTTGATCAGTCTTACATTGTTGGTCTTAGGATGGACTCTGACCCTTTGCTTGAATTTGTCAATATTGATGTGGCTGATATTGGTACCTGTAATCTCCTTCTGGTCCATGATGATTTTGGAGTGTAAAGGCTCTCCTTGGAATTGGTACTTGATCTGGTCTTTTTCCTCTTTTCCACAAGGAACCTTTCCCATTTTCTTTTCTTTGTCCCTTTCTGTAGTTGCCCCCAAGGTTCCTACACCTGATTCCATATATCTACAAATAGGGAATAGTGAGCATAACCAATCACAGAAATACAAATGTCAGTCATAATCCCATTAACAACATCCAATTAGAAGATATATCATTCATAAAATCCAACATTTACTTCAAGATGTCATTAGTAATTTACTAGATGGATTTTGGACAACCTAGGCCTAGGGGGCTGGACTTCCTTGGCAGGAATGTTGTTTTGAAGAGCGAATAGGGTAGGGAAATCTGGGTGATTTCACCCGACTTCAAATTTTGATGATTTAAAAGGTTAATGTAGGAGAAGGCCAAATTTGAGCATGTGGGTCGAGATTGGGTTTCAAATCAGAGGTCGTTTGGATCATTTTGGGATCACCTAGAGGTACAAGGCTAGAAGGCTATCAGGAATTTGTCATTTGGGAATGGTAGATGTGGAATGGAAATCCAGTGAGAGTAGCCTAGTGAACTAAACCCGACATCGAACTTCGCTGCTTGATCTCTCTTCTAAGTTTTTTTGGGCGATCAAGAGGGCGAACCTCAAAGGTCAAAAAGATGGACCTAATTTTCCTTTCGTGTCAGCCAAGATGGGACAGAATCCCAGTGGATGGAGCCCAGTGAGGGAAAGGACACCTAAGCTCATCGTTAGTTGGTCTTCATGGAAAATGGTGGCTTAGGACCTAGGATGTGGAAGGACGGTGTTAGACGATCGTTCTGAATGGAAAAGTTGTCACGAAAATCTGTAGACAGAAGTTCACGTACCAAGGCCCGAGGGTATGATGGAAAATTCATTTTGGTTGTTCGATTAACCCTAAATGGTGAAAGGAGTGGTGAGTCCCAGAGGGCAAGGAGATGGGGCTTTCATGCCATTTGGAATGGCAGAAGCAATGCAAAGTCTCGAGGACAGAGTCCCGCTAGAGCTAGCCCGGGAAGCTTAGGCGGAGGTCGATTGTAAATTTTCAAGTCTAACGACGATCCGCCGATGGAGGTCCAAGGCCACGGGCCCAGGAGGTGGTCCCACTGTCTAGTCAATAGGATGTTCGTTTTCTAAGTTTTCAATAGCGACGGGTCAGCACAGGCTTGGAGGGTTTGAATGCCCTGCGCAAAGAACAGCGACGACAAGGCACTAGACTTCTCAAAATCTCTTTGACTTCCTCTGAATAACCTGACATATGAAAATGATAGGTCAAGCCAGATATTTATACCCCTAATATGCATTTAATACCCTCATTAATTCCCATACAGATGACAGGAGGGTTGGTGAAGTTCAAAATCTTGGATAGCGGCGAGAGGTTCAAGGCCCAGGGAACGGAAAGACGCGACCTTAAGGCCGCTTCAAAGTTCATTTCAGAAACTATCAATGAAAGGGAGTCTGGGGTCTGGAGGATGGAGTGTCATCACAGGTTGGTCATTCAAAAATGATGGAGTCAACATGGAGTTCTAGGGAAGGAAGTCTGGGGAGACGGGCTCGACGGGGACGGAGGCAGTTGATTTTTTGTCATAAGTTAAATAGGGCAGAAAACGAGGAGCCAAGTCTTGAGGTTCAGGAAGGTGAAATCCTTTTGCTATTTGAGATGGTGAACACTCAATGGAAGCCTGGCAAGGGAAACCTAGTGAGGCAAGCCCACTAGGCCCTAAGGCCACTGGCAGAAGCAAACTACCAAGGAGACTCTGTAAGGAACCAAGACATAGCAAAATTGGAGGGGATGAAACATGGTCAGCTTAAGACAAGACTTTGGAAGCACGTTTGACCATTTGGGATACTAGAATAGGGGCACAAAAAATGAGGCAATGACAAAATGACTCGACAAGGCGAAGAAAAGAGAGGGTCCCCATTCTGAACAGGGCGTGTGTGCTGAGGGCACAACAATCTTCATGGTGTTGATGTTTAATGCATCCAAATATTTTCTACAATTTTATTCATGGTTCATGTATCACAGAGTTGTTTCAGTGTTGTTTTAGGACAAAGCATAATTGCTAGATCATTCATATTATTGCTTCAGGAGTTGCTACAAGACAAGGTCAATATTGACCATCTCATGGTTGAAGGAAGTTCTTATGAGACTTAGAGATTATCATCTTTCAAGAAGTTGGAATTGTCTCCATTGTTCATTATATGTTTCAAGAGACTTGTAGAGATTGAAGTAAAATAGTGACAATCTCATTTTAGGGTTCTTAATTCTTGAAATCTCTATAAAGCATCTAAAACCATAAGACTATTTTGTATCCTAATAACCTAGGGTTTATGTCTTTTAAAGGTTTTCAATGAATAATTCACTTTATGTTATGTTTTATGGTTGAACAACTATCTTAGGTGGATAGTCACTTAAGTAACAACCTAAGGGTTTCAAGTTCATTTTTAACCAGCCTCTACTCCTTGGTGTTACCGATCAAAAAAGTTCAAGTTTTATATCTCACCGCCCAAAAGAGAATCAATGGTTATTATTCAATTTATAGATTGGTGGAATATACAGATCAAGGGTCCTCATTTAAACTTGATAATGGTTCTTTTCAAAGTTTTCACTTTGACGGGTATGTGAATTGTCATCAACTTGTTCTTGGTTGCTCATAGTTCTTGTAACTGTTTTGGAGGAATGATGGAAGGTAGAATTTTACTAATGCATTGATGTGATTCAAATTTTGGTGTGCTCAATGTGAATTTTTAGAGTTAGTGATGCCATATTTTTAAAAAGATATACATAGAGAGAGAAAATGAAATAACAAAATATCAAAGAATTATATGACGCCTCTATTTTGATTGTGGAAGTGATGGATTGAGTATCTATGCCAATGCATTGTGAAGATTGATATGGTTGTCTAGACTTTTTGAGTGGATTGTGAAGAATATGGTATCATGTTTATGTTGATATCATATGGTGTGAGGAAAATGTGAATGATAGTCTGTAACAGTTCTTTATGACTATATTCATGGAGTTTGTCTTCTTTGAGTAATTGAATATGATTTGAACATGTTCACTATTAACAGCCAATGCATTAAGTGAATTCTTATTTTGGTCTGAGTTTTATGAGAGTGTGTTGAAGAAAATATACAAAGAGGAAGTTTTGATTAACAAAGTATAAAAGAGTTTCATGTTTTTCTTGTATGATGGTATTTTTGAAGTGTATTTCTCTTTGCACAAATATGTGTGATCTAAGAGTGCTCAAAGGTTAATGATTTTCAATTTGAATCCAAGATAGTGTTTGTATGCTTTGGTTGAGATGTCCATGTGGTTAAGCTTTGATATTGTCTATGTAACAGGGGACATGATTGTATAAATGTTAGTCTTAGTGTCATCCATTTGATCATTCATAGAAGATTATAAAAATGTCTACATAAATGTATTCTCTTTACACTAACCAATGTGTGAAAGAGATCACAAGTAACTGATGCTCTATATATGTATTCATAGAATATTAAC
Source organism: Sequoia sempervirens (assembly GCA_007258455.2). Classification (NCBI taxonomy): domain Eukaryota; kingdom Viridiplantae; phylum Streptophyta; class Pinopsida; order Cupressales; family Cupressaceae; genus Sequoia; species Sequoia sempervirens. Next base: position 638,063,842 of record VDFB02058242.1, on the reverse strand, counting down.
AATCAGGGTGTGTGTTTTTAGGTGTGAAGGAATTTTTTAGAATCGTAATATTTGATTGTTCATATTTTTTCAACTATTATGTTCTAATTTGCATGACATTGTGACTCCCTCAATATTCAATACCTATGATATTTGAAGTGTTTTCAATGGGTCTCTTTGCATAATACAAGTGAGTTAAGTTTTGAAATTTGATTTCTCATTAAACCACTTATTCACCCTCCCTCTCATTGGTCCTATACTCCAACAATTGGTATTAGAGCATTAGGTTCCTTGCACAATTTTAATCAACTTAGGAGATCCTAGTAGTGGAGTACTTATCATGGTAAAACGTAAATAAACAAGGGAAAAGGAAATACCCAACAAAATGCTAAACAACAAGCACCACCTAAACCAAATACAAAAGATGATGAAGAATTAGTTGTAAGAAATGACTTACAAATTGAAGAAGATACAAGGTTGGAAGATTATTTTTTAGTTGATAATGTTGACGAAGAAGGAGACCCATTTTTTAGTGAATATGAACATGAGTGTGATGAAGATGAATGTGAAATTGATCTTGAGGGTGAACTAATTTATGCCCTAGATGAGATCAAGAAACTCAGGAAAAAGAATCAAAGTTTAGAGTTGGAGCTTTAAGAAGAAAAGGAGTTCAAGGCCAAAATACTTTCAGCCCTTGAAGAAAAAAAAAAACTAAAAGTGAAGTGTGAAGAATCTAATCAACTTATTAAGGATCTAAAGTTGCAACTGGCAGAGTCTAGAAGATTTTAAGAAGTCATTAGCATAAACTTGCAAACCAAAATGGAAGATTTTCAAAAGCTAGAGGCTGAAGTGTTGTCTCTAGGAAAACAACTAGAGAAGGTAAATTAGGAGTTGAAGAGGAGTCTTCAAAATGAGCAGAGCACTAAGTTTTTTGAGAAAATGATTCTAAGTCAAAGGTCACTATCAAACAAGTTTGAGCTAGGATATGAATTAGAAAAAAGTTACAAAGATGCTGCAATGTCCAAGAAGAATGTTGGAAATGCACCAATAGATTCAAACTCATCAAAAGAGACGATATATAAACAAGGAGAATCAAGCACTACTCCAAAAGGCTTGTATATCATAACAGCATGAAGAAGGATAAAAAAGAGTCCATAATCCCAAGGAAGGGCTAAGGAGAAGGTCATCAAAAAAACAAGTCAGCTTCACTTCTTATTTTCATGGTTATTTTTATTCTTGTTATAATTTTGGTCCTATGGCTAGGGAGTGTAGAACTCATGCAAGAAATAATTTTGAATGGAACAAGAATAAAAGTTCTTGTAGGTTGTTAAAGAAAAATTACAATAATGCATGTAACAAAGTTAGTTACAATGAAACAAATTGTGTGATACAAGGAAGACGTGCCTATGGATTATTAAGAGACTATAGTTATTTTGTACCTCTGGTTGGTCACAAGATCATTTTTTATAAGTGTAATAATCTTGGTCATACAACAAGGTCCTATAAAATTAACTTTATGGAACCATTTAGTCATCACAAGAGAACAAGCACTATGAAAGTTCGAAGAAGAAAACAAGACCAAGAGAAGAAAGAACATAAGCTTGTGAATGTTGCACAAGAGACATCCTTGAGTACATAAAGAGCAACATGAGGTTAGGGAGAGATTATTATTGATGTATCATTCAAACCCCATAGATAAAAACAAAGAGGTTGTGTCTTTGCAATGATAGTGGTAACATTAAGTTCATGTAGACAATCATGGATAGAGAGAAGTCAGTTTTTTAAGAGTATTAAGGAATTGTCATTGACATATCATACATATCAAGACCTTGTCACTGATATTCCAAAGGTAGTTGAAAAAAGTTTATTGTCAAATATTATCTTTCCAAGACTCTCATTATTAGTATTGTTTTGTATTCCTTTATCAGTAAAGTGACTGTAATCAGTTAGGGGACTCGTCACAATATCGGTTTCCTTATTGATGGTTGATGGTGATTCTTGTTACATGATTTTGGTTGTATTTATCATCTCCTTTGTGATCATAGAGTATTGATATTTGATATTAGAGTAGTGTATAATGATTTTTATTCCTTTGATGATCAGTGAAGTGACTAATTTAATGGTTTTACATGGTGGTCTACAAATCACATTTAAGCAATGACAATATAGTGCTATCCAATGTCTCTTTATTAGTTTTTCTTCACAAGGGGAAAATTTTCAAGGGGAGTGATAGTACTTTAAGGAGCCTTGTATGACAAATGAAAAGTGAATGGTTATATGACAATCTTAAGGAAAGTAGGGACAAACAATGTTAAAGGAGAGGTTTTTTGAGTTGACAGGTTTCAAAACCTATGAAGAAAAGATAATCATCATGTAATATAAGGTAGAATAAAAGTAAATTGTGCAAAATGTATGACTTTCTTGACTCAAAAGATAGAGACATTATTCACCATGCAAATAGATGACAATTATTTGTAAAGTTGTAGACCTTAGTAGAGAATGAAAGTTATCGTGAGTTAAATGTGATAGTTATAATTCATAGGACATATCTCAGTTGCCTTGAGTGATATTTTGCAGTAACAGTGTCTTATGGCTCTTGGATGGTGATATGTTTCTTGGATATTAGTATTCCTCTCAATTTAATATAGTGATTTCCATGTCTAATTTCTCAGTCAAGGGATATGATGACAATGTCTTTACCATATTGACCGTGTTTTCAAGTGGCATGCATGATAGTGTTATGTATGCACTAATTTTGACAATGATATGCATGGTGAAGATGACTCTCAAATGGGCTTCATTCAATATTTAGACAGTGACCTATTCCAATCAAGTGCTATGATACATGCTATGTTTTCTCAGTTATTATTTGCTAGTGATCTCAGCCACAGAGGATTTGTAGCTCAAACTCTTAGTTTGGTAGTGTTGAGAAAATCTTGTTGCACAGTATGGTGACACTAATATGCATGGTATTCCCAATGATATGCAAAGCATTGAAGTAGTTTGTAGGGGGAGTAATGCTATACATTCACTTTTACATTTGTAGCATCAAAAGTCACTGACAGTGATATAAATTCTATTATTGGTTTGTAAATGGTTTGATGGAGAGTTGACTGACACTTTTTTGGTGTCAGTACCTATTTATGGAAGTCTTTCTCACATTGACTATGCTCATTTTTCATTTTGAATTGTTTATTATAGAACAGTGATGTTTTTTCCATGAAAAAATCTTATTACCATTATATAGTGATAGTTCTAGGGTTGCACAATGAAGGTTTTCCTTGTAATCATCTTGTTGTAGTGATATGCATGACATCAATTTGATAATGTTATTGGTATGCACATGACTTATTTTTGTAGTGTTGTCCCTTTTCTATGGCCAATGATAGTACAAGTGTGATTGATATTACTAATCCATTGCAAGTATATAGTGATCTACATCTATGTGTTTTCAGTCAATGTTTGCAATGCTTTTCATTGAATAACTTCCTACATAGTTGCATATCTCATTCTAGTGTCATGAATGTCTTGAAAACATTGATATTGCTATTCTTTCAATTTCTTTGTGACAGTGTGTCAATATCATAGTTGTCTTGATCATGTTGATAGTAATTTGTCCCAGAGATATAGTGAAGGAATCTACTGATAGTGGGTATGTAGATGATAACATGCCATTGACAGTGCACAATGATAGGGTCTTGACAACCTTTACAGTGCTATATTTTTCTAAACATGCTTTCAGCTAGGGGGAGTAAGTAATCCTTTGTCATTTGATGTCAAAGGGAGAGATAGATTTACAAGCCAAGCAATGGTTTTCCATCAATGACAAAGGGGGAGTTTGTTGATGTTTTTTGTCATTGATGTCAAAGGTAACTGGATTTTGTTGATGTGGGTCGTCATTGATTTCAAAGGTATGTCATTTCATGGTGTCATAAGCAAAGGAAGAACTTGTCGTGGTGTTTTATTAGTGTATGTATAGTTTTGGTGTTTGATGGTCTCAATGTATTCATTTCATCTTCATGACAAAGTGGTTTTTTCTCATTCAGAGAATTGCTTCATTTTAACGTCTATCATTCATCTCATGATGTTGGTGCTCTTAGTGTTGAATAACTCATGATGTTGATTCATTTCATGGTTACTTGGATTCCTAATCTCAAAGATACAATTTCATTCAGAGGTATATATAGTTGATATGTCAGAGGTATTTGATTGGTTGTCATTCATTTTTATGGTGATTGATACATATTCATGGTGTTGATGTGTAACACATCCAAAGAGTTGTTTCAATTGTATTCATGGTTCATGTATCACAAAGTTGTTTAAGTGTTGTTTTAGGAAAAAGCACAAAATTGCTTGATCATTCAGAATGTTGCTTCCCAAGTTTCTACAAGACAAAGTCATTATTGGTCATCTCATGGTTGAAGGAATTTATTATGAGACTGAGAGATTATCTTCTTTCAAGAAGTTGGCATTGTCTCCATTGTTCATTATCTATTTCAAGATACTTGTAGAGATTGAAGTAACATAGTGACAATCTCATTTTAGGGTTCTTAATTCTTGAAATCTCTATAAAGAATATAAAACCATAAGACTATTATGTATCCTAATAACCTAGGGTTTATGTTTTTTAAATGTTTTCAATGAAGTATTCACTTTATATTATGTTTGGGGGTTGACCGGCTATCTTAGGTGGACAGTCACTTAAGTGACAACCTAAGGGTTTCAAGTCAATTTTTAATCGGCCTCTACTCCTTGGTTCTATCGATCAAACAAGTTCAAGTTTTATATCTCACCGCCCAAAAGAGAATCAATGGTTATTATTCAATTTATAGATTGGTGGGTTGTGTAGACCAAGGGTCCTCATTTAAATGTGATAATGGTTCTTTTCAAAGTTTGCAATTTGATGGGTATGTGAAGTGTCATCGGCTTGTTGTTGGTTGTTCACAATTTTTGTAACTATTTTGGAGGAATGATAGAAGGTAGAATGTTACCAATGTATTGATTTGAATCAAATTTTGGTGTGCTCAATGTGAATTTTTAGAGTCAATGATACCATGTTTTAAAAAGATATACATAGAGAGAGAAACTAAAATAACATAATAACAAAGAATTATATCATGCCTATGTTTTGATTGTGGAAGTGATGGATTAAGTATCTATGCCAATGCATTGTGAAGATTGATATGGTTGTCTGGACTTTGTGATTGGATTGTGAATAATATGGTATCATGTTTATGTTGATATCATATGGTGTGAGGAAAATGTGAATGATAGTCTATAACAGTTCTTTATGACTATATTCACGGAGTTTGTCTTCTTTGAACAATTGAATATGATTTGAACATGATCACTGTTAATGTGAATGATAGTCTGTAATAGTTCTTTATGACTATATTCATGGAGTTTGTCTTCTTTGAACAATTGAATATGATTTGAACATGATCACTATTAACAACTAGTGTGTTAAGTGAATTCTTATTTTGTTCTAATTTTTATGAGTGTGTTGAAGATAATATACAAAGAAGTTTTGATTAACATAGTATAAACAAGTTTTATGTTTTTCTTTTATGATAGTATTTTTGAAGTGTATTTCTCTCTGCATAAATATGTGTGATCTGAGAGTGATCACAGGTTAATGATTTTTGAGTTGAAGCCAAGATAGTGTGTGCATGCTTTTTTTGAGATGTCCATATGGTTAAGGTTTGATATTATCTATGTAACAGGGGATGTGATTGTATAAATGTTAGTCTTAGTGTCATCCATTTGATCATTCATAGAATCTTATCAAAATTTCTACAAAAATGTATTCTCTTTACACTGAACAATGTGTGAAAGAGATCACAAGTAATTGATGCTCTATCTATGTATTCAAAGAATATTAACAATTAGGGTGTGTGTTTTTAGGTGTGAAGGCAGTTTTTAGAATTGTAATATTTGATTGATGAATTTTTGCTTGATTGTTCATCTTTGTTCAAGTATTATGTTATGATTTGCATGACATTGTGACTCCCTCAACATTCAATACCTATGATATTTTAAGTGTTTTCAATGGGTCTCTTTGCATAATACAAGTGAGTTAATTTTCAAAATTTGATTTCTCATTAGACCACTGATTCACTTCCCCCCCTCTTAGTGGTCCTATACTCCAACACTATGAATAAAATGCAAACAGGATAAGACAACATAAGATATAGTCAAAAATTTCAAAATGATAATGCCAATGTATGCCCCCACTTTAAAGAAATTGCTAATACCATTACTATGAGAAATTTACTTTAAAGTGTCAAATGATTGATGCTAACAATAAAGAAGACATGAGAGATTGTTTAGAAATCCCTATTCCAAGTATATGTTTCCAAATGAAGCTACATCAAGAATAAGGGGTTTCCCCAAAAATGAAATGCTAAAAATAACATAGAAAGAAAGTATTTCACACACGAGCCAACTTAAGGCATGTCATATGCATCCCAAGCTTGCTCTTATATATACATGGAAGATGGCCAACTAGCCCAATAGAGGCAATGACAAGTGCCATACTAGGGCAAGGCTACCTAACCCCTTGCACCCCAATGACAAAAGGTGAGCCAAAAATGGATGATCATATGTTGCTCCTTGCAAAAAGGAAATATGATTGCATAAAGCCAGATTTATACCCTCGTGCATGGTAGTGAATATGCTATGATACTACAACTACCACATATCAAGGAGAAAAAACTAATGTTATTGATTATAATGAGTAGACAAAGTAAAATTTTATGCATATCTAATGAGATATTCCCACATGCAGTATCTATTAGTTCAAGATGCACCAAAGTTAAAGTTGTCTTAGAAGAATCTTTTGTAATAGTGTTGGTGTTGAGTGAAGGATTTTTTAATGCTTTTGTTTCTTTTGAAGGACAATAACCTAGACCACTAGTGGTTTCTTGTGTGTTAGGCTCTATAGGGACATGAATGCCTTGTTCTCTAACACCACATATTTTTCCACTATAACCAAGTTGTTTCAAAAGATCATAACCTCTTCTATAAAGCTTTTCCATTTCCTTTGGATTCGGCGATTGTTCAAAATCAAATTCATCAAAGTTTGTTGTGTAATTTGTTTCTTCTCCTAAAGTGGTTGAAGTGGATTCTTTCGATGGTTCTTCTGAATTTTTTGTTGACATTATTTTCAGTTCTTTTCCCTTTTCATATTTTTTTGTTATGATCTTTGATTGCCCATCAAATTTAGGTGTGACATCTAATGATCCCCAATCATCTTCCAAGAACTTTGTGGTTTCTTCAATATGCTTTTCTTTTTATTTTTCTTGTACGGGTTCCACTTGTATAGTTGGTGTCAATGTTGCAAGAGGATTTTTTCTTCCTTTTTCAATTTGTAAACAACTGTAAGGCTTAGGATCAACTTTTATTGTATAAACCTTTTCCTTATAAACGTACTTCATTATATGATGAAGAGTAGAAGGAACTGCATACATCTCATGAATCTATGGTCTTCCAAAAAGAATATTACATGAAAGATTATTAGGAATGATATGAATAAGAGTTTCCAATGTAAATTTTGTAATTGAAATAGGTAATGTGATCACACCAAGCGGTTGGTTTCCTATGTTATCAAATCCACGAATGGACAAAGAATCAGTTTCAATCTTAATCTTATCCACTCCAAGCTTATTCAAGAGGCTTACACTACACACATTAAGGGTTGATCCATTTTCAACAAGTATTATCTTTATCCCAATCATATTAATCGAGCTATTATCATGAAAGCTTCATTTTTTTTTTGCACTCACAAAGGAGGTAGTTCACTTTGGTGGAAAACAATGTCTAAATTCATTCCTTGAATTATGGTTGCTATATCATTTGGTTGCACATTAAGAGGGATAGGAACTTGTTGTAAAGAACTTTGAAGCATGTTATGAGAACTAGGTGAGGCTTGAATAAGATCCCTTAAAGATATATTAGCAAGAGTATTTTTAAGTTGTTCAACAAGGTCATACTCCTTTCCACTATGTAGAGGAAAACGAGGAGCACTAGGAAAGATAGGTTGAGGCAATGGTAATGAAGAGGGAATGGTTTGTTTCTTGTTTCTTGTGTTATATGTGTGAGCATGGTATTGTAACTTAGTTGTGTTGGAAAAGCAAGGACAAACAACTAAGAGGGGGGGTACCAACAGGTTTTGAGTCTTCCATACCAAACTTCTTCAGCAACTCTCTCACATATTTGGAATGAGATATGAAGATCCCCTTGACTAACTAAGTAAATACAATCCTAGAAAGAACTTCATCTCTCTAATCATACTCATATCAAATTCACTCTTCATTTCATTAGGAAACTTCATACATAGATTGTCATCTCCTCCAAAAATAATGTCATCAACAAAGACCTCAATAATCAACTCTTTGTCATGATCTAATTTGAAATACAAGTTGATGTCAGCAGTACCTTTATTGAATCCAAGCTTTAGTAAGTATTTATATAATCTAGCATACCAAGCTCCGGGGGCTTGCTTGAGTCCATATAGAGCTTCTTCAATTAGAAAACCATGTCTTCCTTATTTGTTAGTTGAAATCTATCTGGTTGTTCAATATATACTTCTTCTTCATTCAAAAAGTTGACTTCACATCCATTTGGTAGACTTTATAGTTCTTATATGCAGCATAAGCAAGAAATAACCTTACAACTTCAATTTTGGCAATAGGGGAAAAGGTTTCTTCAAAATCAATACCTTCCATTTGTGAATACCCTTTACATATGATTCTTGCTTTATTCTGGACCACTTCACCTTGTTCATTCAACTTATTCCAAAAGACCCATTTAATATCAATCACATTTTTATCTTTAGGTCTAGGAACAAGTACCCATGTATTATTCTTTCCAATTTGCATTAATTCTTCCTTCATAGCTTCCATCTAGTGTTCATCATTGCAAGCTTCATTGACATCTTTACGTTCAATCTTGGAAATCAGGAAAAACTCTTCTGCAATCTTTCTTCTAGTTTTCACTCCTTTATTCTTGTCTCCTATAATTTGATTTTCAGAATGATTTAGCTTAACATACCTCAGAGTTTTAAGATTCTCTCGAACTTCTGATTCTTTTGTTTCTTCTTTTGCACTTGCACTTGTCTCTGCTTCCTGACTACCTTGATTTAACAGAACATATGGATGTTGTCTTACCGAAACATATGGCACAATTTGAAGTTGATTCTATATCTGAACATTCTTCCCTTTGTTTGTATTATCTTCATCTGAATCATATCCACAATATATGGATGATCTAGTAGAATCCTCATCAACTCTGACATTTGCACTCTCAACCATTTTTCTTAGTCTTCTATTATAGCACCAATAGGCCTTGCTTCTAGTAGAGTAGCCTAGAAAGATCCCTTCATCACTTCTTGAATCAAACTTTCCTATACCACCATCTCTCTTGATGTAACACTTGCTTCCAAAGATCTTGAAGTATTTAACAGTAGGCTTATAACCAAACCATAGTTCAAAGGGAGTCTTACCAAAATTACCATTTACATTTACCCAGTTTAATGTGTACACAACAATGCTTACAAATTCACTCCAATAGATGTGAGGCACATTTCCTTCAATCATCATTGGTCTAGCAACATCCAGAATTGTTATGTTCTTCCTCTCTGCAACTCCATTCTGTTGAGGGGTTCATGGAGCAGATAACTGTCTTCTGATTCCATGCTCTTTACAAAAAGAATTAAACTCCCTAGAGGTGAATTCACCACCTCTTTCTGACCTTAGGCATTTGATTTTCAAACATTTCTCATTTTCTGCCATAGCTTTGAAACTTTTGAACTTTTCTAATGCTTCACATTTTTCTCTTAAGAAAGAAACCCATATTTGTTGGTGTAATTAATATTTAATTACACTTCCATAACTTTACTTAGGTATTATTTAATTCCTAGGTTTATTATTTTCGTCTTTATCTTATTGAGCTATCTTGTTGCTCAAGATAAGATTAGGATTATGCATATTTTCTTTTATAAAGCAAATCATATCTTGTAATTAAGAATTCCTGAATAATATTATGTTGCACATCTTTTTGTAATAGCTCTAATTTTTTTGTTTTTCTCTTCTGTGGAAGGCTTTTTCTGGTTTGCATTTCAGGTCTTGGTTTCTAACATGGTATCAGAGCCTTGATTTGTAGCCCCTTCTCAAATTTTTGAGAAAATCATTGCAAGGTTCGTTCGGGATTCCTTGAGGGTATCATGCCTTGAGTTCATTTATGAGTCATTTTGGATCAGATCAAGCTTCACCATTGGATTCAGAGCGCTGGAAAAAGTCAAGATTGGATTTTATTTTGTAGATTTTGGTCATCATTTGCCAAATCTGTGAGGGTTTCAAGCTCAGAGTTTTTCTGCAAGCTCTAGGGGTAGCCAATTTTTTGGAGCAGTTTGAGCACAAACAGAGGTCACCATTGCGTTCGTAGTGGCCAAAAACCCTAAGAATACTTGTCGTTTCATCGATTTTGGTGAAGTTGGTCCGGAAGGAAAAAAGAAATTGTCTGGGGGGCCGTACGACCTCCCCTGCATGCTTCCTGAGGCTCGAATTTCAAAAAAAATTAAAAAACACGCATTTTTGAAGTTTGTACAGTGCTTCTAGTTCTAAAGGATTTTGCCGCCTGGTGGCCACCGCCGCTGGCGCCGCCCACCCATCCACCTTCAGCCCCTACGGGCTCTGTCTCTAGTAGCTTCAGTCACATGGGGGACTGGACGCTATGCGCCCAGCCCCCGACCGACCCCTCCAGCGCAACAGCAGTCACATCAGTGACCATGGGCCCACACCCAAACCATAGCCACTTACAGAATATTCCAGTGGATTAGAATATACCAACGATCAAGAAAAAATTTCCAGCAAGGGGGGGCATTTTTTACCCTAACGGCCTCCAAGCCATCAATTTTTTTGCCGTGAAGTGCTGACGTCATCAGCCATATGGCCCTCTTTTCCCCCTCCTACCCCAGTTTTCCTTCAAGGAGCAATTGTTTTCTTTTGGTCATAACTTGGGCATACGGTATCGAAATCAAGCAAACAAGACATTGTCAGAAAGTTGGTTCTGAGCACTTTCCTGTGGTGTAGGTTATTTTTCAGTATTTTTCTATTTACCTTCATTTATTTCTGTTTGAATTCAAATGTTTATTTTTGGCTTTTGAGCTCATAACTTGTTGCCATGATCTTCGATTTTCATTTTCTTTGTGGCATTGGAAAGGTATTTAGGAGCTCTATTTTGTTGTCCATGCACTTTTTTCTGTATCTATCCCAAGTTTATCATTATTCCAGATTTGTCCCGATGGGTGTTTTGGAGATTACTTGGATGTTTTGGTAGTTGGAAAGGTGAAACTTGAATATTTTTACTTCATTTCAGTACCACGTCATCTTATTTTCTGTTTATGCAAATTTTGCATTCTCTCCTTTTACAATCATTGGGTTATTGTAATAAATGAACTAAGACAAAGTTCCATCAGGGGGGTTTCTTACATAATAATTCCGATTAGAGTGTGCATGCACTTTGATCTCCATATCCATCCTGATTTGATGATAGTTCACATGGTTTATCTGGTTTCCTAGTTTCTTTTGGCCACTTTTTTGCTATTGCTTGACACATATCGAATTCATTGGTTCACACTTTAGTTGAGAGATTATGTTTCTTGATCCGCATTGGTTCAGATCCTTCTCAGTTTGAGGGCCATGTTTTTATGGTTAATATTTCAAAGTCTTCATGGTACTCCTTCCCATGGAAGAGTTTTAGTCACAATTTGGCATTGGCATCGAGATACATAGTTTCCAGGTTATGTCATCATTTCATTTACTATTGCTTCACAGATTCCAGAGTTGTTCCAGTTTGTGATTTTTCCAGTGTTTTGTGGCATCAGGTCTACTATTGCATTATCATGATTCCGTTTTTGGTTTCAGTTGTACATATAAGTATCTTTCCTTGCTTGTCGGATTGTGGTTCCAGTGTTACTCCACATTGTTCTTCCAATGCTTCTTTGTAGCAGTCATCTCATTGTAGGGGGGTTTTGTCCCATTGGGTTTTCCTTTTCTACCTCATTATTGCATTTGTACTTGGGTGCCTGATCAGGCCTTTGTTGTCGGGACCCATTCATGCTTTCTTGCATTCATCTTAGTTTTAGGTGCATGTTTTTTGGTATCCCTAAGTTGCACTTATGGGGGGTGTTGGTGTAATTAAAATTTAATTACACTTGCATAACTTTACTTAGGTATTATTTAATTCCTAGGTCTATTATTTTCATCTTTATCTTATTGAGCTATCTTGTTGCTCAAGATAAGATTAGGATTATGCATCTTTTCTTTTATAAAGAAAATCATATCTTGTAATTAATAATTCATGAATAATATTATGTTGCACATCTTTTTGCAATAGCTCTGCTTTTTCTATTTTTCTCTTTTGTGGAAGGCTTTTTCTGGTTTGCATTTCAGATCTTGGTTTCTAACAATATCATTCTAGAGTAATCATCAATAAGCAACATAAAGTACCTTTCCCCATGGATACTTCTGACTCTGGAGGGACCACATAGATCAGTATGCACTAGCAACATTAATCCATTTGAATGATGTTTTCTTCGAAAGGAAACTCTAGTTCATTTTCCCATTTGACACTCCTTGCAAATTGTGCTAGTAGGCTTCACTAGCTTAGGTAGATCTCTTACTACTTGAGTGGAACTTATTTTGACAATGTTATCAAAATTCACATGACACAGCCTTCTATGCCATAACCAGTTTTCATTTATTTAAGAAATTAAATAGCTTTCACTAGTAACATTCAAGTGAAAAATATTACCTTTTGTCTGTTTACCTGAAGCAATTACATTTCTAGAACTTCCAAATATCCTGCATCTTCCATCTTTGAACTAAAGATCATAACCCTTGTCCACCATCTATCCAACACTTAATAAGTTGTGTTCCAAGCCTTCAACATAAAGAACATCATCAGTGTTATGCTTACCACCAAGACAAAAAGATCCTCTACCATGAATCACACAAGCATTGTTATTTCCAAATCTTACAGTCCCACTGTCATACTTCTCTAGACTTACAAATTTGTTTTTGTCACCAATCATATGATGTGAGCATCCACTGTCAATGACCCACTCGTCCTTTTCTTCAATTTGGGTTGCAAGAGCTTTCTCAACTTTAGAAAATTCAGTAGCCACTAGACTATTTTCCTTGATAGCAATGAAAACCCAATCATATTCATTTCCATTTTCTTTATCAGACTCTTCATCAGTCACACCTTCTTCAGCAAAATAGCATTTCTTTGGAATCTAGATTTGTAAGGCTTAGATCTAGGAACTCTTTTAGGACATTTGTTTCATCCACATCACTTGAGTATAGTTTTTTGCAACAACAATATACTCTGCCTCAACAGTAGATAGAGAAATGGATTTTTTCTTTATGCTCAACCAAGAGACAAGCTTCTTCCCTAGGAAGAAGGCACCACCACTAGTACTCTTCCTACCATCTACATCTCCTACCCAATCCGCATCAGTATATGCATTCAAAGTGAGATCATCATCCTTAGGATACCAAAGTCCAAAATCAATTGTTCCTTTCAAATACCTGAAGATTCTCTTTACAGTAGTCACATGAGACTCTTTTGGATCAACCTGAAATCTAGCAACCATACATACAAAATTCATAATGTGTAGTCTAGTATGGGTTAAGTAGAGAAATCCACCAATCATTGACTTATGTCTTATTTTATTTTCCGTAGGAGAATCATCATTCTATGCTAATTTGCATAATTGTATTGAAGGTTGTATATGTCGAGGATATTGAGAAAATTGTAAAAGAAAGTATTGCAGGTTCTCAATGGTTAAGTGAAGGTCATGAAGGTGTCTTGTTATGTACGTTGAAGATCATTTGTTGTGGATTAAAGGGTTTTATGTTGAGTGTATCTCGTTTATCCACCTGAAGTTTCAGAGGTCTGCGTGAAGATCTGATCATGTTATGAACAGTTGTGTTCTGCTAGTGTTTATGTGGGTTTTGTCAATGTTCCTAATTGAATTTTATGTGTTTCTAATAATTTATGCTGCTACAAATATTTCTCTATTAGTTCTTGTTATTTGTGGATGCCTCTAGATCATTATTTATCCTTGTTGTACGTCCACCTTGATCGGTGTGCTCATGGTCAAAGATTTTTCTTGGTATGTTCAAGTTTTCATGTTCTTGGCTGACATGATGGTTGTGGTGTGTTGTGGATCCTTGTAGATATAAAATAAATATGCATTTTCTTGCATCAATATGTGTGATTCATAGATATTTCCTGATCCAGATTGATGTTTCTATGGCTGCTACTCAAGGGGAGTAGTCAGATGTGCAGATATGTGGTTCAGAGCTTGTATGTGGGAAGATAATGCTTATCTTTTCCATTGATGTCAAAGGGGGAGAAGAGTAATGTGAAAAATTGTTTCTTATCTAGAGTGAAGAGCCTTGTGGGAAGAAGATTATGTAGAAGAGGTTAAGGAAGAAGAGTCAGAATCTAAGGGGGAGTAAATGTTGATTGAGAGTTGGGTTGATGGTGTTTTTCACATCATGTGTTTCCATCAATGCCAAAGGGGGAGATTTTTGGATGTTGTGGTTGTGTTGCTAATATGTGGTTGTCATTGATGTCAACACTATTATCATTATTGTATTGAAGGTTGTATATGTCGAGGATATTGAGAAAATTGTAAAAAAAAGTATTGCAGGTTCCTAGTGGTTCAGTGAAGGTCATGAAGGTGTCTTGTTCTATACATTAAAGATCAGTTATTGTGGATTAAAGAATTTTTTTTAGTGTATCTAGTTTATCCACTAGAATTTTTAGGGGTCTGCGTGAAGATCTGATTGTGTCGTGAACAATTGTGTTCTAACAGTGTTTATGTGGGTTTTGTCAGTGTTCCTAATTGAATTTTATGTGTTTTTGATAATTTCTATTGTTGTGGATATTTTTCTGTCAGTTCTTGTTGTTTGTGGATGCCTCTAGATCATTCTCTATCCTTGTTGTACGTCCACGTTGATCAGTGTGCTCATGGTTGAAGATTTTTCTCGGTATGTTCAAGTTTTCATGTTCTTGGCCAACATTATGGTTATGGTGTGTTGTGGATCCTTGTAGATTTAAAATTGAATGTTTGGCGTGCTCAAGGATATTTTTTTGGGTCGCATCATGATATTAGCTGACAGTGTTTGATCCACATTGAAAATTTATTTGTAAATTTGGGCCGACATTGAAAATATGTTTTATATGTTTAGTCGACTAAGTTGTTGATGTAATTTCATGTTGCAAATATATAAGAGCAATTGTTTGAGAAAATTTAGTGTGTACATAAAAGTGAATGTATTCCAGAGAGAGTGCAGATGTGTGAATAGTGTCCAAATCATTCGATTGCAGAGCAGAGTGAGAAGAATTTTGAGTGAAGTGTGAAGAATGTTTTTTGTGCTTAACTGGAACTGTAATCAGGCTTGTGAAGAAGCTATTTCCTCAGTTCATACCCTACAGATCTAATCCATATTGTTGTGTATTGTTGGGCAGTGAGCTCTAGGAAATGTACCTGAATGCATGTGCATTCCCATTGTTTTTCTTATACTTTTAACAGGGTATAATATTGTGGACTAACATCCACCATGGTTTTTCCCCTAATAGGGTTTCCAAATAAAAATCTTGGTGTTCTTTATGTTTTTGATGTGTTGATTGTTTATGGTTTATTGTTCATTCATTAGATCTGAGATTAAGTTAAGAAAAGTTTGAAAATTTTAAATAGTCTAAGACAACTGATTCACCCCCCCTCTCATTTGTCTATCCTTGTTTTTCCAACAAGTTGTTGTAAAGAATTGTGTTGAGGTGGTCTTAGGATAATCATAGGTTTTTTTTTAACTTTTTCTTGGTGTGAGGGTGCGTAGAGGATAAGTTGAGGCTTAGGAGGTCCAATAATTAAGGCACTTGTAGGAGGTTTAAGAATTAGAGGACTCGAGGGAGATCTAATGTTCATAACCTCAAAAGACTTATCCTTATTTTCATGATCTCTTAGTGAAGGGGAGTCTAATGTCTCTTCATCATCTTCATCTAAGGAAGACACATTACTATTGGTTGAAAGACATGTGTCAACGTTGTCATTTTCTTCCACCATGATATCTTCTCTAGTAGGAGAGTGTTTAGGGGAGCAACAAACTAGATGTTCATGACTTTGATTGGTTGGTTCTTCTAAAATAACTTCATCACAAGTAAGGGAGTTATCAATGGTTGTATTGTCTTTCTTATCATGATGGAATTCTCTTGTATCAAATCATTCTCATAAATAGGAGAAATAGGAAAATTAGTATTAGGGGATGTGTCAATGGTCTTATCCTTGTATCCAACAATGTCTTCCCAAGTAGGATAGGTAGGGGAAGAGAAACAAATAGGATCATCATAACTCTCTTTGATTAGATATTCTAACACAAAAATATCTTCTTCACAAATAGGAGAGATATTGGGAGAAGACCAAATTGATTGTCATGATTGTCTACTATTATATTCTCTTTCACTAAAAAATTCTCATAAGTGGGAGAGATGAACTTTTTCTTGGCATGCTTAGAAAGGTAAGATACTAATATTATGTACCCAAAAATGAAAAGTACTTTATCCATCTTATGCAAAGCTTCAGGAATGTAAACATTATGTACCCAAAAGTAAAAAGTACTTTTATCCAACTTATGCAAAGTTTCAGGAATGTAAATGTTATGTACCCAAAAGTAAAAAGTACTTTTATCCAAATTATGAAAAGTTTCAAGAATGTAAACATTATGTACCCAAAAGTGAAAAGTACTTTTATCCAACTTATGCAAAGGTTCAAGAATGTAAACATTGTGTATCCAAAAGTGAAAAGCACTTTTATCCATATTATGCAAAGTTTTAGGAATGTAAACATTTTCAGATCTGATGATTTTCACTGCTGAAACAATTTTGGAATGATTTAAAAATGACTACACTAAATGGATGTTTAGACCTAGATGCATAAAATAGAAATTCCTGAAAATTTTCAAACTAATACATTGGGTTACTAGTAGGGGAGAGGGGTCCATAGTAGGGCACCCTAACTTTGGAGGTCCACGTGGAGTGCCATGTGGACCAAAAAACATTTTAAATTTTCTCACCACATCACCCTACCACTTGTGCATCTGCCAATTTTTTTTTTAATTTCAAGCACCATGTTATGCCTTGCATAACCACCCCATTGTTTTTGGAACAAAATGGGTCCCCCTTGTTTTTTTTCCTTTGGTTTTGTTTGGGTCTTAGGATTTATTCGTTTTGCTCCTAAGTCCTTGTTTCTTTTTGTCTATCGGAAGCAGAGTCGGGATGGAAACTGGACTTGAAACTTTTGTTTTAGTTCCAAGTCTAGGATTGATTATGGTCTCATGTCTACCTCCCTTCTTTATTCTTTACTTTGTTTGTCGGTGTGTCTTGCACTCTCGGGTATGTTTCTCCCTTGAGTTGTTTGTCATTTTCCTTGTGTGTTTTTTTTGCCTAAGCGGAACCGGAATCGGAACTTGGAACTTTCTAAAATTTCTAGATTTTGTTCTCATTCTGATTCCAACTCCACTCATTTTCTGTGTTATCGTTTCTATTGGTGCGCGGGTCGGGTTTGGTTTTTTTTCTGGTCCTGCTTCCCAACGTGTTTGTTGTCCTTATTTCATTTTTTTTGTTCCTTGGTCGGGAGCAGAATCGGAATCAAATTTGAACTTTGAACTTTGTAAAAGTTCCAGTTCTGGTTTTGGTCCTGATTCCACCCCCGTTTCCTTTCTTTGTTGTTTGTCTTTGTTGCTGGACTGGAGCCAGGTTCGGAGTTAGGTAAGGGACTTGCTAAAAGATCTTTATGCTGTCTCGGACCTAGGTCCACGTCCGCCCTGCTTTTGGTGTTCATAGGAGTTAACTATTTGTTTGCATTGTTTGCTTTTCCTTTGACCTATCATATTAATGGCATTAATTGCAGCCTCCTCACATGTGTGAAGTGATTTTATAATCCTAATTATGTTTTACTGGCTGATTATATTTGTTATCCAAAGAATTTTAAGTGAACTAGAGCTAGAATAACTTCGTGAGGAGAGATTTGATTGCAAAGGTGTGTCACGGAGCAAATCTTTATTAGATCTCAGTCTTTCCTTGTGAGAATTTTAAGGTAGGGTTTCTTTTCCCTTATTTTCTTGTTTTATGTTGTCATTGGTTTCTCGTGTTCTCCCTCATTGTGTTTTGGCATGTTCATAGAATCTTCTTCTATGAGTCTTCGCTTGTTGCTTGTTTTCTTTTGGTTTGTTTTTTTGTCTTTTTTGTTTTCCCGTTCTGTTTTGTTTTCTTTTCATTTGCTGTCACTTTCGTGATAGGTGCGTTTTGGCGTGCCCTAGTTCTTAACTAGGGTTTTGGTTTATCAGGGTTTTCTATACTTGAATGTCTTAGAATTCATTTGGAAACCCTTATTATTTCAATTCTGTGTCGACTCTATGATTTCCGCATTGGGTTTATCTTGCCCTAATTTTTTGAGTTGATGTGTCCTACAAACTAGGGTTTGATTGATAACCTTTACAAAATTTCTTTCCTCTAGGGTTAAAATTTTCTTTGTACGGTTGAGGGGTAGGGTTAAGCCCCTTCATTTGGTTTTCCTTGTAAACCCATGTAACCCAAGTCCTTAGATTCATATGGCCATGTCTTCAAAAAATATACTTCATTTTTCATACTAAGCTAGCGAGAGCAGACTCGAGAACGAACTCATCCCGAAGTTGTTTTCCATTGAGGTCCATTCCTAAAATGATCCTGCTTCCAGCCATTGTGGTTTTTCATCTTTATGCTTGTCCTTAAGCAAAACCAGAGTAGAAGTGGAGTCTAAACTTGGAACTAACGATTAGTTTTGAGTTTGGTTTCTTTTCTGATTCTAGTCCTGGACTCATCCTAGTTTTGGTCCCGGTCCCGCTTTGTACTAAATAATTCCCTATTTATTATTCTTCTGTGTCTTCACCTCTGATGAAGTTGGAAGTTTGGCTAAGCATAAACATTGTTCCAAGGAGGTAGAGATAGATGTTGATTGATATATTGAATTTTATGTCTTTTGTTCATCTAATACAGGAGTTTATTACAGAAATTAAAAGATGTCTGGAGCATCAGAAGAGGCTTCTCAAAGGAGCCAACCTATAGAAACTTCAAGGCAGGGGGTAAGCCAAAGAAGATAAAAGTGGAGCAGCTCACTTACACTATGAGGTACAAACACAGGGAGGCCACTCTTACTACTAGCAAAGTTGATTATGATCAGGCAGACATCTCTGACACCAATTTGGGTAAATACAATTAGGAGGAGCTACTCTTGGAGACATTTGGTGAAGAGGTAACAGGAAGGACACAAAGGATTGTCCAATCTGGACTAGCACATGTTGCCATCTTCCCACTATCAATCCAATGTCCTGAATTAATAATGACTGTAGTTGGAGCCTATAATCCTGCCATGAGGCAATGTGTGGATTTAGAGGGGAATGTGATTATTGAATTGACACCCAGATGATTATATTTTTGTTCAATGCACCTACTCCAAAAAATCCCAAACAGCTCAATGAGGCAGAGTCACTGAAACTATATAGTGATAGGAAGGAAGCTCATAGAATTCATATGAATAAGAGTTGGATGAGAGTTGAGAAAAAGTCCTTGGAAAATCTTCCTAATCAACCTAAGAGAGCATCCTTCTATAAGGAAATTTTTGATATAATAATGATGCTCTGCAAGGTGTTTGGGAAGAGGGATGCCTCCCAATTTAAAGAATGGATGTTCCCATTCATCTAAACTATCCTTGATGGTAGAAAACAATTTGATTGGCCCATGATTGTCTCAAATTGCATACATAATTAGATGCTTAGAGTGAGAGAAACTAAGAGATTCCTCATGACCTCTTATGTAGTCTATGCAGCTGCCAAAAGAGGGATCTTTCTGGGACTTAATGTAATTGATGTATTGGGAGAGGCTCAAGGACAAAAGAATGTATGGGATCACTATGATCATCTTACCTTGTAGACCTCAGAGTCACACTTCAAAAGGGTTAATGATGCATTTATCTATGTCATCATTAACCAGCTAACAGGGGATGTTGGCTACAGACTAAGGAAAGAGGCAATGGCCTTCATCAATGAGTGGGGACATTGGTATATCCAATACCCCAGATTTACCTACTTCATGTTGGCTAGTTTTGATGGTCATCCCCATCTACTGTCTAGGTGTTGCAGAAAACCAATTGTCCTGATGGAATTTATCTATCAAGCTTTGAGGGTCAACTTCAAATTTGGTACCAAGCACAAGACTGGTTGTCACAAGTTCCCCATGAAGTTGGGCGAGTATAGTTGTCCACATATTGTGGTAGCTAAGGTAGTTTGTGAAGATTTGATTCATCTAAATTTGGGTTTATACACTTCTAGAAAGCATTTTGATCCTAGACACAAGATGCATGCCTTGCTTCCCAATGTTTTTGACAAACATTTTAATTTACTGGAGGAATTTTGGATAGATTTACAAGATGAATATGATCTCTGAAGGAGAAACTATGAAATATTGCCTATCCCACTCATGGTTGAGTATGGGATTAAGGAGGAAATCTTAGAGATGTTATCAAATGATGGGGTAACTTTGGATCCTCAATATGAAGCAGATAATATAGCACCAAATATCTTGATCCAGTGGACTAGAATGTAGAAGAGTCCATCGACATAAAGGAGATTGCAAGACCATTTTTGGATAGAAGCATTCAGTGGGTTATCTTAAGGGCTAACCAACTAGAGGCTCAGACTTCAAAGAAAAGAAAGGCTACAGGTACCACTCAAGGGTACAAGAGGACAAAGAGGGGAATGCTTCTTAAGGAGCCCCTAGAGTTCTTCCCTCCTAATGTTGGAGAGGAAATTGAAATTCTTGCTCAAGATCCTTTAGAGACACATGAAGAAGAAGTGGCAATAGAAGCTGGTGCCTCAACATCTATTGCAGCAGAAGCATCCACTCATCCCCTTGTCATAGAGCAACCAAGTGAGGAAATTCCTATGGGAAGTATCCATAAGGGATCTAAGTTATTGAAGGAGAAGAAGCCCAAAATAGAAATTCATGATATTAACACTGACTCTGAGGCTACCCCATCCGACAAAGAAAGTCATGTGGTGGCATCCCTTGATGTAATAGATGATGCAAGGACTAAGCATGTGTTGACAAAAGAGGACCAATGGAAGTTGTTTGAGGAGGCTAAAAGGGAAGTAGATGCCAAGGCACAAGCTGAGGCACTAGCTAAACAACAAGAGATTGATGCTAATGCACAATCTGATGCATTCAAGCAACAAGAATTGGAAGCTCAGGCCAAGGCTAATGAATTAGTCAAACAACAACAGCATAGGGAGCAAGAGCTCAAAATAAAAGAGGAAAGGGATAAGTTGGCTTTGCAGCAAAGGATTTGTGACCTTGAGGAGGAGAAGGCTGCTCAAAGAAGAGAGAAATAAGCCCTTCAGGCTAAGTTCAAGGTTGTAGAAGAGGCCCACCGAAGAAAAGAAGAGCAAGAATGCTTAGAGAGAGAGGAGGCTGCAGAACTTACTTTACATGAAAAGAAGTCCAAAGAAGCATGGGACTATGTCGAGGAATTGAAAAGACAAAGGGACCAGATGCTAGAGGAAAATAAGTTGGAAGAGGAATGTCTAAAGAAGGAATTTAAAGCCAAAAGGTTGCAAGAACAAAATGATAAGGAAGAGGTTGAGAAACTGGCACAAGAAGAGGCATAGAGAGCAGAAAAATGTGCAAGAGGTTGACTCTTAGCTTGAAAACATAATATTGCAACATTTATCTTCTAAAAACAGTTGCTTCTTCTTCAGCACAAGTGGTCACTACCCCTGTTGTCCCTACATGGTTAAAACTTGACTTGGAAAAGAAGCAGATAGTGTAACCTCAACCTCTTAATTGGGATGAAATGATGAAGGAAATTGAAAAGGAAGACCCAAGAAGGATAGATTTCTTCACTCCACCAAGCTTACAGAAACAAGAGAAATTATTGTTGAATGTGCAATACCAATGGTGGATAAGAACTGGGATGATATGCAAATGACTAATTATCAGTTGGGTGCGGTGAATTTGGGAAGACCTACAAGGAATAAACAAATGAACTTAATTGATATTATAGCTTCCTCTACCAAATCCAAGATGATCAAAGACAAGAAAAAGAAAGATGATCCTAAGGCTCAATTGGATCAGTTGCATAAGTTTTTAAAAGATGTCTCAACTCCAATTTATCAACAAGTTGCTACTCCTGAATCCCCAATCTTACTAACAAAGAAGGAAGCCAATGACTTGGTGTAGATGAAGAGTAAGGTGGGGATGATGGAAAGATGGATTGATAAGCTCAATCATGAGGTTGATGAAGTGATAATTGATAGTTTTAAGATTCATGAAACAACACTTGAGTTGGCAAGAATTTTGAACCAGCATGCTAAAGATTTGGACAAACAAGATGAAAAGTATAAAGAATATATTAAAAAGCTTAAGGACATTAGCAAAGTGCCTAAGTCAACTCTACTTGAGTAGTCAATTCTTGAAGATAATAATGCAGATTTTATTGAGAAAACTATGAAGATAATCGGATACAAATCCAAGTCTATTCATGAGCATAAGAATGAGGTTCAAGAGGTGAGTAAGGACTTGAACCAGTAGATTGATGAATTGGAGGCAATAGTGGAAATTTTGGTTAATCTAGATACCTCGGTCAAGGAGGGTCTTTCTTTGGATAAGATGAGGGAGAAGTGAAGTAGTAGGTTTGAAGAGGTAATGCAAAAAGGGGATGATGGAGAATATTTGTTATTAGATAGGTTTATGGACATCAGGGAAGAAGTAAAGGCTACTAGAAGGGAAGTGATCAAATTAAAGGAGGTGCAGGGATTGGTTTCAACAGAGTTAGAGAGGATTAAATTTGAGGATGATTGGTTGGATGGGCCTGATTCGGATACCCTTAAACAATTGTTCTCTAATTATGATGAGTACATCTTTGAGCATGCAACACATAATTGAGTTGACAGTTGAACACTCTCTTCACTTGACACAACATCTTCTTCTCTCCTCTTTTGTAGGGTTTTGATATGAACTTGACTCCAGTTCCATCTTCTTCCTTGGATGTTAGAATTTTGTGCAATAGAGTAATTAGTCTTGGAACTAAAGATCAGCAGTCCAGTCCTCCATTTAGTTTTGGTTCCTTGATTTGTGGAATTGGGTTTTTGATTGAGAGAAACTTATGCATGACAATGTCTATATGTATCTCTTGGCTCTATTTTGTAAAGTTTGGCTCTTTGAAGGAATATTAGCCACCTGATGATAGCAATATGAATCATAGTTTTAGAATTTCATAGCTATTAGTAAGATACTTTGGAAAGTTCGGTTGAACTTGGTTACATTTTACAATTCTTATACATTTTTACATGTTAAGTTTGGACATCTTTGTTAAGATTAATGATTCATAATAAATTTGTATGTCAGTGACTTGTTGTGCCTAAATGTTTTCTATTTTATGAGAATCAATAGAGGAAACTAGATTCAATATTATCTCATCGAATTATTTGTGAATGAAATTGTCGTTACATCTATTTGATCTTTGTTTTAATGATGAGTGAATGGTTTGTTTTAAGTTTTGAAGTAAAAGTTTAATGAATGGTTGTGATTGTGAATTAGCACTATGAATGTGTTCAATGGTGTATATTATTCTATGGATTGCATCATGTTGTAGTTTTTATTAGGTAAAGAAACACTCATTATTGATATGCATGTATGGATATTAAGAAGTTTTGTTCATGTTCTTCCATTTCAAGGCTCTAATTTATCTTTTTATCTTTATTTAAACCCCCTCAAAATTAGGTTAGTTGATCTAATGCAATTTTGTTCCCCATTACCAACAAAGGCCCCCTTGTATATTACAGTTATATTTACCATTGAGCAATATCAGCACAGTTGAGAAGCAACTACTAGGGCCTTGGGAGTTAGATTACTATATGTTGTCTTTCTCTTTCAAGAGAAATATAATAGCGATATTCTGTTTAATGTTGTTGTGTTGTTTTAACCATCAACACATCCCACCACCTATCATACACCGATTCATCCATGGTGTTCTAAACATGCCCATTTTTCCCTTTGCCCGAAACTGAAGCCCATCTACCTCCTTAGTTAGCGCACAAATCTACGTACATTGGATCAAACAAATGTGTGGGATTTGATAGCCTTGCAACCCTAAATGACCAATTGAGAGCATTAACTCTTCACCACCTCCTTCGTTATCTCCACTGAGCAACTTTCCTTGTGCATCCCTCCAAATTTAATCATACTAAAAAGCACATAAATTAGAGACTAAGGTTCATTGGATGCTCCACATTCTCGCATATCCCACTCATTCTCATTCCTTTTGTTTGCGTTTATTTTGGAGTGTTCGTTTAGTTACTCACCCATACCGATTCGGCTCTCCACACTTCTTTGTTTGGATTTGCACTCTTGAGAGGTACCTTTCTCTTTTTGGTGAGGTTTTTAACCTCAATCAAATTGTACCAGTTCCTTTCAATTCAACGGTATTCTTCCATGTACTTATATCATTATGTTATTTTTTGCACAAACTTTCATTGTGCGAATTTATCTTTGAAAAATACTAATATTAGAAAATGTGGGGAGGATTTCACTACTTTTCATTTTGTATATACTCATCCATGCACTTGTAATCTTTTGTTCTTCATTGGATGGCATTTTAATCTACATTTTAGTTTTTGAATTTTCTTCCTGAGACAAAATATGAAAAGGGTTCAATTGTTTTGAAATAAAATATGATAAAGGTTTAATTTGTTTTTCATTATTGTTAGATTCTTTTGACGAAATATGGAAAGTGTTTCACTAGTTTTTTGCCATGCACTTCTATTCTTAACTGGGTTTTGATGTAGGAGCATCCAGCAGTGTAGGGCAATCTTGTATAACCCAAAAAAATATTTTTCCTTAATTTCTTTAGTTTTTTTTAGTTCCATGATGGCACTTAAGGAGTGTAAGATAGTCTAAAGTCAGAAAAGGTGAAAAATGGTCACTTACTATTTTTTGTAAGTTGGCCTAAATGGGCTTGTATGGACCTGAAAATTTACCCCAAGGAGCATAACTAAAAAACATTCTCGGTCACAAAAGAATCATCTCAATACCTTGCATGGTTTGGGAGATATTATAGTTTTTTTCCCAAGAAATTTCTCCAATGCAACTTCAAATTCAAATATGAAAACCTTAGAGGCCCCAAAACAACTCAAAAAGTGGACGAACCGATCTCTGATGGTTTGACGTTATAGATCTCTTCGAGATTTTTCCAATGATATGTTATAATAGAAAATCAGACACTCGGATCAAAAGTTATGGCCCCATGAAGTTGCCCCTCTAAAAAATGAATTTCATTAAAATATTTTCCTAGGAAAGAAATCAAACAACAATACTTTTGGCACCAAAAACAAAGGGAAAGTTACACTTTCTAAAACATTCTAGGGCGGTTTTGGGTAAAATAAAAGGGAATAAGTGGGAGTTGTAAAAGGTGGCTCCATTAGTGTAGATTGTGGCTCCGATTAATCTATTTTGTTTTCAGAGTTGATTTTGTTGTAATGAATCAAAGCCCATGAGGTTGTAGCATGTAAGTTTTGAATATGTAATTTCATTTGCTGAAAATAATTGAAAGTGAGTTATTTTTGTGTTTCACATCTTCTATGTTGGCATCTATTGTTATGATTTGTATGGGTTTCAGGTGGTGTGGCCCTCATCAGATTTAACTAGTTTAACTAGTTTAATATGGGAATAAGGAATGGGTTTAACTAGTTTTTCATTATTACATTGTTATTCTAAAATATGAAAGTGGTTACTGGTTTTAATATCGAATATATTCTTGCATGCACTTATATTAATGTGTTCTTTGTTGCACTATAATTCACACTACAAATTCCTTTTTATATTTGACTGTTACTACGAATATTCTTTATCATTTTGAGGGTTTTCTGTTGTGCACTTCTATTCATGTGTTTGTCATTTCACAAACTTTAACTCTCCAATTTGCTTTTAATATTCATTTTTTATTACGAAATATGAAAATGGTTTCACTAGTTTTCATTTCAAAGATATTCTACCATGAAATTATATTTTTTTGTTCTTCCTTGCATAATAGTTCACTCTGTGAAATGCTTTTTATAATTGATTGTTACTACCAAATATGGGAAGGGTTTTGGTGGTTCACAATTAGAGGGTTTTCTACCATGCACTTGTATATGTGTGTTTGTCATTATACAAGATTTAACTATGCAATTTTCCTTTAATATTTTTTTGTTATTCCCAAATATGAAAATGGTTTCACTGCTTTTCATTTCGAAGATATTCTGCTATGCAATTCTATTATTCTATTCTTCCTTGCACAAATAAATGAGAACAAGATATAGATTCTATTATTAGAAACAGTCTTGTTACTTGTACTCGATATTATAGACATTGAATGAGTGTGATGAAGAACCTCTTAACAAATGATCCTATGCTGCTTGGACATGTCAATGATTACTTTTTTGTTACAGAGTTTCAGAACAAAGGAAACAAACATGACCATGGGCTAATATGGATTAAAAATACATCAATATATGGAAATTCATCTGACAATGAAATTGAACAATTCATAGACAAGTACATTCCATGCAATACCAACTTGATTCAACATACATTTGCAAAAATACAATGACATCACCATACAAAAAGCTACAAAAAATCTAGCAAAATGCATTACAAATACAATATTCCAATTGCACCAATGAGAAAAATAAAAGTACTTGTGTGAATGGTGGATCTAGACTTGCACAAACATCAACAACAAACACAATATTAGTCAATTATACAAATCCAAATTACCATTCCCCATAAGATTTGTTTGAAGCATGAAGAACAAGAAACAAAGAAAATAAACCAAATGAAAGCTATCTAATCTTGCTCAAAACACTCAAACCCTCAATCCCATGGGGGGAACTGGTGCTATTTTGATGCAGAAAATAGCCCTTTCCCAATTCCTTGCAAGCTTGATGATGATCAATGGTGCTCCTTGATAAAATTTTCCATAACCTAGCTATGGTGGATGAAAATTATGAAAACCTTGATGAACAATGGATGAACCTGCATAAAAATGTGTAGATAATGACTTTGCATAAGTTGTCGATCCCAAATTAGTAAAAAAAACTCTCAATTTATAGAATCCAAGGATGGAAGAATGAGAAAAAAGAATGAATGTGGGACTAAAGATCAACCAATAACACAATTCCACTTGTCAACATGCTATTGAAGAGAGGTGGAGCACATTTTGATGAATGTGCACATAAATTTCATTAGGTGGAGATTTGATATTCAAAAGTTAGCTTGTGGAGGAAGATGTGGAAGAGGAATTATTGCCACTTGGCTCAAGAAAAAGGACTTGTAAGAGTCATAAATGTCAAGTTGGAGGATAAGACATTTAGGAGGGAGAATTCAAATTTGAAGAATATTCCAACTTGATGCATTTTTTGAATGAATAGAAGAATTTATCAATTAAATTGATTTACTTGTGCAAGTTGCAAAATCTAGAGGATTTTAGGGATTAGTGTTAGGATTAATCATGTTTTGATTAACTTAGATGAAGATTAGTTGATTTGACATTTTGACTTAGATTTTTGGATTTAAATAAATCAAAATGAGAGGAATAATGAATATTAGATTTAATTAAATAGAGTTGGATTTATTTAATTAAAGGGGATGGTGTTAGATTTAAATCAAATAAAGGTTAGTTTATTCAATTTAAAGGAGATGATTTTAGAACTTAATTGAATAAAATGAATTATTTAATTAAAAGATGGACATTAGGATTAATTAAACAAAATAATTTATTTAATTAATAGGAGATAATGATTTAATTAGATAAAATTGATTTATTTAATTAAAAGATGAAATATGATGAATTTAATCAAATAAAGATTATTCGATTAAATGGTTAGCAACAAAGTGATTGAGGATGAACTGGTGTTAGTAAATTAGGATCAAGTGCACGGGATCAACCAGTATATTTTATGTGTCTACAACTTGAACGCATTATAATAGTGGATGAAGTTACAAAGAGTAACTTGACAAAAATTCAAAATGCAATCAAACAAGAAGAATTCGATGACTCTTTTACCTTTGACTCATTTTTGGACAAGCTATGTATGACTGAAAGTGATTACATAAAAGCCATACAGTCTAAACTCAAAAAGTCAACTATGTTCCTCAAAAGGAAACCTGCTCACACATGGAATAATAGTTTTACTATCAAAATACCCGAACTTTGGCAAGCAAACACCAATACACAATATGTTCTTAATGCTTATGCTGTTGCAACTTACCATTCATCCTATATGACAAAAGTAGATAACTCGTTGACATATTCTTTCAAAAGAATATGTAAAGAACACGAAACGATGAAAATAGATGTTATAAAAATGATACGAACTCTAGGAAATACTTTACTAAACTTGCAACAAATGTCCACTCATCTTGCCAATCACTTTACTCTTTCCCTACCACTAAATTCAAGTTCAAGAGAATACGTTTTCATAAACACAGGACATGCACAAGAATGAACATTCATTCTGAAACCAATATTACTTCTGAAATTAGAACCAGATGAATCAAATAACATAATGTGCTTATCAGTTATCAATCATTATTTGCATCGACCTCCAAATATGCAGTATTTATGCCTTGTCGAATTCACATGAGAACATAGAATCACAAAGAATAAAGGTGTAAAAACAAGGGAACCTGCTATCATTTGATTTGTGAAATATAATAAACATCTTGACTACGAAAACTATTACAGGGAAAAATTATTGTTGTATGTTCCTTTTATCAATAATGAAGACACATTTTATCAAGGATTTAGATCAATTTTAGAAGCCTATACTTTTCACCAACAAATGATAAAATAGAACGAGTCCAGATACTTGTACAATTTTAATAGTGTTTGGGGAAATCTTGATGAAGCTGCTAAAGAACTAGAAAATGAATAGGCATTGTTAGAGCCAAGTAAACAAAAACCTATCTATAATGAGACTAAACAAAACAATATTGACACTGACATAGAATGGTTAAAGCATAAACAACAAACAAGTAAAATGGACATTGGTTTATAGCTTGTACAAAACCTAATACTTCTCAAGAACATAGAATACTATAAACTAAGGAGAATGCTAAACCAAGAACAA
Organism: Sequoia sempervirens; assembly: GCA_007258455.2. Classification (NCBI taxonomy): domain Eukaryota; kingdom Viridiplantae; phylum Streptophyta; class Pinopsida; order Cupressales; family Cupressaceae; genus Sequoia; species Sequoia sempervirens. The sequence goes on along the minus strand of VDFB02058242.1, from coordinate 638,034,593 downwards.
TGGGAAATTGTTAAAGACATAGCCACAAAAAAGAGACTAGACAAGAAAAAACCAATTTCAATTTTCTTGACAGGAGTAAGAATAGGCAAGACATTGACAACTAGACTAATTTTTGAAATGTTGATCCATCTATATGATTTTGATCCTCTATATAATCCATTGAAATAGAAAGGATTAATTATAGCCTATACATGAAAAAAACATATAAGCAGGTGGATCAATAATACATTCTACTTTACAAATTTCTATCAATAAATCCTCTTACACAATTCTTAGCAATGAAAACCTTGACACTTTGTAAAAGAAGTGATCAATTATCTATTTTATTTCTAGATGAGGCCTCTCTGATAGGCAGTAGATTCTTACACTCTATAGATAAATGAATGCAACAAATTAAGTATTTACCGAACAAATATTTTGGGGACATTGACATGGTTTTTTGTGGTGATCTCTATCAAGCACAACTAGTTTGGACAACCTTATTTTCAAATATCCTATAATCGACAAGCAAATAGTGCCATACAATTTTTGGAAAGATCATGTACAACGTTATGAACTACAAACAATTATGTGTCAAAGAAATTTAAAAAATTGTTACTATTCTCAACAAAATATGACTAAACACACAAACCACTGAAGATATAGAATTTATTAATAATAATTGTTTATGACCACCACCTATGGATCCTATATTCCCTTATCTTTTTGAAATAAATAAGTCAATTACATTGCATAACAACAAAAATTTATCCATTGTTTCTGGCCAGGAAATTGTTATTGATGTGGTTGACGAATACGAGGAAAACTATGGCAATACATCAACAACTACGAACAAACTTCTAGAAAAACAACTTGTACTGAAACAAGGTATGCTTGTAGAATTGTATGCAAGAAATTACAATATTGTAGATGGACTTGTCAACAAAGTAGGAAGTATTTTTTGACAATATACAACTAATAACAATGTAGATGTTATCTAGATTGAGTTTAATCACAATAAAATTGGTAGACAACAATCGACCAAACTCCAACATCTATACACAGATGTAGTATCAAAAAAAGGGTAACTATATTACGAGTAGAAAAATATTTGTCCAACACAAAATTCATGTCGCATATAACAATACAGAAATAGTTTCTTGTGAAACTTGCATGCACAAGAACCATGAAGGAGGTGGATGTCACATCCAGAAGACACTCTCAACCACAAACACATATAACAGACATGCTCAAATGTGTGCTACTGCACAATATCATTAATTCATAACATGATTACAATCAATATATCGAACGCTGTTGCATTCATGATCACTTGATCATTACATTTGCTTGATGCCTTTGCTTTACAATTGCCTCAATATATAGAAGTCTTAGAGATTACAAAGAACATTCTAGAACATAGGCCGACTTGTTATCACTTGACAAATATTTAATATTTTTCATGTTTATCCTTATCTCTTAATTACTCTAGAACTTTCTAGACCTTTACATTTCATGCCATTTGATATTCATGGTGCGGGAGAAATTACATATGCCAATACTCCCCCTTAATTTCGACCGCATATTTTTCATTCCCAAATTTTATTTTCCAAATCTTGTCTTTCAAGTCTACTGAAGCCTCACTCAAATCTTTTCTTGCTTAATACCTTCAAACTATCTTCAAAATCTGTTGATCTCTTTCTTCAACTCTTACCCACTGCTGCCGCAATCCTTCAAACCTTGACCATCAAATATTTCAAAACTTCAAATTGGAAGTCTTCTCTGCAAACTTGCTATCTATAACTTTCCATCAAACCTCTCTTGATTTCTTTCATCTTCAACATATGAACATTTCCACTTGAACAACCTTTTGAACATACCTGTCATCTTTTGCCAACTCAATCCGTAATACCATCCACAATCCATTTGCATGCTTCCTGTATTTGTCTTCTCTCTTTGCCAACACATTTTCTCTTAATGATTTCTCAAACCACATATTCTGCACGGATGTAGATCCCAACATGTATCTTTTGCATGACCTTTCTTGTTACAATGACAACATTGCACACATTTCATTTCTTTAACAAATTTGGTTACAACTGTATTATTTCCTTTACCTATACCACATATCCAAGACCTTCATGCTTTGGCCTCATTATTGGCTTAATTGGCTCTCTCATACCTTGACCATACTTTCCTAGTCCTTATCCTTTGTATCCCATTATTTCCATGATCTTTAAACCAACATTTTTTTCATTTCCACTACATCTAACAACATTATCTGTTTGACAATTTTTATCACAAATTTCTTCAGCAAAAACACATTTATCAATGCACGAATTCAAATCTTCTGTACCACAAGAAACATCACATATGGATTTCCTTGCCTTCAAACATTGATTCTCTTCATTCAATCTTGATATTTCATTTTTGTATAAACTAATCTCTTCTTCTAATTTCTTCGCCTTTTCTTCTAGATTATCAACCAATTTCACTCTTTGTACTAATTCCTCATTCCTTGTACTAATCTTATCAAACAATTTTAGTTTTTCTTCAAGCTCTTTATTCTTCTCTTTAAGTTTGGATGAATCCTTCACCTGCAAATTATGTATTTGTTCCACAAACTTTAACCTATCATCTAACTCTTCAATTGCCTCTTTACAATCACTAATTACATTTAAAAGGCTACATTTTTCTGCTCCCATTTCTTTTCTTAATTTTCCAATTCTTTTTCTAAAAAATCTTTTTCACATTGTAAATTTGTATTTTCTTTCTTCACCTTTATTAATTCTTCTTTTGAATCTTTTGTTTTCTCTTTCTTGACTCTATCAGCTTTTCCCATTGCAATAAACAAATAGACTTACCTTATTCAACTTTGTGTGCTTTCAACCTTCAGCCTCCTTTCACTAACTAGATCTTTACAAGCTGCAGTTATTACTTGACTTCCATTCTGCTATGTATTCTTTTTAAAAAAAATCCAACAATGACAACTTTTACAGTCTTCAAGATTTCTTCACAATTTTGTAATTTCACTAAATAAAAACCTTAACATAATAAACCCTTACCTTCTGTGAAAACTGCAATCCTTCTTTATTCAGCTCCAAACATCATTGGACATTAGATCACCATTGATCTCTTCAGTACAATCTATATCTATAGATCTCCATGAAAATTCAAATCTGGTTGCGGCCTTTCCTTCACAGGCAACTACTTTTAGTGATTTCTGGACTTTGAAATGGCTGCACCCTTCATAAACTAGCGAGGCTTAAACTGCAACCTCCTTTGGCGTGCTTTGCAATCATCCCTGGCTGCATCTCTTTCTGGGCAAACCTTTACATTATAAACTCATAGAAATTTTACTCCTTGCAAATTCAAGAAACTCTGCAACTTTAAACTGGACAGCGATCTCCAACCAATCTCCAACACTGTCGTTTTCTCCACACCTGCAGCTTTTATACCTCCCAGTGACCAACAGACTTTCCTTGCTATCGGGTCCTCAAAAAATCCAAAACAGTGACTTCTTCAAGGCTGTGATACCTTCGATCTCCTTTGTTATTATTTCACAGTGACCTCTCCTTTGCTAAACTTGACTGGTGGCTAGCTGCAAATCTCATACATGGCAGCCATGACTTTTCTTTCTTCTAGATCTCGATCCAGCTCTGATACCACATGAAAGAGGTGGATGTCACATCCAAAAGACACTCTCAAACACAAACACATGTCTATGTAATAGACATGCTCAAATCTGTGCTGCTGCACAATATCATTAATTCATAACATGATTACAATCAATATATCGAACGCTGCTGCATTCATGATCACTTGATCATTACATTTGCTTGATGCCTTTGCTTTACAATTGCCTCAATATATAGAAGTCTTAGAGATTACAAAGAACATTCTAGAACATAGGCCGACTTGTTATCACTTGACAAATATTTAATATTTTTCATGTTTATCCTTATCTCTTAATTACTCTAGAACTTTCTAGACCTTTACATTTCATGCCATTTGATATTCATGGTGCGGGAGAAATTACATTTTCCAACAAACCATTCATAGATTCTAAGGTCTGGCACTCAATGGCCTCACTTTTTATCTGCTTAGAGTCAAAGCACATGGTCTAGTGTACACCACATTGTCCCGAATATGCAATATCAACTCATTATATCTATTAAATCCATTGTCAAAACAAAATTTCAAGGTCAAGAGCAACGTTGTAAGTGAAATGCAGCAACTGGTGATAGAAGAAAAATGGCAGTTCCAATCCAAGAACATCACAAAAATAGACACATCAATATCTATGTTTCTTTGAACACACGCAGTCTACAATCCCATATAGATGGCATTGTCAATGACTATGACTTCATGAAATCTGATATAATATGTCTACAAGAAAGATACTCATCTGATTCTCATATCATTCAAAAATTAGACCAATTCTTATGTTTCCCAATGTATATTAGATATGGTATAATGATATGTATCAATAAATCAATACAAATGACAAAAACAAGTTATTTTCATAATGCTAACATCAAAGCTATACAACTTGAGTTAATTGTACATAGTCACAAATTCAATCTCATAAATCTATATGTGCCACCTCGCACAAGGCTTCGTGCAATTATTGACAAAATCATAAAAGTAGTTAACCAAAGAGAGCTTAAGGATAGAATGATAATTGTTGGAGATTTCAACATGAATATGGAAAAAGACAATGCAATAACAAAAGAACTAGAAGCCTTTTTGCAAAACAACAATACACATTTTCTTCTTGACAGAAATAATGCCTTTTCACAATCCTTGATTGACCATGCTTGGTCAAACATAAACAAAAATTGTTTTCAAATATAGAAAATAGATACCTATTGGAGTGATCATTGTAAAATTACTCTTTTGTTGAATTTGCAAAGCCATGCTCATAGTACATGACATAATTTCCACATTATCTTTTATTAACAACATTGAAGCAAAATATCTGATAATTTCCCTAACCTCTATATTGTTTATATTTTTTACTCAATTGATTTTCCTGCTGACAAAATTCTTAATTCAATTTTGATACAGATGAGTAATAACAAAATGACACAAAAAATGGGAAGAGAAGCAGGTCACAAAAACAAGAAGTGTGTAAAAAATCACAATAACAAAATACAATCTTGTTGCATATTCACTTACTCTTCTTTTGCATTTAATTTATTACATGGATCAAACACAGAAACTGCTAGGAAAGTATCCATAGGCGATCTGAATGATTGGAAAATAGGAGAAGTTTTTGAAGTTGATGTGCTTGTCACCTACAAAATGTCACTAGACAAAGCAAAAAACTCAAAACAAATTCTACATGCCGACCTAGCTGAATCTAAAGGAGACATGATAGTGACAGTGAATGTAACAGGAAATTCATTGCAAAAGTACGAGGATAAAATATGGCCAGGTACAAGTATCCACATAATAGGATACAAACTTGGCCCAAATGAATGTGTCTTGATCGTGGATGAGTCCACTATTATAGAAAGCATCATTGGAGTCTACGAGCGATGTGAATTCATACCAAGTACTACAATAAAAATGCTTTTGCACAACAAAGAAAATACACCGTTGGCAGTGTAGGTATAATTGTTTATGGGTACAAGAAGACAGCCTTCCAACTAATCCTAGACATCAAAGATGGTAAAATATAGCTAGATAAAGCAGAGGTAACAAACAAACATAGGTTATTGGCTATTAGTTTCTCCTAACTTTATGTATCGTTACCCATTTTTTTAAATGGTAAACTAATAATTTCCTTGTTGGCATGATCACAGTTACAAATACCCTTTGCATATGCAGATCGCTTTGCAAAAATAGAAGAGCTTCTATAGAACAATAAGAGCCACATGCTCTTGCTAAAGAACATTGCAAGACACATTGAAGCCAAACTCGACATTTTGCACACATGTCAATCCACTTTCTTAACTCCCCTCAATGTACTTTCTTAGTACATTGAAGCCAAACCCGACATTTTGCACACATGTCAATCCACTTTCTTAGCTCCCCTAAATGATGTTAGTACTATGACCTGTCTATAGGAATTGCTCTCTACCACATATGAGGTATGCTTAATTATTTATTTGTTCAATCACAACTTATGTTTATTGGTGTTTTTATTAAATATATTTTATAGCATGTGTTTTCCCTCTCGGGTCTATGACAAATTGAAATTGTCAATGCTTGTTCGATTCCCTTTCATCCAACCTATTCAGTGTGTAACTAGACAACATCAATTGATTCAATCACTAGAGACAACAATGCTCGGTGTACTAATTGTGACAAAGAAGCTGCATACAATTATAATCACTTTCTAAAATGCATTATAATAACAAAAAATTATAACAATATGCAGTGTACTTTGCAAAAGGAGATGATTCAAAGGTTGCTTCCAGAAGTCTACAAAACAAGCTACGAAGAATACCTGAAAAAAAATCCCAAATAGTCCTTGCTTTGTGCCACTTTCAATATCTTTCTACCTTTAAATTGAGCCAGAACAATATCATTCTGGATATATAAACAACCTGGAAAGCTGGTGAGCTGATAGGAAAACAATCTAGCCGTTGTTTTTGGCAAAAACAATTTTCTTTGCCTTCGTGTTTTGCACTATATACCTTCTACAAGAATAAAGGTAGCTTGTTCCTTATTACATTGGTATGGCATCAAACAACTGTTTTCTACCAGATTCTATTACCTTGAAACTTATTTTGTAAACTTTTCCTTCTTAAAAGGAATAATATTTCCATTTTATCAGAATATAATTGTATCTTATTATATTATTAGTCCCTGCCTTAAGGCGGAGACTATTGTTTTCACCTGCATTTTCCCTACATTAAATTGCATTTGCTATGCTTCTTTGGCCAATCACATTTTATTCTATAATTTGAATTTAATAATTTATTTTTTATATTTATAAATTAGCATTTATCTCTTTTTTAATTGGTAAGAGCCACTCTATAACTCATTTTTCTTTACAAAAATTAAAAAAATAAGACGACAGATAAATTTGGGCGGATATTTTGACATTAAATGGGAATTGTGCTGGCTGCTGGAGAGTACAGAATCACTAATTAATGCATTGAATGCCACTGTATTTGTGGAGAAGCTGGTGGAAGCGTTGGATTGCTACGCATGTTGATTGTGCTTTGTTTATTATTGAATAACCCATTACATAGGAATGTAAAATCTTTGTTTGTGTTCATCTGAACTTGAAACTCTCCGCGCTCTATGCATGTTAGGGCAACAAGAATATCCATCTGTGTCTACGGTCAGAGTCTGGAAATCTGGAGCGACATCTTTCTTGAAGTATGTTTTTAATTTCTCATAACTCTCTGCTGTTTTTGGCGTCAAATTGGAACACTCACTGTTTTACAGCTGCTCTTTGGCACCAGCAGATAGCTAGGGTTGTGAGACTCTGGTTTTACAACTGCTAATTCTTTTTCTTGAAAGTTTGTCAAGCTTCTTCAACAAATCTATTGTATGCAAATATGGTGGTACGTTCCAGGAAATGATATTTTTTGAAACCCTTATTGAGTATTTTATATGCTTTTAACAGGCCGTGGGGAGATAAGAAAATGGAAAAGATTGTGGAATGCGTATGACCATCGAGCAGTATCCCATGTCCAATAAGCTCTGCCTGGAGCATAATGACTCAAGGCCATTGTACAGTTAAAATATTTACACATGCTTTTTTGTTACCCTTTCTTTTTGCTATTTGGGATTGCTAACTTGACACTGATAAGGACCTGCTACAAGGTTTAATGAACTGTTTCTCCTCTTCAGGTTTCATTTATAAGTCTTATAGTCTTGAGAATCTGTTCTTTGTTTTGCAACGAAAATTCGTTTGGCCATGCCTTATCCCTTGAAAGAAGTTGTGCATAGTATGCGCCTCACTCATATTATGAACACAGAAATATACTTCCATTTAATTTGTGTATGAATTTAATATCTTTGCATTTACTTTTTTATAGAATTTTGATTTTTACTTTAGTTTCAACCTTGAATGGAGTAATTTTAGTTTTTAACTCATTTTTCCCAGTTCCTTGTTTGTCCCAAAAATTCTCCTTGTCACTCTTTTCCTCTTCTCCATTGACCCAAATACTAAATTTCTTGGCTAGAGTACACACCATATGTTTGTAGATGACTGTTTCTGAATAATTTAGGCTAGTTGCTGAGTCACGTGCTTCTGTTGTTGAGTTATAGTGTTATCTGGGTTTCATCTTCATGTCTATACTTGCAAATGGGCTTTGAAAAAACACAAGTCCTTTTCTATTTATGAGTAGATGACGGGAGACAGAAGTATGGGTGACAGAAGTATGAGTGACAGTTGAACCACCCCACCTTCCCCATAAACAAGTCAAAGTTTAGTGCATGCAGGATAAAAAGAGCCAGCGAAGAGTGTTGTCGATACACAATGAATGGCGTACAGAGTGCCTACTTTGTTTAAGAGATCTTATGCCCCTGGATATGCATCCAATTCAGGCCTACAATCTTTTTTTTAACTCATTTCATCAACCCAAATCTGAAATTAAGGGCATTCCTTATCTTTTTTGAAGGAATTGAGCACCACTAAAATCCATGTTTTACCCCCAACCAGGCAGCTTTTTAAGGAACAGGGCACCACTCAAATTAGCTTTTTGTGTTGAACATTGAAGTATAAGTAGTATGCTCCAATTCTTTTGTTACAACTTCTGTGCATTTGGTAGAAAGACATGTAATTGAAATTATCATCTCTTTATGGATTACTCTGTTTTACAAGTAGATTAGCAGAGAGAACATCGCAACAATACCCATGAATCGAGACAAACACATGAGTACCCAAGAATCAAGTGTATGCTTGGTAGTTTGAAATCACTTATGCACACTAGAATCATGACAGTTTCTTAAAATCATATATTCAAACTAAAAGAATGCTTAAATTTTCTAACAAAAGTAAAACTAGAGATGGAATTCAAACTAAAATGCTGTCTGCAAAAAAAATCCTATAAATTCACTGAAGCAATGCCCAATTGGACGGAGTGCTAAAGCAAAAGAAGAAACCACAGAGGCTAAGCAAACAATAAATTCCAGAGGAAGTTGACAAGAAATAATTTGTATGACACAAACCCCCAATTCTTTTTGTCGGTGGCGTAAACTCTCACATTTTATTGAATATAACAAGATACAAAAATGTTGCCAGCTAGGTTCATGCAACCACGCGTAGGAGGAGGAGCTACTTTAGAAGACTAACTGTTATATTGATTACAAAACAGCTGTCAAAAAAACATTAATGAACAATGATTAGTGGAGGATGCTACGTGTCAAGAATGATGCAACCATGTCAAAAATGATGTGGTGGTTGATTAAGCCTTAACAATTTCATTTCTACATTTAGTAGTCTCTACCTTGATCCTGATGAATAACTTCTTAGAATCGACCAAAAAAAGTATTGCAACATTTCTTGAACTATTAGCATAATACCCTACGTTACTTAAGGTCTTACATATTTTTGCATTGAAAAGATTTATTTTAATTTTTAAGGGTTTTTAAAGCATCAATGTAATGGGTTGTTTAACTTAAGCTGAAACGTATGTCTTCATAAACTTTTTTGGAATTTTTTGTTATATTATGAAGGGTTTGTAAATCATTAGAATTGCGCTGAGTGTAGTTGGAATACCATTTGTTACATTGTTCTCTTGCCCTCATGAGCTGCGCTTGGCCTAATTTAAGCATCTGTAAGCATTCTTTAGTTCAATCTTGACCTAATTAATGCATTTGCTAGAATTTGTTTACATCAATCTTTGGTTAAGCAAAGCATTTGTGGGGTTGTTTTACTTGTATGTTAGCTTAATGAAAAAAAATTTAGGCTTGTTTTTCTTGTATGCTGGTCTTACGAAAGCCTTTGCAGGCATTCCTTCGCCATTATTTGGGCCTGACGAAAGCATTTGTAGGCCATTTTCCACTTAAGGCTTTCTCAAATTATAGTCTCTGTAGGGATAATTATACTAGAACTTTGTCTAATTAGAGTCTTTATAAGAATTCTTTTTCTCTTATCTTGTACCACTCGAAGCATTTATATGTATTTTTTTTTCAACCTTGGCCATCCCAAGGCATCTATTGCTTTTAATGATTTTCAAACAAAGCAGCTATTGCAGATATTTTGGTTGTGTTTTAATATATTTAATTATTTTGATTTTCAAACAAATTGGCCATTACAGATATTTTGGTTGTATTTTTATTTATTTAATCATTTTGATTTGTACAAAAGCATTGGATTGCTACATGTACAACTCCAATTGTTCAATAAGCGTTTCATATGTTCGGCTGGCCAATCACACCCTATAATTTTAAAATATTTCTCTGTAATTCTATAAGTTGAATTTAACAACATATTTTTTATATTTTAAAATTACTATGTATATGTTTTCCTATTGGTAACAGTAGATCTATAATTCATTTTCCTCTAAAGAAATTAAAAAAGTAGAATGACAGATAAATTTGAGCATATATTTTAGCATTAAATGCAAATTGTGAGAGGTTCGCTGACAAGCTGGTGGCTACAGAATCACCCAATGCATAGTTAATGCATTAAAATGCCATTGTAGTTAAGGAGAATCCACTAGTGTTACAACCTCCCCAGACTACAGTTTAAAATTTTCAACTGACAACTAACTTTCAGCTGAACTGCAACTAACTTGTTTTCGAAACTAGGGTTTCCAATTGATCCAACTAACTCAAAAATGCAATTAAAAAGTGTTTTCGAAACTAGGGTTTCCAATTGATCCAACTAACTCAAAAATGCAATTATCTTTTTAATTTTCAGCTTCAATTCACATGAATCGTTCAACAGTTTTCCACCTACTGTTCATGGCAGATCAATAACTAAATAACTGCCAAACTAGGGTTTCATTTGTAGCTAATCGGAAAAGAGATTTCAATTCAGATGTCGATACATTATACACTTCATCAACTAACTTTTAATTTCATTTTCAGCTGAAAAGAAACTATTAACTATAAACATCTAACAGGAAATTGTAGAAGAATAATACTTACTTCTCTTTGCTCCCAAAAGATAACTAATAATTACTACAACTATGAAACAATACAACAGCTGAATAAATTCAAGTAACTATCTCCCTAAGTATCTGAGAATCTTACAATGTTCATTAACATAAAGAATAGCATTCATGGCATAAATGAAATAGAAATTCAATTACCATTGCATGTACCTGGATTTACGAGAGAGGAAGAAATCCATTTGACATCATCTCCATACTATCATACTTGGGAATCTTTATCGAGGGAAAGAGAATTATCATCAGGGGCTTTACCGCCAACCAAGACCTACTGGTATCCCGAGTTTCTTCAACTGAAGAACCCGCCCTTCACGAGGGTAATCAACATGGATCGATTTATCATCATGCCTCTGAGCCTGGTGTCAAGGACCTATACCTCCTGATCGACCTAACTAAGGGTACCTCCCAACTAGAAAGGCCACTCTGATCAGTGGTATATCCGATACTTGATAGCTGACAAATGCTGAATCTAGCATTGTACCTTGGCCAAGGATTTTAATAGAACTGGCACTCCTGTGCCGATATCTTTGACACTTCTGTGTCGATGTCTCTGACACTATTGTGCCGACATCTCTGGCACTATTGTGCCGTCAGCATTCACCCTTGCTCGACAAGATGTCGTTTGTTCCAAGATTTAAATTATAATGCCCAGATTAAATTTCATTTCTCATTCAACAGGATTCAAAAATCAGTCATCTTCTTCAGATTTACAGTTTAAACGAAAATATTGTCTGGCTTAGACAAGCTCATTCCCCACAAAGAATCATAAGTAAAGTTTCAAGTCATAAGGGAACTCATAGTCTGTTCCCCTTCTTATAATAAGTTTTGTCGATATCTCTAAAGGAGAGAGAGAGACTGGGTAAATGAAATTTCTCTTCATTTTGTTATGGTTATCCTCTTGGCTTTAATAAATTAATTTTATCTTCGAAAGGAAGAGAAAGAATGTTTCAGCATCATCATCTATCATTTCTTTTAAGGCTACCTAAAAAAAAAAGGTTGTTTCATAGAGCACTTAAGCACTAAACGATATATTCCATTAAGTGGTCATTCAAACCTTGCCATACTAATTCATATTTTGGTCTCAAGTTTAAATTATAATAACAGGTTCGGACATCATTTTCTTTAAATTCAAGTTATGCCTTAGCCCTAATTTATACAGATGAAATGAGTGATTGTTACAACAATGAGGATTCCAAGACACTCCTTTATAATTTATTCCCAAGCAAGTCTCGATTGAACTAGGTGTACAAATGTACAACTTCTAGTCAGAGAGAAGAAAATTTGGTTGACCAGACAAGTAAAGTTCTTAGGTAATTTTCCAAATAGTTCAACTGAACCCATAATCAAATCTTAACCAACCTCTAACCACTAGATTCTGACGTGATCTAGCCAGAGGAAATCAAGAAAAAGACAAAGTTCAGGAGTTTAGATGGAAAGAATGTAAAAGTCTCATCTCAGATAACTTGAAAACAGAGTGAAGAGAGAAGAGTGCCGAATCAAGCACAGAGTGACGGAATAAAAATTATTTTGTCGGTAGCTTGCCAAGCATATGATTTACTTTCAATGAAGATAAGACAGAGAGTTTTCGAAGCAAGATATTTATTAAGCTTTTCATTATTGAAAGATCCATCCAAGGAATATGTATTCTTTTCTAAAAACATACAACAGGTCTAGAACTCTATGATATCACAATCATTCAAGAGGAAAACTCGAACAAAGCATTTCTTTCGAAACTAGAATAACAATTTGCAACATTTTTACATGCCTGATTATGAACACTTAAAACTGGACGTAGCCCGCTCTGAATTTCCAAACAAATGGCACCGAAGGCTCAGATTCCAACCCGTTTCTCTCCAATACCCGACAATGAGAGACCAAGTATAGCCGCCACCATAATTTGTTTTGATATGATAACAACGGGGAGAGAGACAGAAAAACTCGTCAAGGATATGAGATACAAGAAATATAGTCGAGAACAGATGGTACACGTCTCAGGAAAAAGCGACTAGATTTCACGGTGTAAGCCAGTGGTGAAAACAGGGAAACCGTGCCAGAGTAAACACTTGGGTGAAACCCGATAGATAAGAGAGATAATGGCGTTGCCTAAACTAGACAGTGCGCGGCTCAGACAAGGTGAGATTTACCAGTTAGCCAAGGTGGGTGTAGAGTGTTATGTCGTCTGGGAATAATCGCCCCCCCTGAAAGAAAGATACACTTTTTTTAAAGAAGCTCGAGCCCTCCCAGCCATTACAAGAAACTGTTCATCTGCCCCATCTTGGGCGTTTCTCCCAGGAAGGCGCGAGCTAGGAAAATTAATATTTCATTTAAACTATACCAAGGTTCGCCACTTCAAGAGATAATAATTCCTCATTTTCTAATATAAAATTATTACTTAACATCCTCAATTAAATTATTTGCATTTATATTCCAAAAGTTATGAAATATCCTCTTCCAATTTATTATTATTTAATTATAAAATTATTAATCAATTTGCTATCTCTCGAAAATAATTAGAGGTTTATATATATATAAATTAACTTATGGAGTAATTAATTACTTTATATTACTTATGGCCAAGTTACGATTTAGATATTGTCATTCACCGGCTCAAGGTAGACAATAAAATTGATCCATGTTAACCATGTCCTCTCCCTGACGATATTTCCCTTTCTCTCGTGGCGTTGGCAATCCTGCATCCACTGACAGAGATTATGGTTAGATCGTTCTCGACGGCTTTACAATATGCGTTTAAATTTGATTTCATGATCCCATTCAATTTCTCATGAACAATAAATTCACTGGCAAAATAAAAAGTTCGTTAACATTACAGTTATGATAAAAGAACAACTATTCATTCCCAAAGTCATAATCACGTGAAAGTAGTTACTTGCAACTAACATTGCATTTGAAATACATAATCAAACATAGTCTCGATGTAAGGGATGTGACATACTCCTCCCCTTAAGATTCATCGTCCTCGATGATTGTTTATTCAAAGTCTTCAAATTAAACATAAACATAAATATAATGTTCTCAATTGCTCTTCAATATAGATAAGGAAATTCTTAAAGGATTTCTTCATAATCCTTCTCGGTGGCGTTTATTTATCTTTTCTATTTGTTAATAGCTTTCACCAGTCTTTTTTGTTCAATTTGATTTGTTTTTCCATTTCAGATAACATTTCAGGTCTAATGATAATCTTGCCTTCTAGCTTACCCGGCTTACAGGAATTCAACATCTTTTCTGTCTATTGAATCGTCTTGATGGCAAAATTATAAAAGTGGTTATAACTACACCATAAAGATGAATACTCTTCCTGAGTGTAGCAATCAATTACTTTTAACACAGATTGACCAAGAAAATTTCATCAAAGGTTAACATCAACCTTCACTTTTATAGCTGAAAGGTTTTCATCAAGTACGGGTTTCATTTATCTAATGCATCATTAAATTAAATTGTTAAGTAAATACAAAAGAAAGGTCAGAATTCCCTTTCCAAGTTAACTATCCTCCAAGACTCGACATGCCACTGAAAGGAGAATTTTCCACCACAGTTGCCCTCTGAGCTTTGGTGTGTACCCCCACTTAACCAATTTCGTCGCACTACTAAGGATACCCTCCTACCAAGTACGACAATTTTGGTTAGTTAAGTGTCTGGAGTATAAAGTTCACCATCCTACTTGACTTGGAGAGACTATTCACCGGGGCTTATTGGACTTCCCGTCTGCCCTCATACCGTAACACGAGGTTCCCTTCCTTGTAAAGTTTAAAACATACTAGGTGCATTTTCTTATAATTCACTTCCTTACAGGATCCATCAGAGGCCCATCCAGGACATGATAGAGATGTACATTTCTTCAACATGGTGAACGACCAAATATATTTGTGGGTAACCCCCACAATACTTAGCTTTATATTCAATTATAAACAGTCTTAATTTCAGCAATAACCAAAAGAATGAACTTATTCTCGGCACTTAGTCAAATTCAGACCAACTGGCCCTAAAATAACAATCTTCAAATTTCAATAGTTAAACCATTTCAAATTTAAATAAAACGACATCCCTTGCCAATATTAAAAAGGAATTCTACCAGACTCCAAAGAAGTGCCATAATCTAGAGGAGCATTCTTTATGCACTACGTGACTTGACTAAGTCGCTAACAAGGAAGTAGTTTGCTGCAATGCTATCAGTCCTTCTAAAAACTTACAATAGGTTGGAGACTGTGTTACCAACGCATCAATCAATAAGTTCCCCAACTTTCATTCTTAATTACAGCAATTGGTTTTCTCATGAATTTTTGGTGCAAAAGTATTCCCTGGTTCTATACCATCTTCTCCGCATTCCATACCAATAGATCACTACTAGAGAAAACAATAATGTCATCACCATCAACCGGTGTAAGATTAAGCATGAAAAACTTTCCCAATTAAGAATGAGCTCTGTACAACTATCCAACCAAAGTCCGGTGCAGTGAAACACATGAAGGAACCAATTGTATTATATTCATTTCCAAGATATGCGTGTTCCTGTTCATAACATGAGTCACAGATACTTGCTTAATGATCATCGGTGATTTGCGCCAAATTGAGAAACCAATCAAATATCATATGTATCAAGTGTCCACCAATTAAAGAATACCATATACCTGTGGCTTCGTATGACCTTTTGTTGCCATTACTAAGTTTACCGCTAACAAAATGCTATAGTTAAAGATATCAGAGTCATTATGCCATTGTGAGATGTTTCCAAGAAGATCTGTAATAACCTTGTAGAAAAAAAAACAAGCTTTGTGTCGTATTTTGAACTGCAACACTCACATTCTTATTATCTCATAATACTGATCTTCTATCTCTTCTCAGGTAAGTAACAATAACTAAGCATGTCTGAGTTGCGAATTTTACCAAAACCACATATAGACTTGGTGTATCAAACAAAAATGTTTTACAAATTTACACATTCACCCAAGTTGTTCGCTTCACCACTTCTTCACCATTGTACCATTCATGAACTGAATTAAACCCATGTTACGAGAGGTCAATGAGGGTTTTGACAATAAACTCTTACCATTTTACTTTGTGCCTTCAAGAGATGATCTGGCTGATACTCACCATCACCTTAATCATGTTGTTGTTGTCTCCATTAGCTTTGTTCACAAGGAAATGTCTCTGTAGTGCCAATCATAGGAACCTGTCCAAGAGTTCTACCAATGATACTTAGCCAAGATTTGTATGAATATATCTGCACCATGAAATTTACTACCACTGGCCTAACTCAATCATTGTTAAGAGGATGAACCAATTTCATCTGAGGTTCTTGAATATTAATGGAAAAATAAATATATATGAGGTAACTTTAATGCACCATATATGCCAATACTTACTGAGGTACCATAATAATCACAGTTCTTTCTTGATGAATGCTAGGTAAATATATTTTTGAGATCTGATCAAAATGGTTCAAATGTAAATCCTTAAGGAACACAAAGTATGCTTTGCTTGTCTTAAGTCACCACATAGTCAACAAACTTCTAACAAGTATTTTATCATTCCAAAAACAATGCGGTCCACGTATGTCGATAGCAACTTGTCGACTTAAGCTGTCCATCAACTTGTCACATTATATCTGCATTTCATGCTGCTCATGACAACATCTTTCTGTCATAACAAATTAAATTCTGAAACTCCCAATTCATCAATCTGATGAACAACAGAAAGTGATATCTTCAACAATTTAATCTATAATCTCACAATACTACCAATATGAGCTAATTCCTCTTCCATGAAGTATCAAACATCCTTTCTCTTGCTAACTCATTCTTCTAAACTCCACAAAGGAATTGGAAGATAAAGCACTAATCTGATTTCCCTTTTCTCAAGCTATCTCTCACGCATCAACATGTTGTCCTTGACTAGTGTCTTTCTTATCATCTTGATCCCTTAATTCCACTTGGCTCTTTCTGAACCATCTAGAAATTACACCAGAGTTCATCTTATCTATGAGTCTGGATATAATTTCAAGGATTTTCAACACTTAGATGCCCCTGCACCTAGTTGATTGCTTCTGGATCTTCCCATTCTTAAGTCCACAATTTTTCAAAATAAGCTATTATTTAGGTTTTGATCACAATCTCGATACCCTAGGCATACCTTGCCTTAACTTAGATAGAATGGTTTCATACAAGTACTTGATAACTCAAATTACTTCTAAGAGCATTTAATGGTTACAAGCAAAATTGTTTACAAATTTTATTATCACTTCTTGAGATAGATTTAATACCAAAGGGTTACAAAAAGGCTATCACTTGCTGTGATAGGCTCAGTACAAGATTTGTTTATAGGATTGGCTATCACTTCCTATGATAGACTCAATCATGTAATTGTTTACAGTAACTATCACTTCCTGTGATAGATCCAATACAAAAACATTTCAAAAATAACTATCACTTCCTGTGATAGATTTTTAATGCAAAATAACTACCACTCACTGTGATAGATTCAAAGCAAAGGTTTACAAGGTTCACAAGGTCGATTTCAATTTTCTGAGCTGCATGATGAGCGCCGAGGTTCAGTGTCGAACCTGGTAGCTCTGATACCATATGTTACAACCTCCCCAGACTACAGTTTAAAATTTTCAACTGACAACTAACTTTCAGCTGAACTGCAACTAACTTGTTTTCAAAACTAGGGTTTCCAATTGATCCAACTAACTCAAAAATGCAATTATCTTTTTAATTTTCAGCTTCAGTTCACATGAATCGTTCAACAGTTTTCCGCCTACTGTTCATGGCAGATCAATAACTAAATAACTGCCAAACTAGGGTTTCATTTGTAGCTAATCGGAAAAGAGATTTCAATTCAGATGTCGATACATTATACACTTCATCAACTAACTTTTAATTTCATTTTCAACTGAAAAGAAACTATTAACTATAAACATCTAACAGGAAATTGTAGAAGAATAATACTTACTTCTCTTTGCTCCCAAAAGATAACTAATAATTACTACAGCTATGAAACAATACAACAGCTGAATAAATTCAAGTAACTATCTCCCTAAGTATCTGAGAATCTTACAATGTTCATTAACATAAAGAATAGCATTCATGGCATAAATGAAATAGAAATTCAATTACCATTGCATGTACCTGGATTTACGAGAGAGGAAGAAATCCATTTGACATCATCTCCATACTATCATACTTGGGAATCTTTATCGAGGGAAAGAGAATTATCATCAGGGGCTTTACCGCCAACCAAGACCTACTGGTATCCCGAGTTTCTTCAACTGAAGAACCCGCCCTTCACGAGGGTAATCAACATGGATCGATTTATCATCATGCCTCTGAGCCTGGTGTCAAGGACCTATACCTCCTGATCGACCTAACTAAGGGTACCTCCCAACTAGAAAGGCCACTCTGATCAGTGGTATATCCGATACTTGATAGCTGACAAATGCTGAATCTAGCATTGTACCTTGGCCAAGGATTTTAATAGAACTGGCACTCCTGTGCCGATATCTTTGACACTTCTGTGTCGATGTCTCTGACACTATTGTGCCGACATCTCTGGCACTATTGTGCCGTCAGCATTCACCCTTGCTCGACAAGATGTCGTTTGTTCCAAGATTTAAATTATAATGCCCAGATTAAATTTCATTTCTCATTCAACAGGATTCAAAAAATCAGTCATCTTCTTCAGATTTACAGTTTAAACGAAAATATTGTCTGGCTTAGACAAGCTCACTCCCCACAAAGAATCATAAGTAAAGTTTCAAGTCATAAGGGAACTCATAGTCTGTTCCCCTTCTTATAATAAGTTTTGTCGATATCTCTAAAGGAGAGAGAGAGACTGGGTAAATGAACTTTCTCTTCATTTTGTTATGGTTATCCTCTTGGCTTTAATCAATTAATTTTATCTTTGAAAGGAAGAGAAAGAATGTTTCAGCATCATCATCTATCATTTCTTTTTTTAAGGCTACCTAAAAAAAAAGGTTGTCTCATAGAGCACTTAAGCACTAAACGATATATTCCATTAAGTGGTCATTCAAACCTTGCCATACTAATTCATATTTTGGTCTCAAGTTTAAATTATAATAACAGGTTCGGACATCATTTTCTTTAAATTCAGGTTATGCCTTAGCCCTAATTTATACAGATGAAATGAGTGATTGATACAACAATGAGGATTCCAAGACACTCCTTTATAATTTATTCCCAAGCAAGTCTCGATTGAACTAGGTGTACAAATGTACGACTTCTAGTCAAAGAGAAGAAAATTTGGTTGACCAGACAAGTAAAGTTCTTAGGTAATTTTCCAAATAGTTTAACTGAACCCAGAATCAAATCTTAACCAACCTCTAACCACCAGATTCTGACGTGATCCAGCCAGAGGAAATCAAGAAAAAGACAAAGTTCAGGAGTTTAGATGGAAAGAATGTAAAAGTCTCATCTCAGATAACTTGAAAACAGAGTGAAGAGAGAAGAGTGCCGAATCAAGCACAGAGTGACGGAATAAAAAGTATTTTGTCGGTAGCTTGCCAAGCATATGATTTACTTTCAAGGAAGATAAGACAGAGAGTTTTCGAAGCAAGATATTTATTAAGCTTTTCATTATTGAAAGATCCATCCAAGGAATATGTATTCTTTTCTAAAAACATACGACAGGTCTAGAACTCTGATATCACAATCATTCAAGAGGAAAACTCGAACAAAGCATTTCTTTCGAAACTAGAATAACAATTTGCAACATTTTTACATGCCTGATTATGAACACTTAAAACTGGACGTAGCCCGCTCTGAATTTCCAAACAAATGGCACCGAAGGCTCAGATTCCAACCCGTTTCTCTCCAATACCCGACAATGAGAGACCAAGTATAGCCGCCACCATAATTTGTTTTGATATGATAACAACGGGGAGAGAGACAGAAAAACTCGTCAAGGATATGAGATACAAGAAATATAGTCGAGAACAGATGGTACACGTCTCAGGAAAAAGCGACTAGATTTCACGGTGTAAGCCAGTGGTGAAAACAGGGAAACCGTGCCAGAGTAAACACTTGGGTGAAACCCGATAGATAAGAGAGATAATGGCGTTGCCTAAACTAGACAGTGCGCGGCTCAGACAAGGTGAGATTTACCAGTTAGCCAAGGTGGGTGTAGAGTGTTATGTCGTCTGGGAATAATCGCCCCCCCTGAAAGAAAGATACACTTTTTTTAAAGAAGCTCGAGCCCTCCCAGCCATTACAAGAAACTGTTCATCTGCCCCATCTTGGGCGTTTCTCCCAGGAAGGCGCGAGCTAGGAAAATTAATATTTCATTTAAACTATACCAAGGTTCGCCACTTCAAGAGATAATAATTCCTCATTTTCTAATATAAAATTATTACTTAACATCCTCAATTAAATTATTTGCATTTATATTCCAAAAGTTATGAAATATCCTCTTCCAATTTATTATTATTTAATTATAAAATTATTAATCAATTTGCTATCTCTCGAAAATAATTAGAGGTTTATATATATATAAATTAACTTATGGAGTAATTAATTACTTTATATTACTTATGGCCAAGTTATGATTTAGATATTGTCATTCACCGGCTCAAGGTAGACAATAAAATTGATCCATGTTAACCATGTCCTCTCCCTGACGATATTTCCCTTTCTCTCGTGGCGTTGGCAATCCTGCATCCACTGACAGAGATTATGGTTAGATCGTTCTCGACGGATTTACAATATGCGTTTAAATTTGATTTCATGATCCCATTCAACTTCTCATGAACAATAAATTCACTGGCAAAATAAAAAGTTCGTTAACATTACAGTTATGATAAAAGAACAACTATTCATTCCCAAAGTCATAATCACGTGAAAGTAGTTACTTGCAACTAACATTGCATTTGAAATACATAATCAAACATAGTCTCGATGTAAGGGATGTGACAACTAGAAGTGTTGTGTACCTTTGTGTGCTCATTCTCCTTTGTTTATTAGTTCTTGCTGATAGATAGGTTACTATTGCAATCCTTCGATATGCATTTGCTATGCCGCACTGGCCAATCACATTTTATAATTTAAACATATTCCTTTGTATTTTTATAGTTTGAATTTAAGAACTTATTTTTTATATTCAAAAATTAACATTTATCTCTTTTTCTATTGGTAAGTGTAGCTCTATAATTCATTTTCCTTTAAGGAAATCAGGAAAATAGGATGACAAAGATCAATTTGGATGTATAATTTGGCATTAAATGTGAACTGTGAGAGCTTTGCATTTAACATATTGATACAAATCTATCTGTGTCATTTTAATTTTTTTTAATTGTTTAAAAAAAATGAATTCTACAACTTCTCTTACCATTAAAAAAACAAGTAAATAATAATGTCTAAATATGAAAAATGTGTTGTATAATGCAAACTATAGAAATAGAAACAAATATATTTAAATTATATAGTGTGACTGGCCAAATCAGCCAAAAAATATGTCATAATATGCAAACTATACAAAAAGAAAGAAATATTTACAAATTATGCAATGTAATTGGCAATATGAGCAAGAAAGCTTCTCATTCAACCTGTTTTGCATGCAAACAAAGCTACATGACAATACTATTTCATGTTTATGAGTTTGATGGTATATGTTATCAACTGTACTCATTTGTTTAATTTCTCCTTCTAATAGGAACAGGTACTTCCAATTGCAGTAGGAGACAAAGATCCACATCAGTATAAGTATACAGAATCATTCAATAACAAAGTACAAGGTCAGATTATTGAATCAACCCTTTCCTTTCTTTACAATGCAACAAAAATTCTTCCATATATCAAAAGTCATAAAAAGTTGCCAAAATATTCAACTTTCCTTCTCCCAATTTACATAGAAAAGTATTGATTCATATTAAACCCAATTAGTATTTTCAACAATTCAATGCCATATCCATTTTAAACCAGAACAATATAGCAGCAGTCACATGTAGCTAGAAAAGTCACTAGATTTCCTGTACTACAGTTGCATACAATGCATTAAAGAATTGGTATGCATTCTATTAAACCCAAATAGTATTTTTAACAATTCAATTCTATATGCATTTTAAACCAGAATAATATAGCAGTAGTCATATGTAGCTTAAAAACTTAAATGCTATAGAGTTGACAGTATCAATTTTGTTGCACAAGCAAAGAAGGGCTAAGGAGCATAGTCAGGTAACGCAAAGAAAAAAAAAATAGGGAGCATAGAAAAATACCGTCAATTGGCTATAGAGGCATGATAATTTAAACAATAGCTTTGAATATCACTAGTACAAAAACTCTCTTTGCCTCAAACAGAACTATGGTTATATGAACTTTGAACTATACATGATTTAGGCAATGGGACAAAGTGCAAAGCAAGATTATTTGATTGTTTTGTAATGTTATCAAATAACATGTTTTGCATTTTTCTGAAATACATATGTGCAAGAGTTTTTATTGCATTGCAAAGAAAGGATAGGCTTAATTTGAGAATCTGACCTTGCACTATATTGTTCAATGCTTGAGTACAATTGTACCAATGTTGATCTTTGTCTCCTAGTGCAATTGCATCTATTGATTCCTCTTACAAGGAAAAATTAGACAAATGAGTACAGTGAATAACATATACTATGTTACTCATAAAAATGAAACAATATTCTTATGTAGTTTTGTTTGTATGTAAAACAAACTGAATGAGAATTTCTCTTGCAATCATTTATTTAAAAAAATGCTATAGAAAGAAAAATGCCTAAACCATGTATATTTTGAGATCAAACATGCCAATTAACAAAAAAACCCACAACTTGGAGCGACGTCTCCTTGAACGCAGTCTCATCTAATGCATCAACTATGCATTTAGTGATTTTGTACCCCCCAGTCTGCTAGCAATCCTCTCACAATTCACACTTAATGCCAAAATATCTAACCAAATTTATCTCTGTTATCCTATTTTCCTGATTTTCTTAAAGGAAAATGAATTATAGAGCTACTCTTACCAGTAGAAAAAAAGTTAAATGCATATTTCTAAATATAAAAGACAACTTCTTAAGTTTGAAGTTTAGATGAACACAAACAATGACTTTACAGTCCTATGTAATGCATTAATAAATAATAAACAAAGCATAATGAGCACACATAGCCATCCAACACTTCTAGCGGCTTCTCCCTGAATGCAGTGGCATTTAATGCATTAACTATGCATTTAGTGATTCTGTACCTTCGACCTTGCTAGCAAAGGTCTCACAATTCACATTTAATGCCAAAATATTCGCCCAAATTTATCTCTGTCATCCTATTTTCCTAATTTCCTTAAATGGATTATAGAGCTACTCTTACCAATAAAAAAAGAGATAAATGCTAATTTCTAAATATAATAAATAAGTTCTTAAATTCAAACTATAGAAATACAAAGGAATATGTTTAAATTATAGAATGTGATTGGCCAACACATCATAGCAAATACATATCGAACGATTGCAATAGTAAGTTGCCTATCCGAAATATCTACTTCAGTTGTACTGGCTCAAAGAAGCAGAAGTTGGAGAAACATAGACAATAACAGAAAATGAAATATTGTTTAAATATGTTTTAAAAGAGCTTTACCATTGGTAAGAGTAGTTATATAAATCATGTTCCTTTTTCTTAACAATCTGGAAAATTAAGATGACATTGATAGATTTATAGTATACCAGCAAAGCAATCACAATTTGCATTTAATGCCAATAGGTTTGCTCAAATCTATCCACTAAATATTGGAAATATTCTCATTCAACTTGTTTTGGATGAAACCAAAGCTTCATGGCAATACTGTTTCATGTTTATGACTCAGATAGTATATGTTGTTCGTTGTACTTATTTGTCTAGCTTGTACTTGTAACAGGAAATGGTGCTCCAATTGCAGCAGTAGAAAAAGGTCCACATAAGTATACAAAATCATTCGACAACAAAGTGCAAGGTCAGATTATTGAATCAACCCTTTCCTTTCTTTACAATGCAATAAAAATTCTTCCAAATATGAAATGTCATAAGAATTTGTCAAAATATTCACAATCATGGAAAACCTGTAAGAGTGTCCTTTAACCTGTAAAACTGCACTATTTCTTTTCTCAATATTCAACATTTAAAGCTTGGTGCATTGCTAAATAGTCACTGTTCTACTGAATAGTTTCAATACAAGCTTTGTTTTAGTCAGATTCATTGACAATAAAATTTTGCTTTTCATTCATAGGGTTTGGGCTACTTTGAATTTGTATTAAAGCATAGTGTTACAGCTTTTGCACTAGTGCTGATGAAGGTGAGTAATGAACTGTTAAAGTTATTTCTCCTTAACGTCCTCACAAAAATGCAACATCTTTTTTGTCAGTAATCAACATTTTAAGCTTCATGCATTGCTAAATAGTCTCAATACAAGCTCTATTTCATCAAATGCCTGGTTTAGCAGTATGCTAACAAAGATCCCTCTAAAAAAACCAAGACTCTCACAAGAGCCAATTATAGTTGAGACCTATAAACCAAATGGAAAAGCACAAATCATGTCAATTGATGAAGCTCTCCATTGTGCACATTGTTTTCGAATTGATTCATTCAACTATAAAGTTGGCGACTGTCTATTTGACACAATGCATGTCTTGCTTCATTGTCGCTACACACCAAATCAGCTACGCAATGGTCTTGTGGACCATTTCCTACATCGTCTTCACAATGGATGCACCACAGCTAAAAGCTCATATGAACTTGACTTACATCCAACAGTGCTTAAGGATTTGCATAATATACATGACAAAAACACATGTCTGCGTAGAATGAGGCTTTCAACTACAAAGATCAATGGCAATGGTGAAACTGGACTTTGGGGTGACACATTTTGTTTAAAATGACTAGCACTTTGGTTGAACATACCAATATGTATTTGGTCTACAACACACAAAATAATGTACTTACATTTCAATAAAGGCGCATGCAATCCAACAATATCAATTCTTTTCCACAATACAAATGCAAGAGCTGGACACTATGAGCCTGTGTTTTCACGGCTAAACACATACAATTTCATTCAAAACATTCAAACACACTTGCCAATCACACATTGCAATTTCAACGATATCTAGAATACAATTGCAAATGCATTCGATACACTTGGACTCTGTAGACCTACTCAATTTGCTACTACATGTGGCGAAAGCATATTCGTTGCTATAGCTTTTCTTCTTGATGAACAGTTTGATGCAATTGCTTTGCGCTTATTTATGGCCCAATCACTAGCCAATGCATTGATAGTACAAAATAGATATGCATTGGTGTGCTTTAGCACGTCTGAGCAATCTACCATAACAAACAAGAATCGTCTACTACAATTGCAATCACTAGTTTCCAACATTGGAATACCATATGTACAAAGTGGCCTTGAGGGGTCTGAATTTTGTTTATTATGGTTGTCACACATATTTGATGCAGCAATACACATATGGCAAGCAGCTACACACCCCAAAACCAAAACATACTCAAATTGCATAGAACCAAAAAAAAAAACTTTAACTTAATTTGTTTTGCAATCAACTCACGGCATTGTCATTATGAACCACTTCAACAAAAACAACTGGCACATAACATGCATATCAACCATCCATTTTCTATGCAACTTATGACAAATGTTGTCACATTTGCATCAAATTGTATACTTCAAGATAGCTCAAAGCTTTCACAAGAGTTATGCACTTCTCAATCAGAAATTTGTAGTGCATCAGAATGCATCCCTATTCAGAATCTTGCAACAAACAATATAATTGGTTGTCATTTAACAAGTTTACATGATGAAACAATTGTAACTTTGCCCACCTCAAAACTAAATGTTCGGAGCTCATTGCGACGTTTAAAAGTAGCAATACGTGACATAGGTAAGCAAGAAATGGCGATAGTGAATGAAAAAATAGCTACAAGAAACGATGTAAACCAAACATGTAGATCTTTGGAACCTAACATTTTTATATCAAATACAAGCACAAAACTGAAACCTTTTCAGACGTTGCACTCCCCAAAATCAAAAATCTGTTGTGCAGAAAATTTCCATGCAAACATCACACCAACTAAAGTATCTCGTTCAATTGTAGCAATTGACCATGTCGCAAGTAGAGATAACAAATGTAGATCTGCTGCAAGCTTTGCCCATGAACAACCATTGCATTGTTTAAAAGAAAAACAAATAACTACAACAACAGACATATCAAGTAGTACAAGCAATCGTTTAGAACCTAACACTTCTATTCTGACTACTAGCAATGTTGCAAATGAAAATCAATTTTGCAAAGTTAGTGCAAAGCCTTTGCATCAACAATCATTGCATTCTTTAAAAAAGCAAATGTGAAGCACTCAAAAACATTATGCTTTACATGTGCCAAAGCTCAAACATAGGCCCACAATCGAAAAGTCTATCAGCTCATGTTTGCAAAGCATAAATGACACACCCACTCATCCATGCTCTCTTTGTGAGATGCTTCATTTTCATCAAAACATTCGTGAAGTTGACAATGCACTTGCCAATGCTCTTTCTTTGCTTCCCATTCAAATCAACGAAAAAACAATAGCAATAGGACAACCCATTTGCAAACAATGTATAAAAGCTACTTTAAATGGTAAGGTTTCTCGTTATGCTACACCTTGGAACATAAGACGCAATGCGCCAATAGACGTTGTTCATTCCTTAACTTCCCTAGAAGAAAGACTTGTCTCTTTGCGCATTGCTTTTGCACAAATAAGACAACTAGGATATAGGCGAGCACAATATGGCTTGCTTGGTACAATTATCAATGTTCCTGTAGATTTTGATAGGGTGCAACAAGCATTGCCTAGACAACTAGATGAAACAACAACAGTGGCAGTTAGGTTGAAACGAAAGCTACAATACAAAAATGCATATGCACAGGGCAATATTAGACCTGCTATTATCATGAATACTTTGACAACATTGTCAAAAACACCACTATATACAAAAGAGAACATCTCTATAAATAAAGATTGGGAAGAGCTATTGAGTAGTAAAGCAACACAAATGCACGTAGATTCTAAAGCAGAACCAAATATGCACGATGACATGTCTGAGGATGATGAAGAGCCGATCACTGAATCAGTTGTGCATTGGTTTAATGAACCACACTCAATCAAAGATCTTGACACAACCATCATTGAGATTGCACCATCAGAAGGTTTTAAACCTTTTGGTATCTTCCAAGACACGTATGCAGAGGAGATGAACTTCCCAACCCTATTTTATGGCTCGCCTCGACCACTTGACATTACTAAAACTTCTCGTTCCAAAAAATAGCCAAATGGGAGCTTATGCATAAAGACAATGATTTTGCAAGACACATAACAAATATTTTCTTTAAAGCCATTAAAATTATTATTCAACAAGTATCTTCATTGACATGGATATGCATAAGGAAAACTGAATTAAAAGGTAGAAAGTTGCTTGCAAAAGATGTGCGCAATCCAGCAAGTCTTGAAAAAATATTAAGATCGCCATTGGGCTATAGAACACTAAAAAGCATTCGAACCTCACCAGACTATTTAGAGAACACTAGGAAAAACATATTTGCAATGATAAGACAATTGGGGCCTCCAACTTTCTTTGTGACATTGACAAGTGCTGAGCACTTCTGGGAGCCATTGTGCAAAGCTTTACAACAAATATCCATTCAACAACAAGACAAGTGTAATGAAACTATAGAGGATAGGGATTTGGACTTTGAAATAAGAAAGAATCCAGTACTTTGTACTTGCTACTTCAACCATAGAATCAATGCATTTCAAAAAATGATGTTAAAAAACCATGAGCTCTTTGGGCAAGTAATGGACTACTCTTTTGTTACAGAATTCCAAAACCGAGGCAATGAACATGTTCATTTCCTGCTATGGATAAAGGATGCACCTGTGTATGGGAATTGTTCAAATACTGAAATAGATAACTTTGTGGACAAGTATATTTCATGTGACTCTTCGCTACTTGATACAAACCTTGGAAAAATGCAAACACATCATCATACAAAAAGTTGCAAAAAATACAAAAATTTAAGCTGTAGATTTAGTTTCCCCTTGCCTCCCATGCGTAGAACAACAATATTAGAGCCCTTGCCCATGCCTAATGCTGCAATCAAGGATAGAGCAAGAGATTTTTTCAAGCAATTGGAAAACAAACACTATATGAAAGAATTTTCATTTGAGAGTTTCCTGCATGAATTGCAAATGGATGAAACAGATTACATTATAATGCTTCAATCAACATTGACATGCAAAATTGTCATGTTGAAAAGAGACCCAGCTGATAGTTGGGTGAATTCCTTTGCAAAGAAAGTGCCAAGACTATGGTATGCAAATACAGACACAGTTTATTTTAGACACATATGCCGCTGCATCGTATTGTACTTCATATATGACAAAACAAGATAGAACATTGTCCCTTGCATTTCGGCAATTGGGACAACAATGCACTCATGCTTATGATGGAAAGGTACAATTCATACGGAAACTTGGCAATGCATTGCTTAACTACCAACAAATGTCCAGTCGTCAGGCTATTCACATTGTCCTTTCATTGCCACTGCGCAAATGCTCAAGAAAAATAATTTTCATCAATACTGCACCATTAGAAACTAGAGTTTTCATGTTAAAAATCCCTAAACAATTGGCAAAAGAGCAAGATGATTCTGAAAACATCATGTGTGCAACTGCAATAGAAAAATACACACAATGACCAAAAGCTCTTGACAATTTGTCATTGGCTGAATACACTGCCTTCTACTCTGGCAATTTGACAAAGTTTCAAAAAAGAGCAACTCCACATATCATATGTTATATGAGATACAATCCACACATTGATCCTGAGAATTATTGTAGAGAAAAACTTATGTTATATGTACCTTTCAGATCTAGTGAACAAACCTTGCTAACTGGATATCAAACATGGACTACAGCATTCAATGCAAACAAGGCACAAATTGCAAATATCGAAAAAATGTTCACTGCACAAATTGCTTCTACATGGGACAACATTGATGAAGTTGCAACTAAAGCTAACAACGATAACTGCCCAACAATAGACATTGCAAATGAAATTGATAGAAGCAAACAACAAAATGGCATAGAGAAATATGACATCATAGCTGACTTAAACCATATGAGAAATATAAAGCTCACAAAGACTATTTCCAACACACTATTTTCAGAAATAGCTCACCCATTCCTACTTAGCAACCAAGAATACTTCAATTTAAGAAGACAATTGAACAAAGAACAACAATCAATACTAAAGGATGTATTGATGACAAAAAGACTTGCACCCAAAAAACCATTGTATTTGTTCTTGACAGGTGGAGCTGGCACAGGAAAAACCTTCACAGCTAAAGCAATTTTTGAAGCAATGACTCGATACTATGATAAGCAACTAGATAGTGACCCACTCAAGCCTAAAGGCATTATTGTTGCTTCAATAGGAAAAGCTGCATTCAATGCAGGTGGCATTACTGCACATTCGATCTTCCATCTACCATGCAATCCTTCAAAAATATTACCCCTGGATTCAAACACACTTGATACCTTAAGCAAAAAATTTGACCAATTGCAAATTTTGTTTATTGATGAAGTCTCATTGATTGGCTCCAAAATGCTTTACACCATTGACAGAAGACTTCGTCAAATCAAACACACACCAACAAAACCCTTTGGCAATATAGATATTATATTTTGTGGTGACCTCTACCAAGCACAACCTGTATGTGATGCTTGGATATTTGAAGAACCAACAATAGACAAAGACAAAATGCCATATACCTTTTGGATTGACAACGTGAAATGCTTTGAATTACATACTGTGGTTAGACAAACAAATCAACATTTCATTTTGATACTTAATCGTGTCAGGACTTGTCAACAAACTAATGAAGACATTTGCTACTTGAATACAATGTGTTGCAAGCCTCCTCCCTGTGATCCAAGATTCCCATACTTGTTTCATAGAAATTCAGCAGTTGATGAGCACAACAAAAAATGCTAGACTGCTTACCTACAAAGCTTTACGTATTAGAGGCACTGGATAAAGAAGACACACCCATTGATAACATCCAATTTCAACCTGACAAGTCAAACCTGCCTAGCACAATTTTGCTCAAACAAGACATTTTGGTTGAATTGATTGCTGGCAACCTCGATACACAAGATGGACTAGTCAATGGTGCCGATGGCATTTTCAAATTGCATACAACTGACCAAGAAGACATTGTTTGGATTCAATTCAATGACCCTAATGTTGGAAAATCACATCGACAAAGAATGCAAAGTCTATACACAAATTGTATTTTGCCTTCTTGGACACCTATAACAAGAGTTGTCAAAAAATTCAAAACAGCTACAAAAATAGTCACTCGAGCTCAGTTCCCTTTGCAACTAGCATGTGCACGAACTATTCATAGAGCACAAGGCCTCACAATGGATGCACTTGCTTTTGACCCTTGTAAAGTCTATCAACATGGTCTTGTTTACACTACTCTATCACGAGTAAGAAACATGGAATCATTGCATCTAATGCATGAGCTGCAACATCAAAATTTCAAAGTTTCAGAAAAAGTCAATATTGAGATGCAATGCCTCACAACCTTAGCACAATGGAAACTACAACACACCCTTGCATCTGTTTCTTCAAGTCATTTTAGCATATGCTCTTTGAATACACGTAGCTTTGCATTACACGCACAAGAAATAGCCCATGACCATGATTTGCTTCAAGCAAATGTCCTTTGCTTCCAAGAAACCAAACACAATGTGCTTGACCATGTTAAATTCCTTAATGTTATATTCTATTGCTATCCTGCACTAATTATTCATGGTCTATTAACATGCTGCAAAAAAACAGTTTCATTGCAAAACATTGACACTTTTTCAACAAAGTATCTAGAATCAATAACCATTGACCTATTGCATCTAGGCATTGCTCTGCGCATTACAAATATATATTGCAGACCAAATGCACCCATTCATGACATATTTAATCTAATACAAAACACTATCAGCTCATTGCCATCAAATTCCAAATTGATTATTGCTGGAGACTTCAACATTGACATGTTACAATCTACAAAAACACAAGCACTCTTCCTTGAATTTATGCAACAACATAAACTATCATTGCTTGTTGACAAGCCAACAACGTACGCAGGGAGTTTGCTGGACCACTTTTGGGTACACAATATTGAAACTACTCTTCTGAACTTCACTATACTAGATACATATTGGACAAACCATTTTGCAATATGCCTTCACTTCAAATTGTAGTCAATACAATTTAAATTTACTGCTACATGTCACTTGATGCCTTTGACACCTACTATAATGGTACTATACAATCATTTACAAAACCTGGTATACATTTGCCCAAGTGCAACTATTTATTATAATAATTTTTCTTGTAACATGCTATTATCATTGCTTCTCCTCGCTGCACCAAATCAATGCTGAATTTGTGTAAGTACAAAACAGTTGTTACATTAATTGCTCTTCATGTTGATGATGCTTCAACTACATTACTTATATTTCTAGTCATCCACTTATGCAGATCTTTGCTTTGGCTCTTGATGGTTGCAACTGGTCTGGTGCTAGTGATTCTCCTGTAAATTTGTCACATGATTGTACTATTGCAAATGACTAGATAGTTGTTCTCAAATAGGTATGTTACTGTCAACCTCTAGCCAACCTTCAGCATTCATGTCCATGATAATAACTTAATTGTAACATTTAACTGATTATTTTTTGCTAATTTTCCAATGTGGCTCAGTACACATTGGCTTCCAGCCTGGTGCAAAGTATAAACACAAGGAATATGTTCAAAATTCACTAACTTGTCCTCCCTTTTATACATAGTTATATCAAAACAATGGAAGCTTGAAACTTTCACTTGTATATCTTATCAGCCACTTTGCTTCAGCTTTGGTCCCTTTACGATGCTTGGATGGATTTTACTGAACATAGCAATATCCTAATCATCGAAACCGTATGTTATTGTAGACCTCTAACAAGCTTTCAGCATTTGTCTTGCACAAATGACTTAATTGTGAAGTAACACTCATTCTGTAAATAGTACATTGTTGTTATGCCAAATTAATCTTCAATTTGTCATCCACTTATGCACATTTGAACTTCAGTCATTGATGCACGCAACTAGCACCCGTGATCTAGACCTTGGCTTTTCATGCTCATAATTGACAGCAAATAAAGATGCAACTGTTCTCAAATGGGTATGCTCCATTTTTTCATTTTGATGTTCATATTAAACATGTATTAAAAAATGTTCCCTTAGTGCAATTCTGATTCTAATTCTCAGCCCATGCAGATCTGCACCCTAGGTGTTCATGATCATAAGTGGCAGCAAATGAGCAAGCTACTGTTCAATGTAGTTCATGACCATATTATGCCCTTTCTGCATTACGAGATAGATGCAACAAGGTTTTCTATATGAAATTAATGGCAGTCCTTGTTTTTTTGTTATAGTGTTTTTATGATAAACATTTTAAAACTTTGAATACTCTTGCGTAGTTTTTAATATGTGCTTTCTGTGTAGCATTAATCATAATCATTATTTCCATGTTCAAGGGTATGCCTGAATGGATAGTGGAAACTCTCATTTGACTCTTGCCATTACCAGGACAATGCCATGAGGCTCGATACCCATCTCCAAGAGTAGGCTCCATCCTTCAGTTCATAGGACAGTGCAGTCTTCCTTATCTTTATTCCACACACTAACATCAAAGCTGAGGTAAGCTCATTGCAGTATCCATTATTGCATTTACAACTTTCTAAAATTTGGATACCTATATGAAGATTTACTTATTTGAGTATGTTGAATATCATAGCTCTTACACATTAAATGTCATTGGTGCCAATGCAAATTCAATATGTACAACTTTGTTTTTATAGAAGACGGTAGATAGTTTTTAAGTTCTTCAACACAGTTTCAAATTAATTCTTATTTCACAGTTTCAAATTAGTTTTTATTTTAATGATGTATTACATAATGTCATCCAAAATGTGTACTAAAACAACAAATATAAACAATTGAAGCTAGGAATTCTTGGTGTTATCATTATGAATCACAGAGCTCCAATTTCACAGTGAACAGTTTTTAAAATCAATTTTTAATATTTTTACATCTATACAGTATTGAATTACTTCCCATCTTAATGATGCATAGGAATCTAATTCACATTGCCTACAGTAATTATTTGAAAACTTATCTACAAAATTAATATGCAACAAATAATTTAATTTTGCTTGAACTGACACTTATGCATTCTTGCAAGATTCTAGGAAGGAATAAAGTTGCAAAACAATTTGAAGACATCACAGCTCAATGGAAAAAAGTCCCAAGTATTCTACCATATGCCCAACTTCAGATATCAAATGAAGTTCGAAAACAGGTAACAAGTTAAAACCATCAGGTCTTACAATGTTTTGTTCATTTATAATGCAATTTCCTTCTGATATTTATCTGACTTTTGAAATTTACTTGTTAAATAAACTTTGTTAATCAACACATAATGGTATTGCTCTTTAGATCTTTTCTAATATAGTAATGTTCGAGTCATTCAGTAGAACCTTGTCTACATCATTGGGATACCATCAAATTTAGCTAACAAAGAGGTATATAATTTGTTTCCCGTCTTTAGAAGATTGAGTTGCACTTGCATAGCTTTTTAGAAGGTTGAGCAGTGCACATTCTTTGTTTCCTTTTTGCACTTTTAATCTTTATATAATTGAGACTAGTTACACAAAAGTTAAGATTCATACTACCAGTTTTTGAAATTAGAACAAGCAGTTTGTAGTCTTTGTGATAGTTTTGTGTTTTTTGTTGTTACTATTTTTCATTTTAAGAAGCATGCTCACACTTTATTTGTTATTTTTTATGGTAGTGTTTAAACAGTTTGTGTCTTTCAAGTACATGATCACACAAACAGCAAAATTCCACAGTTCCATGGTCTTGCAAATTCATTGCAACGGCATGGGGGTAGTTGCCTACCTCTGGTAGAACCTTAGATCTGTAGCACAAACTTGGCTTCCTCAAGTAAACTATTTGTCAAAATAGCTATTTTTGTAAGTAACCCTTGTTGGCACAGTAAACTATATAGACAACACTTTATAACATTGCTTTTATGTGTCAATATGAATCATTTTCAGTTTTACTGCAGTTGGTAGGATCCTTTCCTTTATATGGTTATGCTTGTAAGTTGTTCCAGGATACCAGTAGTTTTTATATCAAACTGTAATATGTAACTCCAATCTTATTCTTTGTATGAATTCCTTGCTATCATGTACCTATGCAGGATCTGCACCCTGGCTGTTCATGCTCACAAGTAGAAGCAAATCAGGAAACTACTATTCTCAAACAAGTATGCTTCGTCTTTTTCAGTTTTAAGTTTGTCATACATATTAGACTTGTGATTTATTTTGACAATGATATATTTGTTGGATTTTAAGTAATTTGACAAACAAAAAAAATTGATTACAGTTATTATACTACTTCAATCATGTACCTATGCAGATCTGAACCCTTACAGTTCATGCTCACAAGTGATAGAAAATTACGACACAAGTGTTCTCAAATGGGTATGCTTGATCTTTTTCAGTTTGAAGTTCATCATACTATAAAATAGCCTCTTTGCTTCAGCTTTGTGCTAATAACTTAACCATCACATAAGACATTTTCCCATTTCTAGTTACTAATTTAGGAGATGCTATAGATATTGTGCATCCTTTCAGGCAAAGACTACAATTTTCACATCCTCAATTTTGTATAAGATTGCATTAAAAAATATGTGAATTCAAAAAAATAAATTACAACATGTTATTATCACTGCTTTTCCTTATTGCACCAAATGGATATTGCTACTGTTCTAGTTTATCAATCTTGTAAAAAGTGCCTTGTTTACATCAAGCCAAGATGTGTCTTTTTGTTCTTGCAGGCAATTCTAATCAATCCTTACATTCCTGGATCTCAAATTGATACTGTAACAAATGACAACATTAACAATAATATATATAATGGCTTAAATGAGCCTTCTCTATTGTCATGCTAAGCTTTAATTCTGATTTTTGTCAAATCTCATTGTATTCAATCACTTGTAGTGGAGTTTGTATTAAGCTGATATACATGTTCTTTTGTGTTTTTGAAACCAGTTGCCCATACCACCAGGAACAAACTTTACATACAAGTTCCAAATCAATGATCAGATACATTGCTATCTTTATTTCCCATCACTATGCTTCCACAATGCAATAGGAGGATTTCTGAGACATTAAAATTGCTAGCACACCTAGCCTCCCTGTTCCAGCCATGGAAGTTAAGAGATCAATTTCAATCCTTAATGAAGTGCTTGTTATGAATCCAATGAAAGTTGTAGACATAGTTTATGAATTTTCAATGTATATACAAAAGGTAACATGTTTTGCAAAATTCACATGCACATTTTTAAACAAAAAAAAATTTAAAAATAAATTATCTCCAATCTAATTGATTGAGAAAGCTTCACCAATGTTCGTAATTTCACTTCAATTTCAAGTTTTGCATCAGAAAATTGATTTTCATTTGCACTTTCATTCTACTAGATTAGAAAGTCGAACTACTGTAAAATTACTATTCAAAACTGCTAAGGAAAGAGGGAAAGCACCTCTACTTCAATTAGAGCATACATAGAGGAATCAAAAAGTCTACAAGATTAACAATCCCACTAAAAAACTCTTGGAATACAGCTTATAACAGAAGTAAAATAGTAAAATGTGCTAAAAATAGCAAGTCTAGTCCCTTTTAACTAGATCCATGCAGTAAGGATGGTTGCCTACAAGACAAGTGGCAAACATCCCATCATCAAAGTCATTATCCCACAACCCCCTGTTAAATCAAACTCAGGTCTTGAGTTTTAATTAGTTACATTTTTCTTTATTCCTCTGCCATCACAATTACATCAAAACTGTTTTACTGACTTTATGATGCTAACCTTTGTCATACTTGGTACAAATATCTAGACGCAAAAATGCAATTGATAGCTGCAAATTTAGTCTCTCATCATTTATTTATTTAATCTTTATTTCTGTCAATTTTCGTTGCTATATGTTAATGAAGTTGTAGACATGATTTATAGATTTTCAATGTATATACAAAAGGTAACATGTTCTCAAGCACATTTTCAAACAAAAGTATAGGCTTATAGCTCCTCTACATGATTTCTATTAATTGGAAAACAAGTTACATGGAGTGGATTACTACCACGAAGCTGCTCTTGCTCTCTCAAGTTTCCTCTGAACTACAACTGAGATTTCCCTTCTAGATGTTGCATACAAATCAATGCTCTAACCTCTTTAACCTTGTCTCTGTTACTTGCATGCCCTTTTGAAAGATGTTGGAAATCTTTCCCGTGCACTAGAAGCTTTCTTATGTGAATTGGAACACCAAAAGGCATGACTGTTCACTTCCCCTCTTTGTTCTATGCCTTGGAACAAAACTGATGCTTCCTAACAGTCACTGTCTTGACAGTTTCAAGACTGATTAAGAGGTTATGGAACCACCTTGGCAGTCACATTACTGCTGCTGCCTTCCTAAAACCACAGACACTGTAAAATTGACAGTTTTTATTGTGTTGAGTACTTACACATTTTGAAAATTTGGAAAAGCCTTCAATTCTTGCTGTTGTCAGTTTCTGGGATGCTGATGAATTATACGCATCTTTTTTTTATATTTTTCATATTTTTCTTCATCTTAAAATTTTGTTACTATGAAAATAATATACTTCATCTATGTTGATGGTACTGTTATATTGTATGATAATGTTTTCCAATTAGATATTTTTATAATTTATGCAGGTTTGGATTCCATCAACCTCCACTCAATAGCGTAAATCATCTTCATCTTCATTGCTTTGCTCTTCCTTACACACCAAGGTCCGTAGCTTCCATGCAAGTATTTAATTGTGCATCAGTTTTTTAAATTTGTTTTTTGATTGATACCATCAACATTATTAGTTGTATCTTTTTTATTGAGAAGAAATCCACTTTTATATTCAATCAAAAAATCATGTGGCCATTTACAACAATAAAATGGCCAGAATGGAAAATAAAAACAAATTATCAAACTTGTAACAAATACCTTATTGATATACTAATAAGAGAACTTCAGATTTTTTTTTGGTTGCTTTTTTTTTCGTTGTAATTTGAAGTATCTCTTACTTCCGTTGAAAAATGTTATAATTCTTGTTGGGTTTTAAGCTTTTTGATTTTACTTACTGATATCTCTGCTTTTTATTTATTATGTATTTAGACTTTTCAATTTTTTGTCATTTGATAGAATAAATGCAGTTAGGGTTTTGATGCTTTATAGATTGTGTCAATGCTTATAGTGTATTTGAAACCTTTGAAAATTGACACCATTTTACTTTTTCCGTCTACCTTGAATTCTTAGGTTGGTGCATTCGATTAGAAATTGCTCTTATGGGTAAGGGTTTTAGTTATCCCTGCTGGTGTTGGTTGGACTTAAGATTTCACCATTAGATGGTCACTATCGTGTTATTTGTTTGTTTAATTTTTTTCAAATACAACTATTGGTGACAATAATTGTGTGATGATCTAGATTTCACTATTTTTCTCTATAGCTTTTGTAATTATTTTCCTAGAACTTTCAAATATTATGTTGTTTGATGGGATAATTTGCAATTAGGTTTTTGAGGCTTTTCTGATTAGCACTATAGGATACAAGCTTTTACTGTTTGATTATTTGTTACTTTCCAAAAAAAACCATTTTGAAAATTTGAATTTTTGTGTCTATATTGGAGGTTTACCATCTGTGGCAATGCTCATAGTGTGTCATATTTTGCTAATAATGTTTTCTCTGTTTCTTTATATGTATGAGGACTGAAGTGTTTTATTCTATGTTATTGCTTTTAAGGTAACATGACATCCTTGATTTACTATCTACCCATAACTTATAACTTTTGTTTGTTTGATAGTAAATGAGGGCTTACTTCTCTCATGTATTTTATCGATTATTTATTTGCTTTAAACTTTTTCTGGTATTTGGAAGGAAAAAATCTGTTAAGGCATAAGGGTTTTAGTAGGTTCCATTTCTTTTGGGGTTTCCCATCTGCAGCGATGCTTTTACTGTTTCAAATTTCATTCTCAACAATTCGCTGTTCATTCTCAGCAATTTGTTGTTCTCTATTTCTTTATTTGTATGAGGACTAAAGTGTTTTAATCTCTATTATTGCTTTTAAGGTAACATGACATCCTTGACTTACTATCTACCCATAACTTTTGTTTGTTTGACAGTAAATGAGGGCTTACTTCTCTCTTGTATTGTATCGATTATTTATTTACTTAAACTTTTTCTGGTATTTGGCAGGAAAAAAATTGTTAAGGTATAAGGATTTTAGTATGTTCCATTTCTTTTAGGGTTTCCCATCTGTTGTGATGCTTTTACTGTTTCAAATTTCGTTCTAAGCAATTCGCTGTTCATTGTTGTTAGGATTTTAGTTTTTTGATATCATTCTATTGTGAGCAGAGTTTTGTGCTCTAGCTCACTTATTATAAGGTATATGGCTAGACAAGGGATATGTATTGATTCGAGACTCTGAATTACTAGTAGATGGCTTCTATTTTGACTTGTGATTTCTAAATGTTGCTGAAGTTGGTATTTTAGTTTTGTTGGGGGTTAAATTTAGTTTTTGTATGTATGGCAGTAACAAAAGCAAGAGCATCATAGACTGAAGGGGGTAGGGTTCAAGGTGGCAGTGGACGAGGGGGTCGTGGATTCTCTGCCCAAGTTGCATTTTAATAATGAAAATCTTGTAAACCATAGGATAAACAGT
This sequence comes from Sequoia sempervirens, assembly GCA_007258455.2. Classification (NCBI taxonomy): domain Eukaryota; kingdom Viridiplantae; phylum Streptophyta; class Pinopsida; order Cupressales; family Cupressaceae; genus Sequoia; species Sequoia sempervirens. The sequence goes on along the minus strand of VDFB02058242.1, from coordinate 637,995,629 downwards.
TCCCTCCGTTCCTGTTGGGATTTTTGACAAACGCATTATTAGGCAATAGAGAACTGAAAACATAACTCTCCTTCAAGTTGATTTTGCTTGAACTGATCCACTTATGCATTTTTGCAAGATTCTAGAAAGGAATAAAGTTGCAAAACAATTTAATGAGATCACAAATCAATTGGAACAAGTCCTAAGTATTCTACCATATACTCAACTTGAGATATCAAATGAAGTTCGAGAACAGGTAACAGGTTAAAACCATTAGGTGTTACAATGTTTTGTTCATTAATAATGCAATTCCCTTTTGATATTTATGTGACTTCTGAAATTTACTCGTTAAATAAATTTTATTAATCAACATATAACGGTATTGCTTTTTGGATCTTTTCTAGCATCAGGATTGAGTCTTGAAGCATGCTCCTATTATTGCATCTTGGGATAATTTGTTTCCAATGTATATAGAGGCTTAAATGAGACTTTCCTATTGTCATGGTAAGCTTTAAGTCTGATTTTTCTCAACTCTAGTTGTACCATTGGTCATTCACAACCCTCAATATCATTCATAGGAGTAATCATCTGTTATTGGGAATGTTTTGGGCTGATTGTAGATTCACAAGCAAACTTGGCAATTGGCATTTGGAGAGTTTCATGTTGGATTTTCAGAATTTATTGCTGATGTTCATCACCATTTTTGGCTAGATCTGGAGTGCCACTTTCTGGAGGAGACTATCAATATTATTTCCAGCCATCACAAAGCCCAAGGTTGCTGATATATATGTTCTTTCTGCATATTTTTTGCTAAGTTTGACACATTTTCATGGAGCACTTGCTTTATGGCAGATCTGAACAATTATGTAAGGGTTTGGAGGTCTCATATCTTCCCAAGCTGATAACCCCTCATTTATTGTTGATCGCCTTATTTGGAGGGCTGCTGCTTGATTTTATGAAGGTGTTGGAACTGTCGAGCAGTCCATGCAAGGTTGTAAAAGCATTCAGAATTTGTACCAAACATAAATCATTGCCTCATTAAAATTATTTGGTTTGTGTAAATCAGATTTGCATAACTCAGTTCCATATCTGCATCTTTTGTAAGTAGATTTGATATTTGCAAACTTAGAAATATTGTTTCATTGAATTTATGTCCACACTGTACTTGTGCAATTAATTGAATATCAAATATGGAGTTTACTGTGATATCATTTACTGCTTTCATGCTTCTCCAACAATATATTCTTCAGTGTCACACAGATTTGATCAAGCATTTCCAGATTTTTTTTCCAATCTTAATCTGGTGTTTCAGTTTATTTTGCTTGTCAAAATTTCAATACGCTCACCTTAGCATTTTAGCAAATTCCTTCAGCAGGGACTCTAGCTACACGCAGCTCTTGTTTATATTCATGTATTAGTGAAAACCAATTTATATGTATTACAATATTTAGCACTACATACTACTCTTTCTCAAATAAATTTATTTGTTGTATACAACATAGTATAAAAAAATACTACATCTATTGAAAACATATTATCATATGATCACTATGTTCCATTAAATCCTTTATATATATATATATTAAATAATATTATATGTCACAATTAAACATACATAATATTAAATATGAAAAAGTACACTTGATTGTTTTTTTATCATTTTACCAGTCTGGACCTTTATATATGTTCTCTCATGACTATATCTATATTTTTATATATCTTTAATTATGATTGTCAAGAATTTCTATATTTGATTTTAATAAAAGTGCTCCATACTATTATTAACAACACTTGTCTATAATTACCCCTTCTCCATTTTACACACTATTTTGATTGTATTAAATGATGATTCCACACATACTATTGAAGTAACTATGTTCAGCTCTCTTGGGACTAATTATCCAAATTCAATGATTTGTTTATATCCCATCTTTGTATATTTGTATGCACCATACACATTTAGGAAGACCAGTTCTTTTGACACATGCAATCTAAAACAATTATAGTAGCAATAGCTGATAAAAATATCTGTAACAAAAGCAACCTAGTAAAAAAAATCTACTACAACTATGACCATAATAATATTTCTCAAGAAGAAAAACATTGAAACTATGCAAACAACACTACAACAATATACACTTGACAACGCCATAACAATATGTCAAGGTATGCTCTTCTATTTCTATATATAGTCAATAATGACAAATTTTGTTTACAATATAGATTCTGCATAAATTCGATATCATTCATAACTCATTCTTCTCGAACACAATGATTTGCATTTCTCATCTGTTACCCACAAATTGATTTACTTTCGTCATTTGAAGCATATAATCCTCCCCTAACAACTTTTCTACTATACGAATAAACACATTCATTCTATATTCAATATTGTAAAGACTACCTACACTATAATTCAAGATATCCATATCCAAATCCTCACTAATATTCATTTCCCTAGTCATGGAACCATTTTTTTCACAGAAACTAGCTCTCCACTCAGAACATGTTTTCAAGACACCATTTGTTGACCTTATCAGGGGCATACTAAAAACTTCCATCTCTTCAAATTCCTTTAGCTGATCAGACATCCATTTCCAAAAAAAATTATGATATAGTACAGTGATTTCTAACAAATCAAACCTTCCAACAATATTCGATACGGCTTCAACTTTGGCATGATCCAAGTTTCCATGCTTTAACACTAATCTCAACAAACCTATTTGATTATATACCAATTTAGATGCAAAAAATTTAACCTATTTCTCCTTGCGATATGATTTGTCAATCCCTCCCTTAATCATCTGTAACTCTCCCATACTTTTTCAATATCACTAAGAATACAAGTTAACCTATGCTGCAATGTTTTTTGAACAATTTTAGAAGTTTTTTCATGTCTATCACTTTGTATACTTTCATTCACCTTTCTCATTTTAACAATTTCTTCTTTCAACTTCTTAATCTGAACTCTCAACATATCTCTTTCCTGACACAATATATCTTCCGCAAGTCTCTCCCTTTCTATAATCAACCCTCCACTTTTTCAATTACCCTGCAATGCTCTATTTTCTTCTTTCAGTTTTGCAATTGTAGGTTCCATATTGTTGATAACATACCCTATACCCTCATGCCTATTCAAAACTGTTGACAAGTTCAACATTCGATGCCTTATCTCTTTCTTTTTTCTCTCATCTTTGTCCATTCTTTTTAGAATGATACTTACGACATTTTATAGTAACTTCTTCTCTCCCTCTCTTGGCTGACTTCCAAAATCCAGTTCTCCCAATTGATCATTGTCTTCCCTCATCTCGCATTCAACCTTTTCCACTTTTGGGATAGAAATTTCTACTATTCTTTTTCCCTCCTTGTCTATTCTAATACATGACAACCTTCTCGATTTTTTCAATCACAGTCTTTCCAGCTCTAATGTGGCAGCATCGATTCCATTACCTGTCTTCTCTTCCAATACATATTTGTTTCTCTTCTTTCCAATAATTTGTGTCAACCATCCTAGATAGGTAGCATTTCCTTTATTCTACAACAAATCCATTACTGGCCCATTCCTAAAATCTCTAAACCCTCATCCTCTACTATATCTATTATTGTTCTTACATCTATGCTACAAACTCTATATTATGTTCTAGAATACTTTCTATCTAGAATTGTCTCCTTTTCTATGCGAATTTGTTCTTGCTCACGAGATTCATAGGTACCAACCTCATCTACAATACAAACAACAACAAACACAATTTCAGAAAAGGAAAACCCAACAACTATGCACAATTCTAGAAAACAACTACAAAATTGTTTGCAAACATCATATGCACAAAAACAAGACTCTACAAATGCCAAAGCTAAAAATGAACTACTCCCAGAAAAAAATCCTCTTCATTTTCTTCTTTGTAGACGAAACTCTTCCTCGTCCTCATCTTCACTGTTTTCCAATATCATTGGCTCTATCCTCTTATACTCTGTTGATCCACTATGCACAAAAAAAACATTTTCATTGTCCACAATATCATGCAATTGGCATTTGCTCTTATTTTATTTTTATTCTTCTGCAGCTTCTGGAAATTTCATCATTACAAAAGAAAGTTCAATCCATTTCTTGGATGATTCTAGAAATTTTGCTACTTTTTCTTTGATGCTTGTATTCTCTACAATAAAACAATCAACATTACATATTCCTTCCCTAGATACATTTTGGGAATAGTACCCTGGATCCAAAACATCGCCAGTTTCCTTTAATTATTTTAATAACCTCCCAACATTGCAATGTCTAATCATATCTACTATCAATCTACATAAATCCTCGATTCTTACTTCATATTCATCCTAGCAATTGCACCAGTGATCTTGCAATGCAAGTTTGTGTTTATAGAATGGGCCAATAACCCTATTGATTTTTCCAATTGGGTCAAATCTACCTATTGGTTCATTGTAAACATTCATTGCATACAAGTTCAACTCAATTTCAGTAGTCTTTGCATTTCGTATGCTACCACAAGAATATACACTGATCTTAATAGGGAAGGAGTAAACTGATTTATATCTACCACCAATGAATTTGTGAACCTCAATCACTTTCCTACATACTTCCATTAGAAGTATTCTATCAGATGGATACCTAGGTAGTTTAAGTGGAGCTTTATGAAACCCTACTACCCTAATATAGGAAATATTTTAAATTGAACATACCAATTACCCCAGTTCTTTAATTCTTGTAATGCCTCTATTGACATTCTCTTGGAATAATCACTTTGCAATCCTCAGATTATTGTATATAAAAATGTATCATTGGCTACGCAAAAGATCTTTTTACTTGCATTGAGCTCTAATTGTGGGTAATGTGCATATACGTTTACATTGCCTCCTTGTAAATATCCTTTTGATGATAGGCCAAAAAACACTTGTTGAGAAGTGAGCAAATATACCAAAAAAGAAGTCATGTAGAATTTTCTAGTAGTCAACACTTCATTTAACTATTTATATAAGCTATTGTTAATGATACTTGCCCAGTCAATTTTCTTGCTTTCAACTATTGTAAAAATATACAAGCACATCCATGGTTCAATTTTTGTTGTATAAGAATAACCATACACCCTCTTCAACAAAGTAATATTCTCTCTAATATCCTCTCAAAATTCAATTATTTGATGCACCTTTGCAATTTTAAGTAGTACTTTCCTAGGATTAAGAAAAAGTTGAGTGTTCATGAAAAAAAGACATGTGCCATTATTGCTATCAAAATAAGCTAATCCCTTTCTCAAGTCAATTTTTTCATATTTTGCACATGAAGATATCCCAAACACTCTTTCAATAGTCTTTGCACTTAAATCAAACACTATTCCACCAGACCCTCCTACTATTTTCCTATTCTTATCATCATAGAACTCACCAATTTAGGAGACTAGACTAAAATTGGAATTGTTGTTGCCTCCACGAGTCCCGATTTCACCAGACAACTTGCCATTGTCGATCTACCTACTATATGCCCAAGCCTATCTCATAATTCATTAATATCTGTCAATTACTTTGTATCTCTAATCTCTACATAAGGCGAACTGATTTTTGAACTAGTCCAATAACCCTTGTATTGATACTTCATGTTCTTGGTGTTTCCTTTGCGTCTTCCCATGTGCTCAACACAACAAAATAGATACAAATTCAATTTACCTCTCACCACATACAATACTAAAATCCTCTACACCATAGACCAAGAAAACTATAAGAATTAACTTAGATCTACACCTATACAAACATCAAACCTGCTAACATTTTCCAGAAAAAATACTTATAATACTTACTAACCAACACTTAAAAACCAATTTACAGTAAAAAAACAAGCAAACAAAACAAGAAATGACAAATTCTTGCATAAAATAACAATCTGCGAGTTGCCTATAGACTTACTGGTGAGTAGGCTCCACCACACAAATAAGAAAAAATTTTGCTTGCCCTGATGTGCCCAAATGCTATCAATTAGTAATAGAATCAAATAAAGTGATGCCATGTACATGCAAACCACCTCCTCAGCATAAAACCCTAAAACTGTGACTTACATAGCACACAACATTGTAGAAGTTGAGAAAGCCAACTTCACAGACCCCGAAGATCACCTGCATGCAAATAACCTGTCACAGAAAGGAAGAGATGGAGACAAAAAAGAAAGGGTGTTCTGTAAGCTTCAAGAGAGATTGTATTGGCTGAATTGATAAACTAAAATACAATGATCAATCCTTATAAAAGGAGATCATGCAAAACCTAAAATTAACCCTAATAGGTAGACATTTAATAATTAATAGAATTATTAAATGTCACAATATGCAAACTAAAGTGAAATCTTAAGAGAGGAATAAAGGTAACTTAATTAACATAATTAAGTTAAAACCTTTACTCTAACACCCCCCTTAAGATGAGTAAGAGTGCAGCTACAAACATGTGCAAGAAAGCAAAGGTAACTACAATGCATGAAAGAAAACAAGGGTCCCGACAACTAGGCCTGATGAGGTACCTGAATACAACCAAATCTCTGTAAAGTGGAGAAATAGAGAAAACCTCATGGGAAAAACTCTACTCCAAAAAGAGATGAAAGACATGAAGAACATCACTAAAGTAGAAGAAGTTGCAAACAACTGTCAAAAGATGACTGTTATGGTGCTAAAGAACCTCCTCTGAAGATAGGATGATCAAAATCAAGAGGACAATAATCTGCATGAGTTCCCCAAACGACACTACTCGAATCAGATGGCAAACAAAGGCAAACACCTAGAACGGAGATACAGATGGCACAAGTATCAATAGTCTAAAAAAAACTGATCAACTAAAAATGGAAGATTCCTTCCAAGAAGAAACCAAGGAAGCATTAACGAAAACAGTATAATACCCCCCATAATGCTGACTGGGAGAGCCTGACAAATCCACTAAAATGTTGTGTAACACCCTATAGCGCATGAAGGAGAAGAAACAACATTTGAAAGTGCACAAGAAAGTACCTGCAATTAAAAAAGTGGAGTGCAAAACAAAGCACACATACATGAGGCTGGAATCATATGGATCCACTATCGTCATGGAGGGACACTCACTGGACAAAGGTGTGATGGAAAAAACAAAGGCACTACACAACCCCCCCATGGCACTTTATAATACAATGCGAGTACAAAATATGGCACAACCTTATGTGCAAAATCCCCAAAATACATGTACAATAGTGTGGCACTTTATCTCAATGCATTTACATACAAGAGTTTGCTTACAAAAGATGCTCAAAATGCCCACAAAGGACAAAAACTGAAAATACATGAAGAAAAGCCAAAAACGAAGCAACCCACGCAAACGAGAAGTTCCCAAGAGCTAATATGTCCAAGTAATTCACCAGAGTGTGAAAAAAAATAATAATAATAAAATGTACCTGGAGTGAAATATGCAAAAATTGCATGGATGGAACTGAAGAGCTCTAAAAGACAGTTCTAGTGCCACTAAGATCGTAAAAAATGGAGAAACTGGTCAAAAGTTATGAGCTCGGGACTGAAAATAGCTCATTTGACTTCAAATGGTTGTAGAATACACCAACAAAAAAATGAAGAGATTAGACCCACACCACTGGAAATTTGACGGAATTAGCTTTCTGACGATATCTCGTTTGCCAAAAAATGATATTGTATGCCCAAGTTATGGCCTCTATAAGAAAATAGCTCCAAAGGGGAAAAAACCAGTGTTGGATTAAATTTGATGGTCATATGGTCATCACAGCAAAAATTTGGGCCTAAATTTGACGGCTAAATGGCCGTCAGCAGATTTGCACAACTAGGCTTATTTTACAAAAAATGTTTTTTTATAAAAAAAACAATAAAAAAAATTACATTAAATAATTTTTGCTTTAAAAAAAAATTAATAAAAGAAAGGGCTGTAGCCCTTGACTGTACCACCGTCGGCAATATTGTCAAATCGTCGAATGGCTATAAGGCCACCGGTGGCTAACAGTACGTCGTACGGCGTACTCAGGCGTGCCTAACCCTGTAAAAAAGGCTTTTGAAATTGCTTTCTTTTATGTTTTTTTTTGTTTTTTTTTTTTTAATATTTTTCAGAAAAAAAATCAAAAAAGACTTTACAAATATTTTTTTATTTTTAAAAAAAAAATTAAATTTAGAAAATAATTTTTTTTACATGGCTAAAAAAATTTCTCGATCTGCATGCAGACGGCGCAAGAGCCATACAAGCAAAAAAAAAATCCTCAGAGGTCAACTGCTCAGATTTCAACAATTTGACAGGTGTTTTTAAGGTTTTTGGTCGCTCCGGACACAACAGTGAGGTCCGTTCAGGTTAAAAAAACTTTAAAAATGCAGGTACCCTCTGGATCTTAGAAAAAAGGCACTAATAGAAACCCTTGCAGATCTAAGCCCATGAGTCCAAAAAAAACTCCAATAAAAATGGGTATGCCCTAGATCAAGAAAGAAAAGCCCTATACCCTTGAAGCTCCAAAAAATCCTTCAGAACACGAACAGGAAGTAGCAGGTCTGGAGCTTTGATACCATGTAGAAGTTGAGAAAGCCAACTTAATAGACCCCAAAGATCACTTGCATGAAAATAACCTGTCACAGAAAGGAAGAGATGGAGACAAAAAAGTAAGGGTGCTCTGCAAGCTTCAAGAGAGATTGCATTGACTAAATTGATAAATTAAAATACAATGATCAATCCTTATAAAAGGAGATCATACAAAACCTAAAAGTAACCCTAATAGGTAGACATTTAATAATTAATATAATTATTAAATGTCACAATATGCAAACTAAAGTGAAATCTTAAGAGAGGAATAAAGGTAACTTAATTAACATAATTAAGTTAAAACCTTTACTCTAACAGACCTATGATGCTTATACAATGTACCAATCATATTTAAACATATGCAACACATGATTACAATCCCATCCAATTAGCACACTAAAACATATTCCTATTATTATTAATAGTTATTTACTATTACATCAACATTGACCTTTAAATAAAGTAATTATGGAAAAATATCAATATCAATAACTTTGATACGTTAAACACATACTAATCAACTAATTGATTATTGTTAAACTAAACATGGACAATTGATAGATACATAGCCCTAGAAAATGTAATGTCAAATCACTAACCCATGGAATGTAGACACACCTCTTACAAACCCTTCACAAATTCTGCAACAACTATGCTAAGAAATGAAGCATTTAGATTTAGCCTATAGTAAATTGTATTTTTATGAGAACAGTGCACTCATATATTGTGCTGCTACAAAATGAATAGTTATACAACAAAACTTTGTTTCCAGATTCAAACACTTATTTTTGTATTGTTTTCGTACCAAATATTATCATTGCAATTGTACAATTCGACTTACATTACATGCTTTTATTTTCCCTGCATTAACTTATGATTGTTTTATTTTACAATATTTTCAAACTATTTAATTATGTATCTGAATTGTTGCTATATTAATCGCATTGTATCTGATTTATTGCCCATAACCTTTTTCCAACCCTTGCAGACATCAAAATAGAATAAATATCATTGTCATTAATAATAATCCAAAAATATATTTTAGTATATTTAAATCGAGAGTTAAATATTTTCCCATTGGTCTTCATACATTCCCAGTGACAAGCACTTTACCATATACATGTGTTAGTACCACACACTTTGCAAGATAGGGTAAGATGTGGCATTATTCCAAAGTTGTGATTCAATAGCAATTGTCATCTATAGGTGACAAACTGATTCACACTATAAGAAAAAAACTATCGGTCATAGATAAATCTTAATCCATATTTAAATATTTTCCCATTGGTTTTCAAAGACGGCCTAGTCACATGCACTTTGCAACATACATGTGTCACTACCATGCACTTTCAAACATAGAGCAAGACCTAGCACCATCCCAAAATTGTGATTCAATGACATGTGTTTAGCTAGAAAACTGATCTAGACGATTAGCGAAGAGATATCAATCATAGATAAGTTTTATAAAATAAACTAATTTATTTGGTACCTACAACATCCAAAAAATATAATAAACCAAAGTCTCTTATTATAAATTCTAAATATGCCATCCTATTCGTATACATCTATTAAAGCTCAAATTTACAAGCTTGTGACATGTTAATTTTTTTTAAATACGAAGCTGATCTCACCAAGGAAAAATATCATGATCCTGCATTACCACAAAAAATTGGTGGCATCACCTTCTCAACAGTGCAGGAGCGCAAGAGCCACCTGATTGTTAATCACCAATCTCAACCATTGATTCTCGTGAGAAAGTATTTGTCACCGGACTTAGGAGATATTAAAGTCTTTGATACTCCATGGAACCTGTAATCGCCTATCTAAGTGGCACATATCTTGGCAATACACAAGGACCTAGTGGAACAAAATTCCTCTCCAAAAGAGATAAAATAAAAATAAAAATATGTATGGAGGACTCAATGATACCCCCAAGGACTACATCCATCATGTATATACAATCAATGGCCCCCCATAAGAGGGAAAAAGAGAGACAAAATATCCCCCCCACAATGTGTAATCTCCTACAAAAATGGTGAGTGCTTGAAGATAAAACATAATCCAATGCCTACAAACAATGTTTCTCCCCTTAGGAAGAAGATAAACTAAATACAAATGCAAGAATGCTTCCCATTCTGTATATGAATTCGTAGGAAGTGGAATCCATATATATAATGTGTCTCTAAAAGCTGCTCATATGTTGCCAAGTCCTTAGTGGATGAAGATTATGTCACAATCTAATCAAGTACATGCCCAATCACAATAAATTATGAAAAACTAGTAACAATTGGAAACTGATCTAGAACTAACAAACTGATCTGGAACTAACTCTAAAGACAAAGATGAATTGATAGTATTCAATCCATTACTATCATCAAATAAGAGAGATAAACCCTCAAATTGGTCTTCCAAATTTGAAATGTGAGACTCCACAAACAAAGATGTAATGTCTAATGAATAGGAATCCTAATCAGGAAGAAAAATAGATACATGTTGCAATGAATCACTGGAAGTACTCAATGAAGCACCAACAAAAGATGAAAGTGTGGTCTCAACTTGAGGAGTAGGAGTTGCATGATAAGTCATTGGATCATCAAGATGGTCAAGTTATACATCATATTCAAACTCCTCTAAGGTTTTATCAAATCATAGGGTATGTTTTCAACATCATCAAGTGGAATGAGGCAATTTGAAGCAAGATCATATGGGAATGGAGGCTTATATGGATCTCCAAAAATCTCCCAAACTTTGGTCCAAATTGTGCATGGGCACGAGATTCCTCTAATCTTATGACAAGTCTCTCTGAAGATGCTTGCACTAAAACTAAAACCAAGCAATCCTATGATATGATCATTCTTATTACCCTAAACATGTTTCTTATATGTTTTTTTGTCTTAGGAATGAGTCCATAAAGATGACACAAAATATTTAGCCACCTACAATGTGTTATGATGCCTTTTTTCCATGACTCATAATTGTCCTTAGTTAGAATTATTATAGAATGATGATTTGCATAACCCATGATTACAACAATAAAACACTTCTCAACTAATAAAATCTGAGATCAATACATACAATGAAATTGAAATGAAGTACAATGATCGAAGCAACACCTTCCCAATTGCTAAAATATCCAAGTAACCTCTAGTATACCCACCAAAAAAAATTTGAAATCACAATATACCTAGGTCATAAACAAGAAAAAGTGCATGGATGGCTAGATAGATCATGGAAAAAAGTTATGAGCTTGAGAGCCACAAAACAAAATCTAACTTCAATCAACAATTACTATCATCAAATAGAAAAAATTTGTAAAATAACCTACACCATTGGAAAATTAAAAGAACCATCTTTCCAATAATATTTTGTTTGAAAAACATGGCCTCCTAGGGTGAAAGTTATAACAAAATAAAAAAGGCTTATTTTAGGCACTTGGGAGATCAACTGGCACCTGGCACTTAAAATAGGGTCACTCCATGTGACATGGGGCTACAAGGTTTGAAAAATAAAACCCATCATCAAGGGCAGTGGCACCACCCATGTGGTGGGGGAATGGAGAGCGACGGGAATTGGTTGTTCCTCCCACACCTAAGCCCTTGTGGCTAAAAAATGCTTGGTGAAGACTAGACCTGGGGCTAGCAAAAATTTAACTAGTCCATAAACAATTATTTTAAATATTAAAAAAATTATGATTAAATAAAAAACCTTTGTATGGACAGCGACATGACAAGTGTAGATTGCCAACCAGGTATGCAGATTTATGCCAACATACGGTATAGGTGGAATATAATCATAATATGCCCAAAAATCTTTAATATTTTTTGCCAAAAAAATTAAAAACCACATAAAATATTTTTAAATAATTTTTCTGTGAAATTAAAAATAGTACCGCGTGCTTGAGGGATCGTACAGCCTGCTCAAGCAAAAAAACTCGCCTCAAAAACACATGAGGCCAAACATAAGAAAATTTTATATCAAAATTCATCTATTGGGCCTTTTGATTGCAATGGCAAGGTTAGATTTTGGCCAAAGTTCCCCAAAATTTTAGTTACCTCCATATCTTGGAACTAAAACCCTCAAATGAAACCTTTATAGATCAAGAAAAATATAACCAAATTTTGATGAAACGAAAGAAAACCTGACTTTTTTTGACACCCTAGATTCAACCACAAGGTCCTTGAAACCCCAAAATGCACCTAGAAAAATCTTCAAGCCAACACAAAAACCTCATGTCGAGGAAGGAATCTACAACATTGGAGCTCTAATACCTTGTAGGAGTTAATGATGACTCCTCAACACCCCCAGGAACAGTTGCTAGACCAAAATATCTTCCACAAGAGATAAAATGGTAAGAATTCTTGCTTCAATTATGCAAGATTGAATATGGTTGAATATACAAATGTACATGAGATGTCTTGCTTATAAAGGCAAGGTGAGAAATAGGATTAGATATGATTGTGAAAAATTTCTTAATCCTATCACATTAGACAACTCATAACAACCTAGGTCACAAGCATTAAATAAATGCCAACTAGATAAGATAAGTGACAACTAATGCTTAACTAGAAAGATTCCTTCCTAGGACCTAAGTAGACTTAACATGTAGATAGGACCTGGATAGGTAAAAAACCAATTTGCACCAATAATATACTCTTATCATGGTGGAGTCAGTGTAGAGATACCAATCTCCCCAATTATGCTAGACTCCCAAATCAGGTACTATGTCTTTCGACCTTAAGAAATCCATAATTTTCTTTTGCAACCTAATCTTTCCAACCCCCATGTGACAAAGTATCTTTCTGAAAAAATAATTTTCAAAAATGACAAAGTTGGATGCATCACAATCCATATCCCACACGCAGGTCTAGCATTGAATTGGAAGAAGCTTTCCCTCCTTATCTTCCATGTGAATTTCTAGGGATTTGTTCCACTTTGTTCTTCCAAGCTATACAAGAACATGTGGCATGTGAAAGAATACCATCTAAAATTCATAACTTTGTTATTTCTCTTAATCTCTTGACCAACTACTTATGGATGGCATTTGCTATAAAAGTGGTGAAGTCAAATTTAGTGTTCACCATGGGATTCTAAATGTCAGCAACCATGTACATGAGAGGAATTGATATTCTAGCTTTGGAATCTCCTCCCAAAACTTGGCACAATGCATAGTATGTTTTGATAAAATAATCTTCAAATGTGTTCACATTAAAAGGCTCCACTTCATTGGTAGGGATTCTTATAGATCTCCTATGAAAACCCTTCAACGTATGCCTTGATATCCATTGTACCCTATATCTATTTATGTCCTACTAGTACTTTTTCTTAAACACACAAAATTTTATGACCTTACTAGCTACTAGCTTCAAATCAAAAACCCTAGAGATAAAGGTTTTGTTAATGAATCAATTCTCCTCCATTTTCTACCCTGACACTTTCATCATAATTCATAGCTATATGTCTAACCAAGTCCACATCCATGAATATGTTAGGGACCACCAATTTCCTTAGGTCATATGTCCAAACATTAGAAATGGGGACCTTGGAAGCCCTTTTCCCATACCAATGTGTGAACAAGCTCCACCCAGCCAAAGGAAGTTTGAAATCTCTGCATTTTTTGCATTGTCAACTAGACTAGCTATCACATTAAGATCATGAGCTCAGATAGCCTTTCATGTTGAAATAGGGAGTTGTGCAATGAGGCCTTCATCAAATGGTCTCTAAATGAGGTAGAGGTTTGGTCTTTTGGACGGCTCATAATTATAATTTATGTTCAAACTAGGATTTATACATATAGTTCTGGACTATGTTGTCTTTTGGATAATGAACAAGATCGCAGGTCTCAATTATAAACCCTAGGACTATAAATTTGATGAGTTTTATAGACAGAGAAGTACTTACTTGTCCTTCACCTTTTTAAAACCCTAATTTATTGTGGAAAAGTTGGAGCTCTACAGATTTTCTCTCCAAGTCTAATGAATGTGAAGTGAAATGATCGTTAAATTGAGTTGCAACATTTATATGAAAGAAATCCTCGTAAATATTGAGTAGAAATTAGTCATATCCACCATTACTCCTCGTTTGTGGAAGAGCAACTTATCTAACTATTTGTTTACTAGGTTTGAATGTGAACCATCGATCTTGTGATGAAAGTACAAGATCAACAATAAGTGATGACTCAATCTATTTGAAAATATTTGACATGTGTTGACAGATTTTCAACCAATAAAATTAATCCAATTAGGATCACTTTATACGTCATCAAGGGTGGCTTGTTTGGAAGAAACCACCTAAAAGATAGTTAACATCATTAATCAATCCACATGGCACAATTCTGCAATTATGCAACTTGGAAATAAACCCGTTGTGAAGAGCTCACAAATTCACATAATCCTTACAAAAACTTGCCACGTGTCATCATTTTGTGGCTCATATATATATTTCTTAAAACATCCCACAGGCTCACAAAATCCCTTTAAAAGAATGACACTTGTCCTCTTCCCGTGGCTCCATAGACCGTTATCTCTTTAATAAATATTTCATATTGAAACATGGTAAAGGGCATAATGAATGGTGGGGACCACATATGAAGTGTGGGCATAGTTAAGTGACTAATTAGGCACATGTGGAACTCCTTTCTTAAGTGAGCGCTAGGGGAAAGAATAAGGGGGCAATAACTTAACATAGCAAAGGCCTTGATGAAAAAACTAATGACACCAAGAATCGAGTGAACAAGTCAACAACTTAATAGAATTAAATTATAGCTCGGGGACCAAATTAGTTGGGGTTTCTTGATAAAGTTTTTTAAGTCTAAATGTGCACATAAAATGCTTTTTTAGTAAACCCCAACAAGAAGTAACCGTGTTTTGGAACCTAGGACCTAAAGCAAAAACTAAAAGTCAAAATATTTAAACAATACCAGTCAACACTTCTTATTGGATTATTCTTATGTTTTAACTAGTTTTCCTCACACTTATTTCCTCACTTCTCGCTCTTAGCTTGCAAATGATTTGGAAGCCTTTGTGTTCTTGTATTTGGTGTAATTTTTCCTTTCATTTTGCTTAGAAATCCCTGTTGTGTTCTTATGTTCATAGTTGGATTTGTTTTCCTTTCCTATTTTTCCTTGTTTTTCTTTTTGTACTTTATGGTTAAAAGTACTCAAAAATCCAAAATCTCATCATACAATGGAGCTGCTCCTCTCAAATGCAAAGGAGAATCATTAACTTCATAATGATTTCTCCATTTACTGATACATTTTGTTGCTATTTGTTGAACAAATTTATGATAATTTTTATAGCAAAAAATTGTTTGCCAACATAAAGATAACACAATAAACAAGCTTTGTAGACTAAATATCAATTAATGTCTTGTGTTCATGAGTTCATTAATATAACACCAAAAACATTATATCAAAGGCTAAATAAAGACTAGTAACAATACTAACAATTATCATTATAGAACACCAAGATAAGTGCATATCTATATATTTTAAATATATTATTATTTTTAGATTTAGAGACATATAATAATTAGGTTGTCATCTATTAAGCTTTTACACTTAATGATTCATTAAACAAGCTTATAAATACATGAAATGGAATTAAGGTAAGAGAATAATTCTAAGTTAAAATCAACAATTAAATATACACACCAACTTAATATAGTACAACTGTGTTTAATATAGTACAAAGTCTGTATTTATGTATTTCATAAGATAATGCTTCTGTAAATAATAATAATAAGTAATAAAGTCTGTATTTTTTAGAAGCTTATGTAAATAATAATGCTAGAATTCGGTCTCAATATGTCTATCCAATTTTGAACCTGTCGAAATTTATCTCAGTTGAGAAAAGGATTAAAAGGATTCTAGGACTGATGGTTTTGGAAATACCAAGGAGCTCTCTATGAAACTAGAAAATTATTGGAAGAGAATTTTGAGATACCGGATAATCAATCTAAAGGTGATACGTACCCAAAGCCATCACCTACCAAAAAGAAGAGAGTTGAAGCAAGATCTTATGAAGACTACTTCAAGAAGGAGCTCAGAAATCATGCCAATATGTTTCTAGGAACCTTGAAGTGCAAGAACAATTACTGTAACAAATTCAGACCCAAATGATACTTTTACTGTTGTTTTCAACCTAGAAGACTATAAAGTTGCTTGAGAAAAGGCCTATAAGAAAATAAGTGTTGCACTTGCCAAGTATCAAGAAATCAGGGACAAATCAATGAAACTCTTAAGTTTTATGTCACTCTACAGGATACAACCAATAATTTAAGGAGACCCCTGTGGCGATAGTGCCATGTACCCAGGCCAATTTTTTCTTACTGTAACAACAAAAATGCCTCAAGCTTGGATCACGAAAGGAAATTCTTTCAATATTCCCAGTATCATGTGATTGTTGAAGTTGAATAAGCAGAATGTCAGATGTGAGTGATTTCAATCTCTACCTTGGGACTGCAGGGGCACTAGATGGTGAAAACAGTATTGAAGTTGGATCAAAACACAGATGACACAAGTGAGGAGGCACATATGATGAAGTTATATTGAATGCCATAGAAATAAAGGAGAAATATATCCGTAGTGTACTCAATCCTCATAAGAAACTTCCTGCATGTGTCCCCGGATTTGGATTAAGGATTACAACAGGACCAATTCAAACAAAGGTAGGAATAGAGAAGGACATTTATACAGGGGCTGAAGGACGTGAGGTACTCAATCCTGGCCATTACTTGCCCTGTGACGCATCTATTCCGAAGGGAAAGAGAAAAAGGAGACGTAGGCCATCTTTTATTTGAGATGCTTAAGAATCTCAGGCTTCAGCTACTGCACTGTCAAATACAACAATTCCATCTGATGCAAATCTTGGAAAAAAGTTGGCATTATTTAATTTTATAAAATGGTCACATTGTATTGGTAACTGATAAATATCAGCACAATCCGAGGACAAGACAACAGTTCAAAAAGATTACCATTAAAAATAACAAGGGAAGATGGGGCAAGGATGAAATTTTAAAAAAATGGCAGCATGGAAGCAAGAGAAAACATTGCTGCAACTCTTTTAGGGAAAATTAGAGTCTTTGTGCTTCTTTCTTCTTTAAATAATGTCAGCATTTCTTTTTGAAAGCTGATTATTCTTATGTTTAAGTAATTTTTCTCAAACTTATTTTCTCACTTCTGGCTCTTAGCATGCAAATGATTTGGAAGTCTTTGCGCTCCCGTATTTGGTGTAATTTGTCTTTTCATTTGTCTCAGAAATCTATGTTGTGTTCTTATATTTGGAGTTGGTTTTTTTTTCTTTCTCTCTTTTTTGATTTTATCTTATTTGTCTTTTTGTACTTTCTGATTAAAAGTACTTAGAAAATCCAAAATTTCATCATACAAGCGAGCTGCCCCTTTCAAACACAGAGGAGAATCATTAACTTCATAACGATTTATCCATTTATTTGTACATTTTGTTGCTAACTGTTGGACAAATCTGATAAATTTCATAACGACAAATTTATTTACCAACATAAGAATAATACAATAAACAAGCTTTGTAGACTAAATATCATTTAATGTCTTGTGTCCATGAGTTCATTATTGTAAAAACAAAACATTATCTCAAAGGTTAAATAAAGACTAGTAACAATACTAAAAATTGTCATTATAGTATACCAATCTAAGTACATATCTATATATTTTAAATATTTTTGGATTTATAGACACATAATAATTAGATTGTCACCTATTAATCATTTTACACTTAATGATTCATTAAACAAGATTATAAATACATCAAATGGAATTAAGGTAAGAGAATAATTTTATCTAAGTTAAGAAAAATCAACAATTAAATAAACACATCAACTTAATATAATATAAAGCCTGTATTTATGTATTTCATAAGATACTAAGTATAAATTATAATCAACTATATAAATTTTCACATTTATACAATTTTTAGCTCCAAGCATTTAAGCAAAATATAATTTTCTTTTCAATTAATATAAGTTATTAAAAACATAATAAAGATGATTAGTTCAAAATTATAATCAAGGTCCATTTCTAAATAAAGTCTATAATTTGAATAGTAACTAGCTCTAGAAAAGGCAACTATCTAGATGGAAAATTATTCACCATTTTAACATAAATTATTAATTTTATTTTCAATTAATATAAGTTATTAAAAACATAATAAACATGATTAGTTCAAAATTATAATCAAGATCCATTTCTAAATAAATTCTATCATTTGAATAGCAACTAGCTTCTTAATAAAGTCTATCATTTGAATAGCAACTAGCTCCAAAAAAAGGTAACTATTTGGAAAATTATTCACCATTTTAACTTGTACATGAATGAAATTGTCATAACCACCCAACCCATGTCTCAAACATAAGATGAAAAAAAGTGAAATGTTACTCATAGCAATCAATTATTACAAATCAAATGAACTCATGATAATGCCAACATTGAGACTTACCTTTTAAGAAATTTTCACAAACCCTAAACTCCAAATCTCAAGAATAATACCAACATTCAGACTTACCCTTTAAGATTTTCACAAATCCTAAATTCCAAATCTCAAGAATAAGGTTGCAAACCTTAATTAAAGTTCATAATAAGAATAAAAAAAATTAACTTATAATGCTTTAGGTTGAAGGTTGAAAAGTATAATAAATATGAATATTCCATTTATCCTTTGGTTGAACAAAGAAGTCATTACCATATTCTCTTGGAACCAAAGTTCAAGATCACAATGGAAAATAAGCTTATATGTTGAACCCACTTCATCATATCATTTAACAATCTAAACATGACATGTATCAAGAAACCTTTCAATAAATACACATTTTATATAATATCTCTAAGTTTAGAACATAATTTCTAGATTTAATTAGAGTAGTTATTTACATGAGGTATAGAAGAAACCATTAATTTATTTATTCCACTAGATTTTTGTAGAGGAGGGGATTCTCTACTCCCAAGTCTCTAGGACATAGAAGATCCTAAAGGGAGCATATTTCCCTCAACTACCTCAATACTACCTCAAGACTAAATAGGCTAAAAAGGAAGGGCAAGCTAAGCTCTATTTTTTATGTTTTCAGATGGAGGTTTTTGAGAAACATGTGAACAGACTGAAGAGGTCTCACATTGTAATTTGAATGGATCTCATCTAGAGGATGCTAGCGCATGAGTTGGATGACAATGCAATACACTATCATCTCAGAGGCACATTGGCATCATGTACGAATAAAGAATGAAGAGTTCACATACTAAAACTCATAGGGTGTTTTAACAACCTGAGAGTTTTAATCTAATAGTTTAACAGTGAATGAAGAAATGCATGAAATGAAAGAAAACAACAAGAATACTTTAACTTGAAAGATAAACTATCTAATGACAAAATGACAAGAGAAAAGGAGAATAAAGCGAACTTACAGAAGGCCTAGCCTCCTGCAAGCTCTTCACGAACAAAGTATACCTACACACATAGTGACAAAAAAGTGTTGTGGTTGTATTTTGGAGTTTGTCTTAGTCAAACCCCGGTTTAGTGTTTCCACCTCCATAGATAGCCAATAGACCACAATATAGAGAAAATGGTAAAGAAATGGAAATAGACACAGCTTATAGAATGCAAAGATAATCTAGATGATATTCTATAACCAATACAATGCAAGTAAATAAATGTGTTACCCTCCTTTCTACATGCTTATAGAAGCTAAGAGAGGATGGAAGATAGAAAAATGATCACGCCAACATTACGGAGCTTGGAAACCTGCAATAGACAATGGTATAGAAGCATCAATAATGGTGTAGAGTGTAGAATGAGAAGAACAAGAATGAAATTTTAGTGAATGGAAGTGATAGATAACAAATGAATTGAGAGAGAGTGATGATAGAATAGATAGAATGAAGTTTAGAAGTGATTTTAGGAGGTAAGAGGATGTTTTTGGGCAATCAAGGTTCATAGAGGGCGTTACAATTCGTAGGGTGGCAGAGAACATAACACCTCCAACATCCACTGACCCAAGAATCCTATTAGGATGCTAGCACAATGTGTAGACATCCATGCGACACGTGAGAGTCCTTGACAAAAAATTTCCTCATCAACAGAAAACAACAAAGGAATGTGTGAAAGACAAGGCAAAGGTGGCATATTTTTGCATTGTTATGTTTATAAGGCTAAAGTAAGGTAATATTATAGGAAATTGCACTAGATGCAATTCTATGCCATAACATTTTTCCCCTACTTTAGCGAACATATGTTTCTAAGCATGTGCAAGCTAAAGTAGAAAGAGATTGGAAAGAATATATCAAAAACGTAGAGGAAGCAGTCCTTCGATCTGGTATACCTAACAGAGAATGAGCTTCACCAAGATGCAAAGAGGACACAGAGATCTTTGATCCTACAAAGCCTATTGGGATCTCACCAAAATCATGCTAGTTGCAAACAAACATGTTAGGTGAAAAAGGAAAAAGTGTTAGACATCATAAAATATTCAGACATAATAAGACAGTCTGATTAGAAAAAGAAACTACTGATAGGACATCCAGATACCAAGACACAAGGATGTCAAATATCATATATAAGACAAGTCTAGTCAGGCAGCCCCCAAGCTAGATTCCAAGATACAAGACATCTAGATACCAAGACACAAGATGTCAAATATCAAAAATAAGACACAAATTATAAGACACCAAATTATTCTTTTGAAAGACCTTCACAAAGGGGTTCTTTCATCAAGGAACCCTTTTTGTAAGACATCAAGACACCAAGGGACCCTTTTGAAAGACTGCAAGTGATTATGCCATCGAGGAATCCTTTTGAAAGATTTTTTTTCAAGAAATCCTTTGGAAAGAATGCTCCTTTTTTGAAAGGAAGATTTCATATTCTTTTGCCAAGGGGGAAAGAATGCTCATTTTTTAAAGGAATTTTTCAAACTCTTTAACCAAGGTATATTTTTGAAAGAAAATTTCACCAAGGAATCATTTTGAAAGAATGCTCCTTGTTGAAAATTAAGCAAAGATGAGAACCCCCCTTAGATGGATGTGTGTTACACGAAGGAGCACATATCATTCTAAGGAGAAAAAAGAAGGACGAGAGATGTTGTGGAACAAGATACATGGAAAAATGTATTCATGGTATTTTGTCACACACACAAGTGACAACACATTGAAAACCACATCATGAAACAGACAAGCAAAGATGAAGAAATCGAGAGATAAGGTGGTGATCCCATAATAGTGGTTTACAATTTTTGGCCAAACTGGACACTGAAATTATTATTTTTAACTAAATCTTCACATTCGGGCACCTATAGCGGCTAAACTGTGAGGAATTTGAAGATGGTGCAAACTAGAGTCTCATCAAATTTTGTAGATTCTAAAATATTTTTCAAAATTTTTGAATCAAATTGCACTATGAGCTATCAGCAACCATAACTTTTTTTCCATGAATAAAATTCTAATTCTTTCAAATTTAGATTTGTAACCTCATTGACTTGGTTGATAGTTTTTTATTGAATATTTTTTCCTTAATCAAGTTTCAAAGTCAAGAATTACAATTCAGTACACGATAACTTTTTGTATATGTCAAAATTTTATTTTATTTTTTTTTGTTGGATCAAGGACTTCAATATCTGGTGCAATTTTCAATTTTTTTGATAATCTTCTATTTTTCCACATGTGAAGAACAAGAAATTCATTTTCGATGAAAGCTTAATAAAACTTAAAACAAATACAAAACAAAACCAAAACATATTAAAATTATATTCATTGGATAGCTTGTTCTGAGGAATACCATAATCATTTGAAATAAATTTTAAATGAATTCATTTGATCTCTAAATCAAAAGTGATTTTTCGATTTTGATAGGTGTAAAGGCTTTATAGGTATGGTTTAAAACTATAGGTTCTATCCAAGGGGGTTTGATCTAAGGTGATTTGATCAAACCCTCTTCAATTGGAATCCTTAAAATGGAACTTTTTAAGGCTTAAATTATTATATTTTCTAAAAATATGTGATTTCAGCTAAAATTTGTTCCTCTCAGAAATTGTAAACCACTATTATGACAGCACCGAAGGGGATATGATAATACAGGGTCAGAATTGTCCATAGATATAATATATGCATATGAGCTATCAGCAACCCCCAAATGTATCAGAACATGAAGAAGAGTACACGAAGGAAAATGAAAAATAAAAATTGAGTCAACATAAAAGAAGGCCTAAATGCCTCAGACGCTTTGCATTGTCCCAATGTGGAAAAGCAAAGTTTATGACACATAGAAGGTAAACTTGAAGGTCATAGTTACCATAAGGCTTACCTGAGTGGAGGGTTGAAACTTGAATCCCTAAAGGATTTGATTATCCTTCGTAGCAGTTTATTTTTCATACTCTACATTTTGGTGAACCTGACGTGAACTCACCTTTTGCAAGTCTTTCTCAAAATAACATTGAAAATCTTTAAAACTTTTCGTTTTCTCTAGTGTTCTTTTCTCTCATTTTTTTAAGCTTGCAAGGTTATGCATCATGATACTCTATAAGGAGATTTACGAACCAATCTAAAACTTTAGGATATGTAGTTAGAAGAAGCTAAAGAGCTACCATACCTCCATACCAATACAATCCCACCAAACCTGGCCCAATTTTCTCTAGAAATACAAATCCCTTTGGCTCTCAATTGGCCTTTAGAAATTCTTCTACTTCAAACTCTCAACCAAATTCTCCTCCTGGGTCTCCTCCTATAGATTATGAGGCTAGTCTTAGGGTCCCCTTTGATTAGGTTCATTCTTTGGAGGAGAATTTGAAGCACTTTGAGGATTTCCTTAATATGACAACTTGTTTATCAAGTTTCCCCTATCATTGGTAATCTTAGAGACTTGCTCATCTCAGATCGTAAGGGCCTTGAGATGTTTTATGTGTTAAAAAAAATAGTTGAGACTCATGTACCTTCATACATGTCAGTCTTGAATTGACCTCATGATGTTCAATTAGATGTCATAAACACCTAGTTAAATATTTTAATGCCTGGGGTGTTTATGCACATGGTAGATGCTAATCCTACTACAACTCCTATGTCTTCTGATAATAATATAAACAATGTGTTTGTGCCTCCTACTATTCCTGGAATTAATGTGTCTTAGAATCCTTTGGGATATAGCATCCCTCCCTTTCCTAGTTATGTACTTCAAACTTCCATAGTGCAAGCTTCCACTATAATGGCTAATATGCCTCCCCCACCATCTAATCCCATTCTAAATACCATGTTGTAAAACATGGGTCAAATGAAATCTCAGCTTTCTAATCTAACATAACCTACACTTACCCCTTACTATCATCACAACCCTCTTTCTTTGAATATCCTAAATGATCTTATGCCCCAAGGGATCAAGATACCTAAATTTTACAAGTGCAGTGGTAAGGGAGACCCATAGATACATGTTAATTCCTTTACTACTCTGTGTAGTGATTTCTTGCATCAAGACCATTTGTTAACAAAATTGTTCCCACGATCCCTTAAGTAGATCATTTTGGAATGGTTTTTCTCACTATTTTATAATCATATATTTTCTTTTGATTAGCTCATGAATCAGTTATTTCAAGTGAATATTGGATCCAAGGTCAATATTATTGATCTTGTCCATTATAAGAAGCAACCTAGTGAGAAATTAACTGATTTTATTTCTCATTATCAATCTATCTCTTCACAAATTCCCTATGCCCTACTTGATCATGACATTTAGAGAATGTTTATGGGAAGTCTTCAGTCGAAACTGAGGGAATGAGTGTCGTTAATGAAGTATCCTTCTTTTGCTCATCTGTGTACTATGTTACAAGATTATCAACATACATTGGCCTGGCAGTTTGGGGCTTCTGCCTCATCCTCACATCTTGATAATTTTGGAGTTGCATCTTCTTCTAGAGGGTCAAATAAAAACAAGGAAATAGCTATTGTGGTGACATTCCCTAGAAAATTGAGAATAGTCCACTCAAATGACAACGTAATTTGTTTTTCACAAAATTATCTAATTCTTATTTAAGTGTACTTTAGAAGTTGTTAAAAGATAATTTAATCACCCTCCCAGAGATTAGATCGCTCCTTGACAACAAGCCATAACCCAAGTGGTATGATCCTTCGAAGTTTTATCAATATTAATGTGTGCTTGGGCATGACACAGAATGTTTTGTGCGCCTAAGATGTGTAATTTAGGATCACACAGATAGTGGTAACATCTAGCTTGACCGTAAGAAGAAAAAATAAATTTGTTGTTAAGGCTAACAATCGGTTACATATTTACACAGATCCTTTTCCACCTCATTCTTCTAATTTTATCACTACTTCTTTTGCTCCATCTAATGACATTGCATATGTGAACATGGTATCCATCACTTTGATCTCCCCTCTATCATAAGGTTAAGATGCATGACATATCTTTCACACCTAATGACTTATTGTATCATGGAGAGTACTCTCCTCTTTACATTCTTGCTCAGTTCAATGATAATGTTGTCACTAGTATTATGGTTGATCCCACTAGCAGATTCAATGTTATAATAAAGGAGACACTCTTCACTAATGGCCTACATAGGGTAAGGTATGACGAGTGTAAATATACCATTCATATACATGATGGCCTTTGTCTTTCCCCTTTGGGATCTATTTATCTGTTAACCTAAGATTGTTTCTACAACATTTTTGTGATACAAGAATCAGACTTATTTAGAGTGAGACTATGCATTCTTGGCTAGTTTCCATGAACATTGTCGCCTATATTGTCCACAACTGTCTAAAGTTTCCTCATGAGGGAACTGTGCAAACTATCCAGGACACTAGATATAAACCACTAGTAGCATGTGGGGGGTTTTCTCTTGATCATTTATAGCCTGTTCTAGTGGGACCCATGCTACCCCATAGTGATTTATATACAGATCATATTACAAGTATAAGACCGAGGGCTTAGCATTTGATTTGGTTCCACCTCCTATTTCTTCTACAATTCCTTTTTAGTCTACTCTTAGGTAGTAGTGTGTCTCATCCTCTAGGCCTTCTTTATCTTTGGGGGCTAAGGACAAGCACACTCCCTCAAGTAGGCCTCCCCACTCTTCTAAGACCTCACAACCTATAGGGGAACCTTTTATTCCTTCAACTATGCTTAGCATAGGAAAAGGAAGGCACACACATTGTCAAAGTTGAAGTCCCATGTCTTTGAGCTTCCCATTATTCTTGATATCCCCCTTTCCCTACTACATATGGTAAGGGTAAGCAATCTTCTTCGACTAGTCCTTCATGTGTCGTTCTGGCATCTCGAAACCCCGAAGGTTCCTCCTATTCCTCCTTCTGCCCAAAAGGCACAAGGAGGAAAGGTTCCCACAGCTGAGGTTAAGGTTTCTGCACCCTTAGCATCTCCTATTCCACCTATGGAGCCTATCCTTCCATCAGCAATAGTTGTGAAGATAGCTCCACTAGTTGAACAAGACATCTTGGAGTCTTCTCATACTTCTATGCCATCTTTGTCAAAACCAGCTTATACATGAGCATAAGCATCATCAATGTGTGATGGAAAGGGAACATAATGTCACCCAGAAGACTGAGGATGTCTTTTATTTCAGCTCACCAGTCTCTTTTTGTTTTCACTCTTATTTTCATCTTACTTCTACCTCCTTTAAGAGATGTGGATGAACCTCATCCCAAAAGAGTGTAGGTATGCATTTCTCCTCTTTGGAATGCTCTTATCACTTCTCTACTTGATATTCCTCCATTTGTGCAACCCATAGACATGTCGCATACAAAGGTAATTTCTAGTCTGACCCTATATGCTCCTCTTTCCTCTTAGCATTCTAGTCTTCTTGGGGTCCATCAACCTACATGGTTGATGTGAATATCTCACACCAGCAATCTAAGCGTAATCTTGAGTATGACCCCATCCCCAAATTTTTCCATAAGAAGTCTGCTCCTTCGGCTCCCCTTTCTTCTTTTATTCTAGTCATTGAGCGGGTTCCTCATTCACCAAAGTTTGTCATTGCTCCTCTTCTAGAGGATGGCACTAAGATCCCTATTCTTCCATAGCCTATATTTGTGTCACCACCCTCCTCTTTGAAGAAGTGTGTGTTCAACTATTTGGAGGATATTTTGGCTCTATCAACTACCTTTACAAGATCATTGACACTCGACTTACAAGAACTGGTAGATGGGAATATTGAGGCAGCCTCATCCTTGGCTCTTTCTATAAGAGGAATGTTTGATACTACCTTAGCCTCCTTCCCCTATGATCAATACTTTGAGTAGGATGACTTGATGGGAATAATTGACTAGAGTAGTACCCTTCATATCTTTAGATTAGAGTTTGCATGTTTGTTTGTGTTCCTATTGTGCACTTTTTGCATACACGCCCCACCATACGTGGGGACCCTCTTTTATTTTCTTTGCTTTCCTACTTTTTCTTTAGGTTTCACCTTTTCCCCTTAAGGGATGGGTTTCTTGTTTTTGGTTCACTTCACTTGTTTGAGTTTTAAGGCTTTATTTGCACTGTAGGCGCTTTATTTTGTAGCATTTCAATCTTGGATGATGCCTTGAACTTGGAGGTTTCATGAAAATTTCACTAAGGCATTAGATTGTGCAAGTTTGGGAAGGTTTCACGAAAATCTATCCTAGCTGAATTTTCTCAAAGAATAAACATTCGCCAAATCTACCCTTCAATGGATTGCACGAGGATTGTTATTTCGTGGAAATCCATCCTAGTCATATTTTTCCAAAGGGATACAGTTCGCTAAATCTACCTCCTGGCGGATTCCTCGAGACATTTGTGCTTTGAGAAAATCCTTGGGTCTTGGATTTTTTTGAATATGTCTGGGCCTTGTTTTCTCAAACTTTAGTTGTCTTGTCAGTGCATTAATTGTATCTACATTCAATGTACTTTCACATTAATTCTATTTTGGGCACAATTTAAAGGGTCTTTTGCATTCCATTTTCATTATTCATCGATTGTTGTATTTTTGGAGTGCTTGGTCTCTCTTGCATTTCGATGATCGACAATTTGTGCATCATTGCTTAGCCTTTGTTATCGGATTTTCCAGCTAGGTTTTTTCAAAGCAAGCATTTGGGTGTTAGTTTCTTCAGTCTTCTGAGCTTAAAAGGTAGGGTTCTAAATTGTTTTGAAATTTCTCAATGATTTCAATGAAGCTTTGTGATTCCCTTTGACTAGTCAATGGTATGCTTTTGTCACTGCTTTCACTTTTTATCACCATTTGATTTGATTTTGCTTCCTTATATGTGGCATCATTCTAAAGACTAGGGTTCTTCAAGTTTGCATTAACTCAAAATTAGGGCATCCATGATAAAGCTAGGGTTTAAAATTTGAAGTTTTTTTATCACATGTACAATGTGAATTTGTGCTTAGATGAATGATCTCTTGTAATTCTTCAAGCATGAGGATTGAAATGATAAAAACCCTAGTCGTCGATTAACCCTAGTTCATATTCAGGGAATTCGATTGTAATTTGATCATTCATAGTAAACTTGGTGTTGAATTTGTTTTACATTTTAACAACATAGTGAGCATTCAAGTTGGAACTCTAACTCATGAGTAGAGAAATATTAAATTCAAATCAAAATTTTGAGTTGGGGAGTTCACAAGTTCATGACAATTGAAAATATGTGACAAGTGAAAACTTCACCAAAATTTGCCTTTGATGGAAAAACTTGAGTCTTGTCTTTCACAAAATCTGCATGGACACGGATTCCCCAAGCCTCAATCTATTTGTGAAAATCCTTGAATCCCATATTTCCTCGAATCCATGATACCTTGAAATTCCCAAAACTATGAAGAGCATGATTTATCTTTGATTTGAACCTTGGGATGGATGGAACATAGGTTTTATGGTATTAAGAGTTTTTATGTCTGATTTTTGGCTAGGTTCCCTTGATTCGTTAAAATCCACTTAAGAGGGAAATCCCCGAATGCCCAAACCTTCGCAGAATCTGCACAAGGGTAGATTCCCCGAAATCTCTCTATAGCCAAAATCTGCAAAGGGGTGAAAAACCCAAAGTTGGTTTATTGCTTAATTTTAAGGGTTTAAACTTGGTTTTCATGATCTTAACATTTGTTGGATATTGATTGTAGATTGCATATGCATTTTAAAGATGAATTCAATGAAGCAATTGAATTATAATAATCAAGTGTACTTGGTCTTTTGGTAATTGTAGTCTTTTCTTGGCAGATGTAGGCAGAATCTAGTAAAATGAAGGAGTCTCAGGCATAGTCATTTGAATCTACTAAAAAAGAACCTCAAACCAGAGCTAAGAAAATGAAGTACAATTTCAAGGGTACAAAGCCAGAGTCCAAAATCCATTCAACATGGGGAAAAGTAGGTGACACCAACATGGGTCATATTGATTATGATGATTTCAAACAAAGGATGTTTGGTGATGCACAAACCCCTCTTGCCAAGGTTATTACCCACATAGGGTTAGCTCAAGCTATTGGGTTTCCACCTTTTGTACAGTGCCCCGAACTTGTTATGGAGTGTTCCAAGCACTATGAATTAGATAAGAGGGTTATTTTTGGCCCTCAAGGAAGGATAATGGAAAACCTAACTGAGGAGTTCATAGTTGGACCATTCAACATCGGTTCACACCAGAAGCTGGTGAAGATAAAGGTAAAAGAGGTTGAAGAATTCTATGAAAAGCATCCACCCAGGGCTTTAGAAATCATGAATAGTTCTTGGATCGAGAAGCCAAAGTCACATTACTCCAAATTTCCCAAGCAATTATATAGATTTGACTTCAAGCAGGAATACAATGACATGATTACTCTTCTGGTCAGAGTAATGGGATTAGATGAGGCATTCATGTTCAAGGAGTGGATGTTTTATGTTATTTCACAAATTGTAAAAGGATTTCACTATCATTGGACTGGTACCATCAGTGATGATTTGGACATGCAACTAAGAAGTGTGCAAAATACAAAGAAATTCACCATGACTTCATATATTGTGTATTTGCTTGCCGAGAACAATAAATACAAAGGTCTGAGTTGTAAGAGAGTCCTTGTTAAGGACAAAATTTGTGATGTTTACCCTTAGTTGCAATTCAATACTTCCAATTACAGGAGGGTCAATGATGCTTTCCTTATGTACATTACAAGAATGCTACAAAATGCCCTCCATTTCAGAATCTCAGCAGAAGCAATAGATTTTATCAAGAAATATGGTTATTGGTTTATCCAATTTTTGAAGTTCTCCTATATCAAAGTACATGGATCTCCACAGGTTCCCTTTAGACCCTACTGATAAGCTCATATTGTTGGAAGTGACAAGGCAATTGGTTGCATTTGATACTGTCT
This sequence comes from Sequoia sempervirens, assembly GCA_007258455.2. Taxonomy (NCBI): domain Eukaryota; kingdom Viridiplantae; phylum Streptophyta; class Pinopsida; order Cupressales; family Cupressaceae; genus Sequoia; species Sequoia sempervirens. The sequence continues at coordinate 637,965,777 of VDFB02058242.1, read as the reverse complement.
TGAAGAATATGCACAAAATAGGGTTTGGAGGTGAATTTCCTTTAAGGATTGGAGGTTTGGAGGCTTGTCCTTCTATACAAAGTGTCCACCATTCTAAAAGAGAGATGGTTTATTTCCACTTATACTCACATATAGATAGGGGGAAATTTGATCCCTATGGTATTGCATAAAAAATGGCCAGCAAGGATTTTAAACATAAGGATGATATTGAGGACTATTGGGCCAACAATAGAGATGAAATGGAAGTGATAAGAAGAAAATTCTCAAGGTTGTCCTTGAGACTGGTCAGACTTCATAAAATAGCCAATGTTCCTTATCAGGTAGATGATGAAGAGGACCCTTTACAGTATCATGATTATGAGCAATACAAAGATGAGTCACTCCCTATTGTGAATTGGTTAGAGGATGAGATAGTTGATTTGAATCAACCCAATGCTCCTATATTGAAATATTCTAAGTTGTGGGTGAAGATAAGATCTTGGAATTAGAGGCAATGGGCACTAAGTTCACTTATGACCTGATAGGGGACCTAGAGTCCCATTTAGAGGAGGAAACAAAAAATACTCAAGATGATGCCACTGAGCCTCATAAAGAGGATGATACAGAACAATCTTAGTTTATAATCAAAAGGAGAACTAGGACCTAGGCCAAAGGTAAAGAACCTAAGAGATAGCCTATTGCCAAGGTGAGGAAGCCATCAAAAGAAATTGTTGAAGAAGGAACTGAAGAATCCCAACCTTCCAAGAAAATAAGACTTGTTACTAAGGGCCAAAAGATGGCTAAATCTAAGACGGTAAAGGTTGTTGAAGAAGTTACTGCCCAAGCTAAAGTGGTTGATTTAGAGAGCTCTAGGGAAAATCCATAGGTGTCTGTTAGAAGAAGTTCTCCAAAACAAAAAAACTCTTCCTGCAAAGAATGTAGAGGATGTAGTGGATGAGCATGAAGAAAGTGTTGAAGAGGCACCTACTAATGAAGCTCAAGAAGAAGCAAAGAGAAAAGTTATAGGAAATAATACTCCTGCCACCTCTCCTATTCAAAATATGTCAATAGATGAAGAAGTTGTTCATGAAGAAGAGAAGGTCTCAGGAAACCCTGAAGAAGAAGAGGAAGATGAGGATGTTCCTACACCCAAGAGTAGAGAACTGGATGCTTTCAGGAGGCAATTGGAGGAGACTGTTCTAGAGGTACAAAGAAAAGAAGTAGAAATAGAAGTAATAGAGGAAGTTCCTTCATAGTCTCCGATGAAGGAACATGTAAATGTGTCAGATAGTGAGGATAAAGGTGAAGAACAACCTGATCAAAATGAAGATGTTAAAAATCTAGGGGATGGTGAGGACCAACTATCCAAAGATAAGAAAAAATTGGATGTCTCCTAGGAGAATACAGAGATGGAACAATCTGATGCTCATGATTGGTTGAAAGAAATATTGAAGAAAAATCCAATCATTGTAGAGGAAGAATCTCTAGATTGGGATAAGTTTCTAGCAAGTTGGGGTTAGTCTAAAGAGAGGAAGAAGGCTAGAATAGTTTCTAGGCTCACAAGGGATGATTCCAACAACAAGATTGTTCACATTGTGACCCCTGCAGGTAACAAATACAAAGATGAGGTAAGGCCTTCATATTATAAAGTGGAAACCATCAATCTAGGTCCAACTACTAAGCAGCATGAAAAAGAAGACCTTTAAGAATCAGTGCAGAGAATATTGAAAAGATTGGACAATGAGACACAGGATAAGGAAGATTTGCAATGACAGTTAAGAGAAGTATAAAGATATGTTCAACATTTGATAAAGCCTTTGCAAGCATAAACCGGTGAAGGGTCTTCATTCTCAGAGGGGCTATTATCAAAAGATACAATTTTAGAAATTGAAAGGATCAGATCTTCTTTATAGGTCACCCATGAATGGATTAGCACTATGAACCAAAGAGGTTATATAATGATTGAGAAGGTATTGCATACACATGAAAAGGAATCCTCTCTCCTTGAAGACATGGCTCAGCTCACCAATGAATGGCAAACATCAGATGATACTATCATTGTTGAATTGAAGAAAGTGTTTGAAATCCCTTTAGAAGTGTTGCTCAAGGAAGGTGTCCTCATAGTTGAAAATACAAACAAGTCTATAGAATGGATATAATCCTTTAATTTTAGGAATGAACTCAAGATGAAGGCACTCAAGAAGATACATAAGGTCCATAACATATTAAAAGAGATATTTTATAGCTGCATTGCATTTCTGGAGATTGTTATAGGCAAGAGGAAATTTGGAAAGAAGAATTTGAATGTGGATCAGCTACAAAGATGGTGGCATGAGGTTTATGCTCCAGTTGATAATGGACCTGTGACAAAATATCGGCTTGAGGATGCATCTATCTATATTTCTAATTTAGATAAATATCAAGGATTTTAGGGTGATTGGGAGAAGACCTTGACCAAATATGGAGAGGAATTAAATACAATTAAATTAAGAATACAACTGATACCAACTCCAGGACAAGCCGACCTGGATAATGTGCTTTCCAAGGTCAAGGAACTTTCTAGAAGTGGAGAAGATAAGTACAAGGAGGACAACCCATCCTAGCTTCCTCGAACAATGTGCATACCTCATCAAGATTTCTAATGCTACAAGTCATATATGCTTTGATTTTTGTGCCAGCATCTTTTATTTAATTGTAAAATTCCCTTTTGAGGCCGACTTGTAATATTTTTATTGTAAATTAAATTAGGGTGATTAGAATTTTCAAGGCCGACCTCATGTAAAAACCTAATTTAATTTATCTCTTGGGCTGACATGTGAGTGCTTCTCTATAAATAGATGCATCTTCCTCATTTGTAGGTGGTTAGTTGTTGATGCTACTGAGCTTGAGATACTTGAATTGTTTAAAAAATTTGGTGAATGAATACAAGTGAAGACATTGTTTGTTGGTGCTCTTCTTTTTGTTATTTCATCTGTGCATGGTTCTTGTGTTTCTCATCTATTATAATTTATTTTGAGTAAGTGATTTATGGTTAATCTTAGAGCTAGTTGCAGTTTATTTGTGTTTATGATAAAGTGTTTAAGGTGTTGAGGAATCTTCAGTCCATACTTTTAGTGATTTGTTGATTGTGGATTGTTGTTTAAAGTTAGCCTGGGCTTACTCTATATTGCACTCAAGCTCAATTGTGAATTTTTGAATGTATGTTTGAATATTTACAATCTAAAAATCTTTAATTCCTTTGGAGATTGAACTATCTTTGTGATACTGTAGATTTGATCTTGGTTAAGAAAGGATTGGTTTGGAAGATTGGTCCATCTTGAATGCTTTGTTGTTTGCACAATTGATCTTAGGTTTTAGTTTAGATATCTCTCTTAAACCCTTATCTTTTGCTATTTATTTGAGATTATTGTTAGAGAAAGATTCAAAAAGCATCACCACTATTGCTACATTTGATTAATTTGAAGCTTCCAACACTTAGTTTGTAAGGCCCCTTGTGATCACCAACATTTCACATATTATCACTAAGTTGTTGCATTGTCAAGACCTGACATTAGAGACCTTGGGGTTATTTCTTGAGGCTTGCTGATAGAAATTTACCTTTTAAGAGAGATAGAGTAATTGTATTTTGTCTGAGTTGTTGCAATGCTAAAAATGCCATCAACAGTTCCCTCGTACTTTCTTGTATATGTTTCTGCTCTCTCCTGGAGGACCCAAGATACCCTCATAGGTATTTGGATATATGGGAGAAAATTTATCATATATTTCCTCTATTTGTATCATCATTCTTCTTTTTAACATACATTGATTTTCGACATTTGGGGACGATGCAGAGTGTTGGGGGAATTTAGGCCTTCTTCCATGTTGACTCAATTTTTTATTTTTATTGTCTTTTCCTTCTTCACGATCTAAAATATTTGGGGATATGATGACAATTCATACATAGTTATATATAGATGTTATTGATAGGAATACTATTGCCCCCAAATACCAGGATCCCCTTGTCTCTCTTATGCATTTATTTTTGTCGATGTGGTGGGTTCCATGTGCTATTTATTGTTAAGTGGCATTCCATGAATACATCGCGTTATGTTTTTATGACACAGCATCTCTCTTTCTTCTCCTTAGAATAACTTGTGCTCCTTTGTGTAGCACAATCCATTCTAAGGGGGTTCTATCATATTCATATTATAGAACACTTATTTTATGATTATTTTTAAATTTGTATGCATCCATTTTTCTTATTTGTCATCTAGTGTAGGGGCAACCCACTAGACTTTATCTTTATAAATTTCTATGTCTATTTTCTACAACTTTCCTACAATGCAGTTTGTAGCAGTCATAGGCCGACTAGATTGTCGTATGGTTCCTAGCATAACGTAGCTTACTACCCATACATATCAGCATCATCTTGTGTCTATATAATTTTTTATTTCTAATTTTCACTTCTCACCTAACATGTTTGTCTAAATCTAACATTTTTATGCTGATGTAGCTTAAACATTTTATGTAGGATTGGTTTATGTCTCTTCCATGGGAACAACTCCACATGGATAGAAGACTTTGCTTCCCCTTCGCATCATGGGTAAAATACTCTCCTCTTTTTTACTTTAGCTCGCATCTTCTCTTGAACATATATGCTCGCTAAAGTGGGAGAAAAATGTAATGTAAATTGTATCCTATGCAAATTCACATTACATATGCCTTCCCCTTTAGTTACAATTAAGATAATTATGCTCTTGAAGCTCAATTTCAACCCAAAACCATCCTTCAAAACCTTGCATGTCAAATTCCTCATTTATTAAGTCTGATTTTCTCTCAGATTGGTCGCACCAGGCAGACATCAACGCATCATGCTACTATCCCACAAAAATTTGTGATTGTGTTAGTCATTGGGACATTACACTTGCCAAGTTTCAATAGTGTAACACCACTACCAACCTGCACCTTCATCAAGAATCATCTGGGCATGTTTTTTTAACCAAAGCCTTCCTTATTTAGCTCCAATTTGATCTGGACCTTTTGGAAGCAGATACACAACTCTCTAGCATTCTTTTACAACATTCTCTATTTTTATTTCTCATTCACAACTTTCAATAAATTCCATTGTCACCATTCTTACAACTATGGTGATATCTTGTGAAGCTCCATTGCTATCATTTAAAGAGGTCAATTTCATCATGAGGACTCTTGCCACTTCTCCATCGCACCAACAAGTTGTTTCACTTATGTGTTTGAGGGTGGTAACTCTTTGATTTTTTTCATTGATCATATTATCTTTGTTTTATTAGGATATTGTTATCTCCATTTTTTATATCTATTCTTATTCCTGTCTAAGGATTCCCGTGGAGGTGGGAACACTAAAATGGGGGTTTGACTGAGGAAAACTCCTATACAGCCACCCAACCCCTCTCTTTGGTCTTATGTGTGTAGGTACAAGTGAAGGAGCTATTCTAAGGGAGTCTTCAATCTTAACAAATATCTTTAGTAATATTCTAAACTCTCCTTTGTCATTTAAAATATTTAATTTATTTAGCATCTCCATTTTTGTCATTCCATACTCATTGTGTATTTTCATTTTATAGCCTTCAATATCTAGGAAACTGTATAGGGTATCTTGCATTTCTCAGTGGTTTTTTTTTTTTGTCTGCATGGGACACTACCGCAACATTTTTCCATTCAACCGCATGTTAATCTCAAACAAAGAGCTTCTCAAGTTGCTTGGGAAACCTTTGTGTTTTTTACTTTAGGTTCTTGAAGTCTAAAGACTCCAAATAATTTATGTGCTCTATTAAAACACAAACTCAATTAATTAATAGATAAACTTGAAGGTTACATAGTTACTTGATGAGTGGAGGGTTGAAACTTGAATCCCTGAAGGATTTGATTAGCCTTTGTAATAGTTCATTTTTCATACTCTACACTCTTTATGAAACAACAATAAATTTATTGAAAGATTAGACAAGCAATAATTTGAGCAGAAGATATTGGAGATTGAAGAAACTAGTAGTCCAAAGGGTCAAAATCAATCACAAGTAGTTATAGTAGGTTAAGACACTAGTTAGGAACAACTTCTAGTAGGGAAAGCTAAAGATATACTAGTCCTAAGGACACCCAACTAGAGGAAGTTGTGGAAATAAGAAAAAAGTAAGAGGATCTAGATAATAAATAACAAGGAGCTCAATTGATCTATCAACTAATTGAAGTGGTAAATACTTCTACCTAGCCCAAAATCCAATAGATCAACCACTTACCATTGAGGATCTAGCTAAAGGAGATAAGCTTCTAGAAGAAATGGAAAAATAAAATTCTCGAACATCAAGCATTTTTATTCCAAAAAACTATAAAAATACCTTAATCCCCTTCACCATAATAAATGTACTAGATCACACAATCTCCTCCACAATAGGTACTAGATACCTCTAGTTCTAAGGAAATTGATACATCCATCTCACTTGTGCTCACTTGTCTTGAAGTTAAAATTTAAGTAGATAGCCTCTAGTAAATATAGCTTCAAAGGATATATCCTAAATTATGGCAATGATAGAGGAACTGAGACCTAAGAAGAAGCCAAGAACTCTATCTTTCATCCTTATTGATGCCTCAAGAGCAAGAATATTTGAGATACACCAATGGTTGATAAGGATTATGGGATACTCATAGTATCTAATTATTAGATCACTACTTTCAACCTTGGAATGCAAATAAGAGAAAAAGAGATGTGAGGAATGTAGTGTGTAGTAACAATAATTGTAACTTGAATGATAAATACTCAAAGACTAAGAGGAAACTTAAAAATCAAGTAATAAAATGGACAACATTTATCAATTAATTGGTTTGTCCTCTCCAAGTTGTGGATGGATCAATAACTACTCTAGTAATACTCACAAAAATAATCCACTTCTTTAGATAAGATGAAATGTGTAGCAAGAGAAATTGAGAGTCAGATGGAGTAATTTTATAACTAAGGCTGCAAGGTGAGGGATAAAACCTTGAGTTCTAAAGAAAAAACTAGGTTCTTGAATAACAAGATCAAAGGGAAAATTAATTATTGTTTAGAATAATTGGGTACATGGCATAAAAATTTCCTAAGATTAAGGTAATGAGCCAAATACATCTTTAAATTTTCATAAAGGAGAACATAATAGATAAGAAATTAGTCAATCAACCACTCATATGGGTTGAACTAATATTTTAGAATGAATTGGTGGACAAGACTCTCACTAAGATAAATGAGGCAAGGAGGGAAGTAATGGATATTCAATGTGATTGAGATGTTACTACAAGAATTAACAAGGAAGTATTAGATCATGATGAAGAAGTGACAAACCCTAACAACTTGAATCTAGTCATTTGAAACACCTTCTCACTTTAGATTGGAACAAAAATGTTCGCTTTCAATTAAGATTCCTTAAACAAGATGATGAAATTGAAAGAAACCATCAAGACATATGGAATAATGCACCTAATAGGAGAGAAAAGTATAACTTCTTCATGGCTTATTATGAAATGTTGACTTTTAGATATTAATTTATGGATGAGCCAAACATAGATAAATTAAATCCTAATTTGATGGTGGTCATGGATTATAAGAATAAAGAAGTTGAAAAAGGATAAGAAAATCATAAAGGATGTATTAGATTGGGAAGAATCCAAATCATAATATTAATTTTGAAATTGTAAATGTAATAACTTTTAAATTTTGGCATTAAATTTCCTTGAAACTTCTAGAAATTACTTTTTGTAAAGGGTTTTTAATATTTTGAAAATTTTACCATCCATTTGGGGCTCAAGAATAAATATTTTTCATAAATTAATGTGTAAGATTATCCTACCACCAAGTTCTGGAAAGAATTCAATGTGATGTAGCTATGGACCATTGGATCCAAAATAATCTTAGTCATTAATTTTTTTACTAAGGATATTTCCTTCCTCTATAAAAGGTCATTATTTTGTTGTACTAAGGGTTGGAAATTGTTGAGTCAAACATAAACTTCTAAATAAACCATCTATCCAATATTTTTCAATTTGTGGTTTCCAAAAAAACTAGTTGAATTATCTATTATTTATGTATGTATGAGATGGTTATTTGATGGATTTGATTGTGTTTCATATCATTTGTGATTTTTTTATGGTAAATGACCTTGTGTGATCAACATGAATACTACTTATTAGATTGTGGAGTGTTTTTAATCTATTCTATTAAGTGGGTTTTTAATAAGGAATCACTTCTTGATTTGAGGACCTCCCATTGAGGATTACACTGTCCTTTGTGGAGCTATAAAAATTATGTTTAAACAAGGATTGATTTCATGTGTATCTGTATTTTCATACATCATAGTGTAAAACTAGAAATTCAAGATCTAGATTATTCTAGAGCTCTTTATTTCTCCCTTATCTTTTGATATTTTTCATACAATTGACTAATTTAGGAGTATATTTAATTTTGGAGTTAAAATATCAAAGTAAACTTAAACATTTGATAATAGTGAAGTTGTTTATGTTGGCAAGAGACACTACACAAGTCATCTGGTGTTGTCATTGATGGCAACCCTAGTCAGTAATCCTATCCGCACTTCAGTAGTTGCTTATACTGGAAGTCAGATTGAAGATATGTGTTAACTGTTAAAGCTAAAATAGGGCATCTGATAGAGTTGTGTACATTGATTCATATGTAAATTATTGTTATCATTGTGTTGTGGATCTCAGGGAAGGTATTTTGATGTATGAATTGTCTTATCCTTGAATCATAGGGCCTCGTATTGATTGGTCTGCACGTTAGAAGATCCAGTTTATCAATTTTTAGTCTAACAGTGCAAAAAGGTCGACTCGATGAGTATAGTGTGTTGTGGATCTTCGAGGCATAATTGTTTAAGGTATTTCATGTTTGAGCATGTTATTTTGGGTCCTCACTATGTTGTGGCCAACATTGGTTGGTTCGCATTGATAATTATTTATGGATTGAGCCGACAGTTTATACATGTTTTATATTTTGTTAAAGCTGGCATGTAATTGATGTAATATCTAGTTACGAATAAATATAAGCAATTATTCATATCATTTTGAGGTGTGTTACGATAAGATGCAAAATTTAGAAGGATTATAGATCGATTGTGTGCAGTTTCATTTGAGCAGAAAGAATATTGGTGATTCGGATTAAATCAAACAGAGTTTCAAGAGCAGAATCAGACAAAGTATGAAGAATGTGATCTATGTGCTTAACCAGAACTATACTCAGGCATTAGAAGATGCTATCTCATAGTCCATCCACTCTAGATTGTCTACTTGTTTATGTAAGATAGTGAGTCTTCTTTTGGGCAATAAGCCTTTTGTTATTTGAGCAGTGAGCTCTAGTCAGTGCACTTGAATGAATATGCATTCCCCATTTGTAAACACTTATTTTGAGTATACTCATATTATGGATTAGCCTCCACTATGGTTTTTCCCCTAACAGGGTTTCCACGTAAAAAATCCTTGTGTTATGGTGTTGTGGTTGATTGTCTTGTGTTCTTCCATCCTTCCTTTGGTTCAATGCTATAAGTGGTTTAAAGATCAAGTTAATAAAGTTAAATTTTGCAGAAAACGGATTCACCCCCACCTCTCAGTGTTCCTTGATTCCAACAATTGGTATCAGAGCCTAGTTCCTCAAAAGAAGTTTAATAGCTTGGGGAATATCCAGGAAGGTGATTCAATGGATTCTAGCAGTCTTCAACAACAACTTTTGGTGGCTCTAGATGATCTTGATCAATCCAAATCTGAAGTCCAAGAATTGCAAGAAAGCCTCATGAATGCTGAGAAATTCATTTAGTCATTGAAAGATCAAATCAATAAGTCCAGGGAGAAGAGAAAGGAACTCTGTGATCAGCTCAAGCAGAAAGAAAGTAAAAGAATGGAAGATGAACAACTAAGTCAAGCCTTAAAGGAAAAGATAGAAGAATGTGAAAAGCTCACCAGACATAATGTTGTCCTAAAGCATGAGATGGAATCTATTGTGATGAGGATGACCAAGGAGATTGAAGACAAAAAAAGAATGAAGAGAATCTTACTCAGTCCTTGAAAGAAAAATCTGAAGAATGCAACAGAATTAATGATGGATTCAATCAGTTGGAGCTTGAATTGCAACAATCGAGAAACAATGAAGAAGAGCTTGAAAGACAAATTGTTACTCTTAGGGATGAACTTGCTACTGCAAATGAATACAAGGAGAAGTTCAATATTAGCTCAGCTAAGCTTGATGAACTGATTCAAATCCAAAAGATTGGAGGTGACAAGCAAGGTCTTGGATATGAGAAAGGAGAAAGGTCTGGATCTGGTCAAAGGAAATTTCGGCAAGGAAATCAGTCAAGCAAAGCTAGACGGTGTTCGGTAAGACAACCCAATGCTCAAAATTTCAATGGATGTTGTTTTGTTTGCAATAAATTTGGTCATATGGCTTCTCAATGTAGAAGTAGAATGAATCCAAGTGGTCCATCATTCTCTGGTCAGTGTTTCAAATGCAATAAGTATGGTCATAAGTCAATTGAATGCAAAAATATGATAAACAACTTTTTCAATAGAAATGTCAGATGTTATGCCTACAATAGATTTGGCCATATTGCTAACCAGTGCATATCAAGAGAAAATCAATGGAATAACGATTTTAGACAAAGAAATGTTGTGTGCTATAATTGCAACAAATCTAGTCACATTGCAAGATTTTGTAGGAGCATAAAGGGCCCAATAAACAAAGGGAAAAATATGCAAAAGGATGATAAGGGAAAAGGAAAAGTACTACAGATGAAATCAGGAATCAAATGAAGAAGAAATGGGTGAAGAAGAAGAGTGTTTTTGATGTAGGAAATGAATCCACACCAGAATCTAGTACTGGAAATTCCTCTGGGAATTAGTAGGGGGAGTTCTCAAGAAAATATTTTACCCCCTACTGGTAGTTGATACCGAAATGTGGCAAATTGCAATGATTGCATTAGTGATCTACAGATGTTTTGGGAATAGTTGTGGAGGAAATTTATGAAAATTTTAAGGTCCATAGAAGAATTTTCTTTCACAATCTATGAAAATAGGGTATTTGGAAGACCTAGGGGAAAAGAATTTATTACGACAAAATTTTAGGTGTGTGAATGATAAAAAGGTTACTTCTATTCCTCATTTGTCACATTGCATTTCGAGAAGAAGTTTGGAGAGATTTGGGGTGAATCTTGGTGAGATACAAGTCTGAAGGCGATTCGGTGATCAAACCCTAATCCGACGAAAGGTATTTATCTGCAAAACTTATGAATTTGAAATTTCTGGAAATGGCTGCTTCATTAGTAGTTGAATCAAGGATAAACCCCACCCAAAATTCAAATGGCACTCGTTCAAATCTATTGAGACATAACCATTAGGTGCATTTTCTTTTGTTCCATATAGTTTTTTGCATATTGAAGATATTAGGGCATATATTCATGTGAATGTTGAAGAATTAGGAAGCTCCCAGTTGTTAAATCTGTACCCAAATCACATTGTGGGAGAAGATCTCTGTGTAAGGCCTGAATTTAAGACTTTGGAGGAGAAGAAGCTCACACAAATTGTGAAGTTTCCTATGTTCGACGAAAATGAATGGGTTCAGTACATACTGAGACGAGTGCATGCCAAGTGCATGTGGTTAACTCAGCCCTTCAAAATCACAAGAGAAGCTATAAGCATTGTTACTAGTTTGAATTCATCTAGTGGGTTGCCCACATTGAAAGATGTGAAGAACCAAACAGTCACTAAGGCAACTGATTTCGTTTTCACCAAAAGAGCCATGACAATTAATGACATCATTGAATTGGATGTAAAGTTTGCCTCTACGGTTATTGGATATAAAATATATCACTCTAGTCGAGACAACTCTGTATCTGGTACTGCAATCTATGCAGCCAATCAGATGATCAAGGAGAATGCATAATATGACTTATGTGAGTTACTCTGGGGCAATCTAATTGAAAATCTTGGTAAAATCAAGAAGGACAAGAAGAACTCTTTCAAGTATGGAAATCTATTGTTATTTCTATTCTTCTACTCCATGAATGAAGTTCTAGGAGTTGGAAAAGTGCAATGGCAAGGTGATAAACCTGTAGATGTTAAAATCAGAGACATCTTATACAGAATTGGTGATAGCAAAGCAAGGAAAACTGCTATCTAGGGTTACTTTAAAAAAATTTAGAGTGAAATGCAAGCCAGGGAAAGGATTCCTAAATTTGTTGTGGAAAAATGTAAGGACACTATTAGCTTCATGGTTGACATTGATCAGTGTTTGATGGAAGCAGTAGAACCTAGAATAGTTTGGATAATTCCTATGGGATATGAGGTTGAAGAACACATTTTGGAGTTGTATGCCCAACACCTATTGAGTAAACCTCAAGATCTGATAGTGGTGCAGGAGCACCTACACCCTTAAATACAAAATTTGATTTGGTGTATCAAGGTGGTTATAGAGTGAGTCTAGATAATTTTGGGGTTGTTTTAGTTTTGTTTATAATAAATAAGGTCTATTAGACCATTTTGATGTAATGTTTGAGTCTTTTGTGTAAATGGCTCAAAATATGCAAAATGTTGAAAAATTGCAAAAATTGCAACATATGGAATATGAAGGGTCTTTTATAGTTTAAGGGGTAGTTATGGAAGTTTTTTCATTGGAAGGGATTTTTTTGGCTTTAAATAAGCCATTGCACATGTTCAAGAGGGGAATGATGTAAGATTTGAAGAATTGAAGAAAGAAATTTGCTGTTTCTCACGTTTTTACACAATTTTCAGAATTTTCTTGCATTGGTACAAGCCATATAAGGGTTCTCATGGTATGCAATGACTATGGAGATTAGTATATTGTTTCTACTTTTATTTGAATCCATTTTGAAGGATTTTCATTGAGTTTAGATGGTTTTATTGACATTTGATTAAAACTTCCTGTGCACAGCCATTAAAGGAGGGTTTGAAAGTCTAAAATGTAGTTTTTGACCATTCCACCCATTGTATGCCATTGTAACTTAGTGGAATGGTTTGATATGATGTAAATTAGATGTGTGTGAGTTTGGGATGCAGAGGTGGACATTTGTGACTTTTTAAGGTGATGCCCTAGTTGAATTTTTCTACATTTTCAATGCAAATGAAGGTGTAGAAGTTGAGTTTTTGTCAATTGATGTTATGGCTGCCCATGTGAAGGTTTTGTGAGCATGTGCAGGTCTAATGGGATGTGTTCCAAGTGGTTGCAAGGTTTTGTGTGGTGTGGAGATGTCATTTTCATTAAACCCTCCTAATTTGTAAGCAAAAATGAGGGTTTCTAGTTTTGGGGTCTAAAAATGCATGACTAACTCAAGAGGTCGTTGATTTAGATGTTTTATAACATATTGATCTGCTTTTTTGAGGTTTTGAGTGAATATTGCATGATTGAAGGGTAGTTGCTTTGTAAATTGGACCAATTTAGGCCTAGTTCAAGAGAGGCCAGTCATAGAACTCTCATACTTTTTGAAACAAGTGTTTAAGAACTTATGATATGTTTGAATAGGCCATAATGGGTATCCAAAAAGAATTTTGGTTCATGGGTGTGAGGTGTTTTTGAAAAGTTATGCCTTTTTTTTTTAAAGTTTGGAAGGTTGCTTGGCATTGAGGGTGAGTTGAATGCATGGTAAAGAAAAGTTCTTTGTTCTAGAGTTGATATTTTCATTGTTGTGAATGACCTCCACCTTGGCTCTGCATCATAGTGGTATCAGAGCGAGGAAGTAGATCTCTTAAAGATTGAAGGAGAAGCATTTGAAGGAGAAAGGACATCATGGCTATCAAAGGTTTGAATGAGAAGGAGATACAAATGAGGAATGCAATTTTCAAGATCAGGTGCAAGTGCAAAGGTAGGGTATGCAAGGTTATGGTTGATTCAAGTAGTTTGGATAACTTGGTAGCTCTTGAAATGGTTGAAAAATTGAACTTAGAAAGGTTTCCACATGATTCACCTTATTATGTTTCATTGATGAATGGTGAGAACACATTTTTGGCTAAGGAGCAATCATGGGTTGAATTTCAAATAGGTGAATATAAGGACAAAATATTATATGATATTATACCATTGAACTCTTATCATCTAATGTTTGGGAAACCATGGTGTTGGAAAAGATTTGTTGTGTACTATGGTAGGGATAATAGTTACCAGATTAAAAAGGATGGGAATATTTATAATTTGATTTCATTGGTGGAAGAAGATAACAGCCAAAACAAGGAAACAAGGGTGCTACTGTAGGAAAGACAAAACTTCCTAGGATACAAAGAAGACAGAAACAAGGAAGAGGAAGCCATTACAAGTGGAGAGGTCCTTAAGACACCAGAGGTAGCTGCAAATTCAAAATTGGAGAATGTAAAGGATTGTTTGAAAGAAAAGGTCAAGAGTGAAGAGGCCTTGAGGATGCAAGGTAGGCTTGAGAGTTGTGTGGAAGGAAAAGAGCAGGTGAAAGTTTGTTCATTAAAGACTAAAAATGATGTAAGGTAGACCCCCATGAAAGATACAGGGGTAGGTGAGCTTGAGACTGAGTTTTGTGATAAGAAAGTTATTGGGATAGAGAGTGTAGAGAGGGAAAAAGATGTGAGTGCAAGTGATTTGCAGGGATGGCAAAGCAAGGGCATTGAGGAAGGGATATGTGGTCCATTGAGTGGACAAGAGCACAAGGTGCAGCAGGTGGTTGAAGGGAAGGATGGAAGACCCATTGATAAAAGGATCTTAAAAATTGAGATTCAAGTGAATAATGAAGGAAAAAATGATGGTAGTGAGGATAAGTGTCATAAGAGGCTTGAAGAGCATGGGAAGATTAAGATAGGGATAGTTTGGTGTCCTGTGGAGTTGGTTGTAGACAAAAACAAGTCTAATACTAGAAATACAATGGCAAAGGTGGACAGTGAGGTGAAGGTAGATGAGAGAGAATCCCAAGGGGTATGGAAAGTGATGGAGAGTAGATTGGTTGAGGTAAACCAATGTGAAAGCATGATGTTAGGAGGAGGTGAAGAATAGTTAATTAGTGTTTCTGAAGTTAGTAGGACAGAGGTCCTTGAGGAAGAAAATAGAAGGCAAAGTATGGACAGTCAAGAGGATGACTTGCATAGCCCAATGATAGGGCATGAATGTAATGAGTTTGAGAGGACAGTGTAGGTTAAGAACACAGTGATGAAGGAAGACAAAGGTCTAATGCAAGGCCTTAACAGGGATAACAAGTTTATGACAGACAAAGACATGATAGTCAACTAGTTAGAATGGCAAGAAATGGTGAAGGGAAATGTGAAAAGGATAGTGAAAGAGTATGAAGAGGTTGTCACCATGAAGGGTGAAGTAAATGGGATGAAGAGTTTGTCAGGGGTCTCTATGAGGATAGGGACTAAGAGTGTAGGGAAGTCAAAGTTAGGCCATGAGAAGGCTAAAGAGTTTGTGAAGTCTCCACTTGAAATGGAGAGAAGAGGAAGGACTGAGGTAAGGGCAGAGAATTTTCCTTGGTTAATAAAACTTGTTGTTGAGAAATTGTGTGCTATTATGACAGTGGTAACAGGCATGGTAGGTGTGAAGAGGAAGGTCAAGCAACAGAAGACAAAGGAAGTCATTTGTTGCTTCCTAGTTGTGTTGATACAATTAATGGAGGTCAAGCCAAGGGTAAAGATGAAAGAGGACAGTCATATGATGAGTTGGTTTGTAATGAAAGAAGTTAAAGAGTAGAAAAAAGGAAGATGGATGAAGGACAATCAAATCCTAGAAGTACAGATTCAAGTTGATAGGGCAGACATGAAGAGTCAAAGTGACAAAGCAAGCATGGAATTTCAAGAGGAGGACAAGTATAAGCCCAAGGTGAAGACTAGACCATTGCAAGGACAAAGAGGAGTATCTAATCACTTTTTTTTTGCAGGTACAGAAGGTTCCAAGGGACTTGGAAGACTTTTATGGCCGAGTGAATGGTGCAGGAGCACCTATACCCTTAAATGCAAAATTTGATTTGGTGTATCAAGGTGGTTATAGAGTGAGTCTAGATAAGTTTGAGGGTGTTTTAGTTTTGTTTATAATAAATAAGGTCTATTAGACCATTTTGATGTAATGTTTGAGTCTTTTGTGTAAATGGGTCAAAATATGCAAAATGTTGAAAAATTGCAAAAATTGCAACATATGGAATATGAAGGGTCTTTGGTAGTTTAAGGGGGTAGTTATGGAAGTTTTTTCATTGGAAGGGATTTTTTTGGCTTTAAATAAGCCATTGTACACGTTCAAGAGGGGAATGATGTAAGATTTGAAGAATTGAAGAAAGAAATATGTTGTTTCTCACGTTTTTACACAATTTTCAAAATTTTCTTGCATTGGTACAAGCCATACAAGGGTTCTCATGGTATGAAATGACTATGGAGAGTTAGTATATTGTTTCTACTTTTATTTGAATCCATTTTGAAGGATTTTCATTGAGTTTAGAGGGTTTTATTGACATTTGATTAAAACTGCTTGTGCACAGCCATTAAAGGAGGGTTTGAAAGTCTAAAATGTAGTTTTTGACCATTCCACCCATTGTATGCCACTATAACTCAGTGGAATGGTCTGATATGATGTAAATTAGATGTGTGTGAGTTTGGGATGTAGAGGTGGACATTTGTGACTTTTTAAGGTGATGCCCTAGTTGAATTTTTCTACATTTTCAATGCAAATGAAGGTGTAGAAGTTGAGTTTTTGTCAATTGATGTTATGGCTGCCCATGTGAAGGTTTTGTGAGCATGTGCAAGTCTAATGGGATGTGTTCCAAGTGGTTGCAAGGTTTTGTGTGGTGTGTAGATGTCATTTTCATTAAACCCTCCTAATTTGTAAGCAAAAATAAGGGTTTCTAGTTTTGGGGTCTTAAAATGCATGACTAACTCAAGAGGTTGTTGATTTAGATGTTTTATTACATATTGATCTATTTTTTTGAGGTTTTGAGTGAAGATTGCATGATTGAAGGGTAGTTGCTTTGTAAATTGGACCAATTTAGCCCTAGTTCAAGAGAGGCCAATCATAGAACTCTCATACTTTCTGAAACAAGTGTTTAAGAACTTATGATATGTTTGAATAGGACATAATGGGTATCCAAAAAGAATTTTGGTTCATGGGTGTGAGGTGTCTTTGAAAAGTTATGCCTTTCTTTTTAAAAAGTTTGGAAGGTTGCTTGGCATTGAGGGTGAGTTGAATGCATGGTAAAGAAGAGTTCTTTGTTCCAGAGTTGATATTTTCATTATTGTGAATGACCTCCACCTTGGCTCTACATCGGATAGAAGAAAGGTTTGGTACCTTTGAAGAGAAGGATATGCAAGTGCATACTCAACTGAAGAAGCCTATGATAGTCTGGAAGGTGAGAAAGGAAGTTGAAGCTTTTGCAGAAAGCATCAGCATATCAGTTGAAGTAGTGAGGGAAGCTAGGAAGAAAAGAGAACAAGTTGAAGAAGGGGAGCTTGCTAGAACTGATTCAACTAGTCTGGCAGCATCCTCTACTAGATCTAGATCTACAAGGAGCTCTACACTCTCATCTGGTCCTGGAAAGAAATCAAGCCCAGTAAAAGCTCAAGTCAAGGCATTCAGGAGAGAAGGAAAGGGGAAGAAGGATAAAAGCACAAGAGTCTATGTTGTTGAAGATGATGAAGAAATTGAATCAGATGAAGAAGTAAGAGAAATTAAGCATAAGGGCACAAAGGAATCAAAAGTCTCTATAGACAAGCCCTCCAGTGAAGAGAAAGGAAAGAAAAAGGTGAAAACTGATATATCAGGTATGACTGTAGAGGAAGTGGAAAAAGCCTTAATTAAGGATGGTAATCTTAAACCACTTTCTAAATAGTATGACACTTTTGATAGTGTCATTCAGAGAACTCTTGAAGAAGTCTCAATAAAATATTTGAATATTTTCAATATGACTCTCATAGAAATAATGTTAGAGTTACCTAAAGGGCTATACGAAGTCTTAGAAATGAGGAGAGTAAATGCAAGAACTGAAGAGGAACAAATGAGAGAATGCATACTTTTTGATCTATGTCTAGTAATGTCAATAGAAGAAATGAAGAAGATCCTCAATGATGCTAAAAAGGATTTTAAGAGAAAAAAAAGGGTGAATAAGCTTATGATCGAGCAAACTGAAGAAGTATTAAAAGACACTGAGAAAAATTTTAAGGCAGTTATGTTGAAGAACAGATATAATGTTGTTTCTAAAGAAACTCATGATGAAGATGTTCCATCTAGTCCAGAAATTGAAGAAGTGAAAGAGGACACAATTGAGGATACTCTGAATCCTCTAGATATGCTAGATACTAAAATTCCCATGGAGACCGAAGCTCCCAAATATGTGTCAGTTGATGAAATAGAGATTCCCAAAGCCAAGCAAGAATTTGTAATCAAAGAGAAGAAGGCTGAGGCAAAGGGGTTGTTATAGAAGCAAGAGACACTGCAAAGGCAATAAAGGAGTTTTTAGAAGAACAACAGGAGGAGTTTGACCCTGAATTGGTTGAAGGTCCTATCAACTTGGCCACTCTATCCCCTATTCAGAAGCTGAAGGCAGCATCATTTGCTCAGGCCAAGGCAAGGGAGGAGATATTGAAATCTCACATTGAGGACAGTGAATTGCTAAGTCTTGCATCCGTTATCTTGGAGAAGATCATGCCTACACATGTCAAGGACTAATTTGAGTTTTCCTATGGTTAGCTAAAGAATCTTATCAACTCTGTAAGTACTCACTTTGAGTCTCTTGAAAAGTCAGCTGAGGATAAGGTTCAGAAAGAATTTGATGCAAACAGGTTCAATAGATTGAAAGGTATGATTGCTAATGATAAATCTTTGTTAGCTACCTATGTAAAGAACATTCAAAGTGCATTATCTGAGGGTGGAAATATTTACAGTTCATGCTTATCTTTGTCTAAATTCATTGAGGTCGCTAAGAAGAAAATGAAGGAATATGAGAAACAATTAGCAGATATTTCTCAAACATTTGATCCTCTAACCATTTATGTGAATAAGTAAGAAGGTCAAGTCATATCCCTGCTTGACAAAATTAAAAGTTTGAAGCATGAAAAAGTTGGAATTGTTGAAAGGGTATGTGAGCTGAGAAGACTAATTGGTCCTAAAATGGAGACAATACTTAGTGCATTGAAGGAAGCACAAGATGTTATGGTTGTCAGTGATCCAAAAAATCTTGAGTCAACAAAGATGCAATCCTATCTATTGTGTGGTCACATGACTATTTTGGAGAGTCTCAAAAATGGTTGGGACACTAGCTTAAGCCTATTGAAGAACAATTTTGCAGATATATTCAATTTCATGTAAGTTAGAGAAGCATGCTTGTACATATGCAGTTTGTTGATAGAAATTTTGTATGATTTTTGGTATGCGGATTCCCATCTTTGTCATTGATCTGTCAAAGGGGGAGTGTGGGACAGTGAAAAATGTCATATTCATCTCAAGGGGAGTTGTGATTTAAAAAAAAATTTGGAAGTTTTGAGAATGTCAATGTATTCATGTCGGTATTGATTCTGACACTTATTCATTTTTCACTAAGTGTTGCCATCAATGCCAAAGGGGGAGATTGTTGGAAAGAGACACTACACAAGTCATCTAGTGTTGTCATTGATGGAAACCCTAGTCAGTAATCCTATCTGAACTTTAGCAATTGCTTATACCGGAAGTCAAATTGAAGATATGTGTTAATTATTAAAGCTAAAATAGGGCATCCGACAGAGTTGTGTAAATTGATTCATATGTAAATTCCTATCATCATTTTGTGTTGTGGATCTTAGGGAAGGTCTTTTGATGTATGAATTATCTTATCCTTGAATCATAGGGCCTTGTATTGATTGGTGTGCAAGTTAGAAGATCCAGTTTATCGACTTTCAGTCTAACAGTGTAAAAAGGATGACTCGATGAGTATAGTGTGTTGTGGATCTTCGAAGCATAATTGTTCAAGGTGTTTTTTGTTTGAGCATGTTATTTTGGGTCCTCACTATGTTGTGGCCAACATTGGTTGGTTTGCATTGATAATTATGTATGGATTGAGCCGATAGTTTGAACATGTTTTATATTTTGTTAAAGTCAACATGTAATTGATGTAATCTCTAGTCGCAGATATATGTAATTCATTATTCATATCATTTTGAGGTGTGTTGCGATAAGATGCCAAATTCAGAAGGATTATAGATCGATTGTGCATAGTTTCATTCAAGTAGAAATAAGATTGGTGATTCGTATTAAAGCAGATAAAGTTTCAAGAGCAGAATCAGACTGAGTATGAAGAATGTGATCTATGTGCTTAACTAGAACTATACTCAAGCATTAGTAGATGCTATCTCATAGTTCATCCACTCCATATTGTCTATTTGTTTCTATAAGATAGTGAGTCTTCTTTTGGGCAGTAAGCCTTTTTGTATTTGAGCAGTGAGCTCTAGGCAGTGTGCATGAATGCATGTGCATTCCCCTTTTGTAAACACTTATTTTTAGTATACTCATATTTTGGATTAGCCTCCACCATGGGTTTTCCCCTAGCATGGTTTCCACATAAAAAATCTTTGTGTTATGGTGTTGTGGTTGATTGTCTTGTGTTCTTGCATCCTTCTTTTCGTTCAATGCTATAAGTGATTTAAAGATCAAGTTAATAAAGTTAAATTTTGCAAAACACTGAGTCACCCCCCCTCTCAGTGTTCTTTGATTCCAACAGTTTCCAAGTATATAATTTTTAAATTTAATGTTTAGGAAACACTATTCTAGGGTTAAGAATTTTAAAAAAATCAAATCTAACTCATTGTATTAGATTATAGTAGAGTAATATTTTACAAGCTCCTTGATCAAAATAATAGATTTATATCAAACTAAGTTATCTTTCATAGCCATGACCTAGTTACAAAGACCTTGGTTTGGTTGGTTTTCTTTTAGAAAAAAAAAATCTTTTAGGAGAGGTGGGATACCAAGTATTTTATCCGAGTTGAGAAGTGTGTCAAAACACCCATCAACAATGGGCAATTCCAAGATGTATTTTGTATACATTTTCACTTATCACTCTTTACACACTTAATGTTCTTGGGTCTATCTAGTGTAGCGGGAAATTGTAGCTAAGGTGTCAAGTAAAAAATAAATTATAATTAAAAGGAAGTGAAAAATTGATTACCATGGTGGACTCAAACCTAGAGATGAGATTCACTACTAGTGGAATGAGAAAATTAAGAGAGAGAGGGAGAAAGAAAAATAAAACCTCTTTCATTTTAAGTGATCCAAGTAACCTCTACCAAAGCTACGAATGTCTAATTTGTATTAAATATATGCCTAGAGTGGGACCAAAGGTGACTCCATCATGATTATGGATGGATAGATAACAACAAAGCTATGTCCAAGTAATCAAAAGATGCACATTGAAATGAAACTCACTATTATTTATAAATAAAACATCTTCCTAAATGAATATTAAAATCCTAAAAGTTTGGTATACACGCTATATTAGTTGATTCATTCAAACAAGAGAAGGGAAAGAATAAAGTGCACACACTTAGGTGATATCAATTTTGATATCATTATAAAATTGGCCTGTGCTAAATCTAGTATGAACCCAAATCTACATGCATAGGTACATTGAGCATTAAAACCTATCTACTAGGTTATTTTCCTATTTTAAATTCCTTAGGATTGGACCATTATGGATGATTTTTCAACAATCATCTTTGCAAATCAATATGTGATTATGATTGTTAATAAAAAATTCCTTGTTTTGATAAATGTTATCATTATTTTATATCTATCATGGCTAAGAAAATTTTCTCTTTGTTTTAAAATAGGGGGGCATCTATTGTTACCTCCACAACACACCCCTATCATTTTGAGATTGGGGACCCTTGTCTTTCATTTTTAATCCTAGATTTTGTTCATCTTTCATATTTTGGTGTGGCAAAGGCAAATGTGACTTATGTTGTTCTTGCATTGTTCAACCCTAAGCCAATGTTGTCCTTTGGTTGTATATTCACATTATAGATTTAATCGCTTATAATTACATTGATTTTTTCTTTCATCATGTTGTGTTCATCAGTTTATGAGTTATTCCCTTATGAGATAAAGTTTAATTAGTGCTTATTGCACCTTGGTGTTATGCATGTTGTGTTGTCACAATGGAAGCATGTTCATGCAATCTAGTTCAATCACTGTAGTTGAGGTCTCATTTTGTGTAGGATCCTTGTAAACTCACTATGGTTGTTTTTGTTCATAAATTTATTATCTTCCTAAACGAATTAATGTAAAGGTCACATTTGGGTGTGTACTTGATCATCTCTCTAAGGTCTTCATGTGTATTTCATCATTTTTTGTAATTCCTTCAATTGCATCTCTTTATTTCCAATTCTTTGTTAATTCCATTTGGAAATTGTTGTTAAAAAATTTAGGGGTATGACTATTATCTAGGTCCTTTAGGTTACCTAAAAATTGAAGATTAATACATATGTGATTCCTTCAAATCCATACACATCCTACCTAAAACTTAAGCATTAATGTAGTCAATGCCTCTATTTATGGTATTATCGTGTCATTTTCATGTCCTTGAAATCCTCTTTATATTTTTCATGTTTTTATAATTTTGACATGTACATTGTATTAGGGTTTTCATTATTTTTTATATTTTACGGTTCCATTGATTTTGACAAGCAATATAATGGTATTTTCTATGAATTCAAAATAGTCTTAATGCAACCAATTTCAAATGAATCTTAATCATACTAATATTTCATGAGTCAATGAAGCAAGTTATAGTTAGCGAGTTTGAGCAAGCCAATGTTTCAATATCATATGAACATATCTCTAATTCCATCAAAATTTCCTTTAATCAATGTCATGTGTCTTATAACACATCATAATCATACTAATATATCTTGAGTTTTTGAAGCATGACCTTTCTAGGTTGTTAAACTATGCACACAAATGTGTAAAACTATTAATTTGTCCTAACAAACATTATTATTATCTACATATGAATTGATGTAAACATACTAAATCAAAAAATAATGGTTGTATTTGAAAATTATGAAGTTCAAATGCTAGGATATGTTATTAGTTCAAACATTAAGTCAGGAGTGCAAATTGAATAGTAAAATATTAATGAAGCTTGAGAAGGTTGAAGTCTTCCATACTTGACCTTCTGCCAAAAAAAAAACAAATGTAAAGTTTTAAAACAAAACATATTCAAAGTCTAAACCCAAATAATCCATTATTACAAATTTAAATTGATCATTCTTTAAGCTATGTTTACATTTTACTTTTAAATCTCTATATCATAGAATATGTATATATATTTAAATTCCTGATTAAAGTTTAAATATTGAAATTTCTAATTATAATGTTTCATTTCTTATAGATTCGCATTTCATTGTGCAAATCTAAATGGCGACACATAAATTAGTAAAAAATTCCTGGACCCCGAGGAACCTCAAACTTTGGTTAAAAAATAATAATTTGCAACTTTCAAGAGGTTAATCTATTCTAAAGTTTGAATTTCATGACTTTCAGATGAAATTACAAATTTCCTTTGGAGAAATTTAATAAAAAAATAAAGAAATGTCAAACTTCAAAGTTGTGAACATTGACCAGAGATCGAACCTTCGTGGGCACATGGGAATGTGGAATGCCATTGAGAAAGAAAGGGTTGTGGGATACCCACCAAGTAGATTAGTTGAAAAGTCTCTAGAAAGGATTAGAATGGGTTACCAACCATACCAAAAGGAAGAATATAATGTTACTTAATGAATGAATTGTCGCCCTGCAATGAGGATATACATAGAGGTCAAATCATTGCAGTCATTAATGCCTATTCGAAGGTTCCAAACTCATTAGAATAAGGATATTGAATATTGCTATGCCACAAGACATATTCCACAGTGCAAAGCAAAACACATGTTTACCTAAAGCAGAGGAAAACCTAGGATAAAGTTCAAGCACAAGTGTATATAAAACACTATTACTATCATTGAAGATGAATCTATATCAAAAAGGACTTAAAACATAAGTTTGCATCAAGATCTCCTCCAAGAAAAATATTCAAGAGAGATATTAGGAAGTGGATTCCTAGTGCTAATGATGAACTTGACTCTGTGGATTGTAGTTCTTATTTAGATGCTCCATGTGGTGGTTGGATGGTGGGTCTTGGATGGCGGGCCTTGGATGGTGGGTCTTAAAGGTGTGCAACCAAGAGCTATAGATACTATTGCTACAAGATATGTCAAGTTAGACATACAAACATTCATATTATTATGCATATAGAAATAGTTTATGCTAAAAATATGCAATCACCTCGCATGCAAAAATTGATTTATTACCATCTTGGGAGGGGATGCATGAAAATGTATAACAATATTTACCATTTTTGTATAACCCTCATGAGAGAAAAATATTCAAAATCCATCATGCAAAAAAATAACAAACATAACATAAGATGACACCAAATGTACCCTAGGAAAAACTTTTTAAGGGAAAAATCCAACCTCCAAAAGTACTCACAAACTCAATATATTATCTCAAGAACAAGATTACAATACACTTGTATAGTTTTCATGGAAGGCTTCCAAAACATCAAGCACCCTTGTTGCTTGGTTGGATTAAGGGTTGTGAAGGGAGTTAAACTAAAAAAATTATGATCTTATGGGAAAGAATTTGTACTTTCTTAGTTGGATTCAAGGTAGAGACCAAGATTGGTATGAACATAGTGTATTTCCTAGAGGTTTTTGGAGCAAATTGCTCACTAGAAAATGAGATTGCATCGTATTATCTCATGAATTCTATGAGCTTGATGTGGAACATGCCAAGCTAGTGCTAGATTATTTTAACACCTTTATAATAGAGGTTTTAGGAGAGAGTGTGGGATAATTAAGAAGTGTGTACATGAGCACAATGTTTGTTTACAAGTCAAATATTATTCACATATAATTAAGGATTAGAAGACTTGAGAAGAAAAGATGAATGTATCTTGGTCTTCTTTGCTTTTTATCTTTTATGGGTTTTGGAAGGAATGAGTTTCTAGCTTCCTCATTCTAAATAAATGATATATTTACTTATTTGTAACTTATTTAGATGGTTGAAAACCATTGAAAACTCATTTTGAAACACAATATGCAAAAATTTGCTCCATTCTTTTGGGTTTTCAATTTTATTGTGTTTTTCAAACTTTGAATTTATTTTCTTACATATTCATTTACATTTAATCCAATGAATTTCTGATGACTTTAATGTGAGTTCATACCACTAATTCCTTATTGATGATGAGGTGCTTTGTGTGGTCACATGAACACATTTGTGCACACTAAAAGTCAGCATCAATTATCCATGTGGTTTTGGGTTCCTTTCAAGATCATACTTCCCACATTTTGATTGTAGGTAACAAATCCAACATGCATTGGTTTTATGTCAAATTTATCCATTAACCAAATGGTATCTAGAAGTTTTAGAAATAGGTTAGATTCTTTAACCCTTTTTGTCTCTCCCTTTCCTTTTAAATTTTTTTATTTTAATGCTAGATTAGGGTGATTTTTAGGATTTTTCTAATGAATTTATTCATACAAGGAAAAAATTAAATAATTTTTTGACTTCCTCATTACAAAATACATATTTTTAATAGTTTGAGTTAGAGATGGCACCTGCAGTCACAAGTTTTTGTTTGACACTATAGATTCAATAATGTGTGGGTTGTTATTGTTGAGCTCAAACTTTCCCACTTTTCTTGGTGTATTCTTTTTCAAGGCTTACCATTGGGCTCTTTGCTCACCCACCTGTGGGTTCTTGACCCTTATTTCTCTTTTTGTGGGCAACCTAAGACTTTTATGCACCTCTTTTGGTTTTGCTCCAAATCCCAACAATTATGGAATTAGATTCATGATTTCTTTCGACCTTTCCAACTAGAACCTTTCTCCTGGAATATGGTTCTTCTGTGAGATTGGCCCCGCATTTCCCATAATTATAACCATCTTTGGCACGTTTTCAAGATGGTTTTAGCATTTGGAGAGATAAATTTTGTTATTTTTCTCATAGCCAACATGATAAGCGTGTTTCACTTTTTTCTAAAGCTATTATATTCTCTAATGTGTTAACACAAATTCAAGTACAAGAAAACAAAGTTGCACTAGAAGTGGCTCACCTCTAGGAGCTCTTGGACCACTAAGGGAATGCCCCTTGCACTATTTCTCACATCTTGCCTTCTCTAGATTCCTCTCGGGGCTGCTCACCTTCTTAGGGCCACCGTTGGGGCAAGAGTGGCTCCGCCCAAGATTCTCAGGTGACGCACCCCCACTCCCCCACCTAGGCTTGGCATTGCAATGGTTCATGCAGTCTCATAGACATTCACCATCCCATCCTCCTCAAGTTGGTTTGGGTGGCCTTCAAGGGGGGCTTCTAGTGGTGATGTTTCTAGATGGCCCTCTAGCAAAGCTCCCAGTTGGCCACCTATCAACTGCTTTAAGTGGCTTCCACATTTGGATCTAGCAATCTCTCCCACTCAACAAGAAGATAAAGACAAGGATGAAAATGGATGGGATCCTCCTAACGTCACTCTAGACCCCGCTAATGTATGAGGTAAGCTAGATGATAAGGACCCTCCTCCCACTGCTAGTATTTCTCTTGTTGCTTAAGCGGCTTTATCTTTGCTTATATTTGTTTGTTTCTAGGCTAGTCCCATGTGACTTCCTAGAGTGTACCTTCTTACCACCCACCTTTTTTGTGAGTATGTGTAATATCAATCTTCAATTAATAGAAGTTGACACCTATTCATCAAAAAAACATATCCTTTACTATCCTAAATATTGAATTAAATTCATTTAAAATTGGAAGAAATTTTCATGAATGAATTTTTGTATTCCATGCTACAAAAATATAATTTGAAAGGAAGTATTGTTGTTTTAAATTTTTAAAGCATCTTCATCTAAAACCAATGTAGAAAATAATCATGATAAATCTAATAAGTTAAAGAGGAAAGCATTAACATGTTTACAAGTGAGTTAGAAAGTTTATGTTGGATAATATTGATCAAATCACACTAAGTGGAACTCTTTTTCATGTGAATGATATTTGATATTCCTATGTAGACCATTGAACAAACCATCCAAAGTGCTCTCCAATTGAGATTTGTGTAAACCTCACAAATGCAATTAATGAAAACTCTTGAGACTAGCCACCTCCAAGTAGGGGAACCTTTGTCATTCCAACCTATTGGTGTGTCAAAATACACACTAACAAAACCATATTAAATTGATTGGAAAGGTTACCTCCCTCTTCTTTAAAGATTCATTGATTCCCTCCCACCTTTTGGTATACACTATGAAGGCCAAATTGAAAGATCCATGTATGTATTGACCTAAATCATCAATACAACTTTTTAAATTCTTCAAATATTTTTATCACTTTAGGGGTGTAGGAATATTGGATGAATACTAAGATGAAGGTATCTATGGATGGTGAAAATGTGGATCACAAATAGTAACAATGCAATGAAATTACAAAATTTACACTTCAACAATCACTTAATAAAGCCTAATATCTATGCATAAAATCAAATGATTAAACAATAATACCATAGAAAAGACCTTAGATTGCTCTATTGTTTCCTTGATAAATACTTGAATGCTTGGTGTAGATTTCTCTCAAATTTATAGTACAACCTTGATATCAACATGATAAAATGATAACTTGATGCTTGAAGCTTGATAATGGATGCTTGATAATGTTAGCTTGATTTTTCTCTTGATAATGTTATAGATCTTGTGATATGAAAATCATGTTCTAGGGGATAATGCATGAGTGAAGGTCTTATTTATATGTCGAGCACCTAATATTTGATCAATGGTGGATATTAACTTGAAAGATCAATGGATGAGAAAATTTGTGATAGGGTAAGACCTATAATTTGAATTTTGACAAAGGGAAAGTTGAAAGAATTAAATAAATAATTTTATTTAATTCATAAGGATAGTTGGACAGGGCGGGGGCCCTAGCTCGGTTGGCTAAGTAATTCCATTGCGGCTCGGCTGGTCACGAGTTCTAGTCTCCCTCATCCCGTGGTACCGGAGGGCATGTCTCGCCAGCGTCGCCAGTCACGTTAAAAAGTTTACCAGGCGCACTGCAGTTTATAGGGGGTCATGCTACCCGATTCCTGCAGTCTAAAAAATAATAATAATAAGGATAGTTGGAGAAATAAAGAAATATTAATTTATTTATTTTAGAAGAAAATATGCAATTTAAATAAATTATTTTAATTTATTTAAAAGAGGAGTATTTAGCCAATAGGCTATTTTATGTGGGCATTGCCCACCGGCTTTCAGTATTCTCACGCCTGAAAAATAATTATGAGAAATTAAAACATTTAATATTTCCATTTAAAAGACTACAAACATCTCATCAGATTTTTGAATCAAACAGTCACCTCACAAGTGAAATCTTTTCTCAAGCTCAAGAATCTACTTAACCTTAAAACCCTGATATTTTTAGATCCCACTTTTTGTTTACTATGAATAGATTGGAGCAGTAGTTGTAGGGACATTGGTTTTGGTTAGCCTCATTTAAAAAAACTTATGTTGTGGTAGGGTTTTGTAAAGTTTTCCTGCAAACTCTTCCCATTTTTTCATCGGTATCATTGATAGCACAACACAGTTTTTGGTGAATCTTGAGGTTAGTAATTCTGAGTTTTTTTTTCAATTTGTACGGAGTCAGATTTTTTTTATGTGTTTTACTTCATTCCAAAATAATTCTATTGTTATCTGTTAAACAAAGGTATTGGTTATCGGGAAAGAAGTCTCGCGCTAGGAAAAAAATAACTTTCAAGAAACACTCCTCACCCTATTCCTAAAAATAAATTTTAACTCATAGCTAATGTTTTCATTTAAAAGACTAAAAAAATCTTGTCTCAAGCTCAAGAATAGAGTATCCCTAAAACTGCAAAAAATTTAGATAGAATTTTCATTTACTATGAATAGATTGAGGTAGTAGCTAATGTGAGGATGGATCGATCAATTTCTTTCTTTGTTAGCTCTTAGTTGGTTCTTGTTGTCACATAAAATTGCACCCTACTAAACAAGATTTCAATGTTGTAATGACACAATGGAAATGACCACAAGGCGTGGGACCTTTGCATGTATGAGGTTGAATCTCTAGAGAAGGTCGGCTTCCTTTTTCAATCCAAGTGCAAAGTGTTGGTCTAACCCAACACATGAAAACCTACCACTAACCTACTCTAACATCTCATAGGGGAAAATGGGAGAAGGAATGCATGAAACAGAAATGGAGGTGGTACACTGAGATAGAAGGTTGTTCCTTCCTGGCCAAGATTGCACAGTACATCAAAGAAGGGGACCAAAGGACTCACACAACTCTCTATTTGGTCAATTTTAGAGGTAAACATGGAGGTTAGGGTTTGACAGAGCATTGGAATGAAGGAGAATTTCTCAACGTACCAGCTGCAAACAATTTAACTCAAACATTTATACATAAAAATGAAAACAAACACTCAAACATGAAGGTAATGAAAGATTACTCATACATAAAAGAGGAGAGAAGTAGTAACAATAATCAGCTTCATTAATGCAAAGGCATAAGCCAATCTTTAGAATGGTCAAGTGTAAAATACATGTTTGCAAAAGAAAAACCCTAGAGGAGCCAAAGGAAGAACAAACAACCTGAGAAATGAATACATTTCTTGCCTTTATAGATCAGGCATAACTTAGATGAATGCACTCAAACCCTAACCCGGCTAGGGTTAGCAGTTAAAGAAATATCTGCTCAAAGAAAGATTTGCTCATGAAAATCGCACCAAGAGAGCCTAGAGAGAACAAAACTAGCACGCCATCCACCCTACCATAAATATTTGACAAGAAAAGTCATCCAAAATCCCCCACAAAATATGCGATTTGGGTATGGGATTTGTCAAAAGGGACAAACAACAACAATGAATGGGCATGGGCGCCCATGAAATCCACTTGGAGAAGTCAAAAGAGAGCATTAAAGTTATCCTCGAAGCCCTAAAAATCAGATATGGTAGCTCAAAAGTAAAATTGAGCATTAAAAATGTTACCCAGAAAACATGTCAAAATGTAGGAAGGTCGGGGCGTTGAGCCCCAAAAAAACACCTTTACAAGCACATGAACTAAATGGCCCAGACCCCCAAAAATAGCACATGTCGAACGTCGGTGATTGTGCGGTCAGGAGTCGAGCATCAAGCCTATAGCTTACCACGTACCAAAGGGAGAAGAGAGAAGGAAACCGCGACCACCCAAAATAAAATTAGTCGAGCATCGAGGATCAAGGAGAAGGGTTACCTCTTACAAAAGAAAGGTAAGAGGTAATGGGGAAGGCCATAGGCTAACATTCAAAAACTCAACACTTAGTCGAATTTGGGAGAAAAGAGTGAAAGTGAGAAGAAGGAAGAAAGTGAAAGGTTTGAAGAAGATGAGACTTCGGAGGTCGAACCTTGGACCGTCAGAGGTCGAGAAGAAGGTGTTGAACATTCAAAATATTGAGAGGGGGGTGAATCAGTATTCCATAAAACCATTCACATAAAATCCATCCAAACAACATCACAGATCTAACTGAAACAACAAGAGAAAACATGGAATCAAGACAATGCATCAACGCACATGAACACCTTGATATTTTTACATGGAAAACCCAAAATGGGAAAAACTGTGATGAGGATTAGCTCACAATATAATATATCCAGATACAGTATATTATAGGGCTCACTGTTAGGACAAACTATCCTTAGAAGGCTCACAAACTAAATACAAAAATATATGGCTAACCACCAAGATACAAAAGATATGGCTCATTTCCAAAAGTATGAAATAATGAAATACACCTTTTGTGTGTAGAGTTCAGCTCCAATGAGGCTCTAAGTATAAAGTATTTCCCTACTTAGTAGTCGCATAACAATTATGCTCTGATATGTTGGTGTTTTTTCCAGTACAGCCAATATATCTCTAAGGAATAGCCGGTTCCTATACTCAAGACTCTTGAAATGAATGGCCAACTTAACAAGATCTAGCCAAAGCCTGGGATCTTCTATGCTTTAGGATTTGTGGGACCAAGGAGGGTATTCCTAATGTATTCACTTAATATTTAGCTATGCTGAACACATCATTACACAGATTGGTAACGACAAAGGACAATTATGCAACAGCTACTAGGAAATTGGCTTGTTTCTAAGGAATGTGCTATCCATTCATCAAAATCATGACACCCCAAGTAAGAATTATCACAAATAAACAATGGAATCAATGAATTTTGAAATAAATTGGCACCCTGGCTAAAGTTTGTTCAGTTGAACGATTATTTGATAACATTGGCACATTTTCTTGATTAAAAACCCTACTCACTTATGAAGACAAGGGTTTATCAAAGGCTAACCAGACCCATGGGAATGAAAATCCATCTAGATTTTAGAAGCTCTAACATGATCCTTGACTTCTCTCACCATACATTACTCGCATGTGATAAATCATTTAAGCTCGCATATTCACTTATCTCTCAATCCTTCATACACCACACTACTTCTCATCTTCATCTCCAAAATGTCTCATATATATACAAGTATATTTCATTCATCAATTAGGTAGACAAAAGAATTTTTCTTGTAGTTGCACAATGTGGGACTATCTCTGATTGTCCTTGTCATCAACCAAGCTATACACAACTGCTTGAGTGCACAATCGAATTTCATTCTTCATTATTTCACTTTTGCATTCAATGTCCAATTAGACCAATTCAAGCAGAAAGATACTAACTCTTAAGCTTTTTTTCACACTCTTGAATGACCTTAAATTCCTTCAAAAATTTGTGATGTGCATCTACACATTTTTTCTTAATGTCATCTAGATTTTCTTTGGGAGTCTTATTTCATACTTGTACTTCCATTCTAGAGATGTATGCTTTTAGTGAGTTAATCATACTCTTGATATTTTTGATAGTGGATATAGATGAATTAAAGTTGACACCGAGAATCACTTCTTTTAGTTCTTTTAATGCTTCTTAAATTTCGGTGCTTCATGCTCATGTTGAGCTATCTCAAATTCACTTCCTTTTGGCATTGTGGTTTCTTGCTTGATAAAACACCTTTCTCTTCTTTCTAGTTCCTTTTGCACTACCAAGGGCTTCAGTCATAGAAACTTCTTCCACATTTGTCCTATTGGGGTTCTTGGGGATTTTTAGAAGCACCTTTGCATAATGATCAATTTCTTCCTTAGTTACTTCATAATCCAATTTAGAAATCCACAAAAGTCTGGATTCAACTACTTCCATTTAACAAAAATATGTAGAGACAAGGAAATTGATGTTTCCAGAATATTTTTCTACCATATTTTCTATAATTCTTGTCCTATTATTCATTCTCATCTAAAATGTTCCAAAGAATGTTGCAAGAGCAATTTCTTGAGCATTCGAACCACCAAGATTTTTCATGAGATTTCTTTATCTGGTGTGCAATTAGTTCTGAATTTTTTCATTCTACCCTTCCAATTACTAGTAACTCTTTCATAAAGTAAAATAGTAGGCAAACTGTTAAAGTACTGTACTGGAATCTACTTTTCTTATTCTTTTTTATTTCTTTCAAATTCTTCAATAGGTGCAGTCAGAGTAGCTCACAAAGATAATAATTTGTGTCATACTTATGTTGGAAGAATGAAGAAGAACATCTCATTTTGTTGTTTTGTGTTGTCATTGATGTCACCATGTTATATGAAGTGCAACTGCAAGGTCAAGTTTGATTTGGTATCTGAACTGGTATACAATTATCATCCTCTGGTATTTTGATCCGCAATCCTCTACTATTGATTATTGTTGCCTGTGGCTTTGAGAAATGGTCTATGGATGTTGGAAGCATGTATGTTCAGATTCTTACATATTCAGGTGCTTGAATGGTGAATTGGCATTACTTTATCATTGCATTTTTCTATTAGGTCTATTTTTGGCCAATCTGATGGACAGTTGATGTTATGGTGAATTAATTTTGTTGTGCGGATATATGTGTGACCTATCATAGGTCCATGCCAACATGATGTAGCGTGTTGAATGTTTGAAGTGTCTTTGGAAATATTTTCAATACTTGAAGATGATAGTTGGCATTTTTGGTGAATAAGGATTGCATCTAATTAGGTCGACCTAATTGATGCTTGGGGATGTATTAGCTATATATTTTGGATATTTTTGAGATTGTAGAAGATGAATTTGATGATGATGTGAATGTGAAGAAGTTCAAAAATGAGGAAGTGTGTTAAGTTAGTTTACTAAGCTTCAAAGGAACTGAATCAGCACTTGTTAGGTCTACATTATCAGTTCATTTTCTAGTTTTAAGCCATTTTGTCATTATAATTTTGTAGGCAGTGAGCCTCTCATTTTGGACAGTGAGTCCTGGCAATGAGCCACCCTTTTGTAATATTTTATAACTGGTTATACTATATTGTGAGCTAACACTCGCCATGGTTTTTCCCATTTTGGGTTTTCCATGTAAAAATATTGGTGTTCATGTGTTGTTTGATTTCATGTTTTGTTAATGCTCTTGCTTATCTTTATTGTTATATGCATTGGAGTAATTGGATGGTATTTTTTCAATAATTTTAAGAAGATATCGATTCACCCCCCCTCTTAGTATCTTGGATATTCAACAATTGGTATCAAATCTTGGTTCCTCCAGAGAAGCCTAAAAGCTTGAGGAAGATCTTGAAGATGGAACAAATGGATGATAAAGAAGAGCTTCGGGTTGCACTTGAGGATCTTGACAAGGTTGAAAGTGAAAAAAGAGATTTGAAAGAAAATCTTGATGAAGCAAATGAATGTGTCTGGAAATTAAAAGAGAAATTGAAGAAGTTCAAAGAAAGACATAGGGAAGTAAGTAAGCAGCTGAAGCAAGCTAATGAAGAGATTACTGATTGGAAAGTGCAAGTGGAGGAAAATAAAAGAATTTAAGAATGTCTAAATAAAATGGTACAAGGTAATTTTGATGAATGCACTAAGCTTGAACAAGAGGTGGTGAATCTGAAAGTAGATCTGGAGAAAGAAAAACTCTATGAAAATAATTTCAAATCCATCTTTGACAAGCTTGATGAGTTGATTGTAGGACAAATACCTTCTAAAGACAAAGGTGGTTTGGGAAATGAAGCTGGTGAAAGTTCTAAGGCTATGCAAAATCCAATGGATAATCAAAATACTCAAGATAAAGGAAATTAGAAAAGAAATCTAAGGAACTTTGCTAGAAGACCTCCTATCAGATAGCCAAATGCCCAAATATACCCCTCTTTCAATGGTATTTGTTTTTCATGTAATAAATTTGGTCATAGAGCAACAGAGTGTAGGAGTAGAATGAATCAGTTTCCTGGTTCCTTCTCCAGTCAATTTTTTGCATGCAAGAGAATTGGAAATAGAGCTAGTGAATGCAAAACTTAGATGGTGAATTGGTCTAATGGAAGTAGAGTGAATCAATCTTTTAATGGCTACTGCTATACATGTAACAAGTTTGGACACAAAGCTAATTAGTGTGGGTCAAGGGTTAATGGAGGACAAACTATTCAAAAAAATATTTTCTGCTACAATTGCAACAAACCAGGACATATCTCAAGAGTTTGTAGAAGTAAAAAGGGAAAGCAATCTGATCCAGTAAAGAAGAATGAACCAATAAATAAAATTGACAAGAATGAGGTTAAGCAAGAAATGAACAAGATTTGGAAGAAGAAAGAAGAGCCTAAAATAATAGATGTGTTTGTGCCCTCATCCGATGCAGACAATTCCTTTGGAAACTAGACCTAGCATGGTCTTAGGGGGAGCTTTAACAGAAAATTGTTTGAACCCCTTGATGTTTGGCATGTCACTTTTGGCAGGAGGATATGTTATGAGAAATGGATAGTCAAAAGTTATGCAAGTGGAACTAGAAGAAAATTTGTTGGCATGATCATTTGCAGAGCAAATTAGGGTTTTTTTGTGCAGAGAAGAAGAGTTTTTAGCAGCTTTTTGAAATCTGTCGCATTTAATGCGAATTAGAGAAGATCGATGTTTTATAAAGTAAATGTGTAAGGCATTTTAATCACTTGTGCATTTGAAGAAATTGGAGATCATTTTAGAGTGTTTTTTAGGTGACTTGGATTTTGAGCTGTGCAAACCCTAGTCTTGGTTCTTCACAAATAAAAATGTATTTTTCTTATATTTGCTATTGTGGGGTTGTGTGAATCATCTTTTTGAAATTGTTTGAGCTTGATTTATGGAGAAATGGAAACCCCTATAGTTTTTGAAGTGTCAGAAAGACCTAGACCATCATATAGGAAATATTCTATGAAAGTTTTTGAAGACAACCCTATGGGGGCCTTCTCATCGATCCCTCATGGGGTTATGTCGACTGAAGATACAAGAATGTACATAAAATTGATGAATTTAATCATAGTAAATTGATAAACATTTGGCAGAATGAGCTCACAAAGGATAATTTCCTGATAAAACCTGAATATTCAAATATTGTTGTGAAGAAATTGGATAGATGGAATCACTTTCCTATTTTCAGCTATGTTGTCGATGACAAGTATGTAAAACTAGCTCTCAGTAGAATACATGATAAATTCTTGTGGACTGATAGACCCCATCTAATAACTAAGGAAGCAATTAAGGTTATTACCAGACTCTGTGATACTAGTTCAGTTCCCGTAATGAAAGTCATGAAAAACGAAGTGGTGATGGAACTCACAGGAGCCACTTATGATAGGAGAGCTCTAACTACAAAGCCTATCATTAATCATGTTGTGAAGTATGTTGCAATAATGATCGGACATAAAATTTACTTCACTAACAGAGAGAACTTTGTATCTACTACAACTATTTACGTTGGTTTTGATATGATAGTTAATGGTGTAGATTATGATCTATGTGAACTTCTCTTACTGCAGTTGCTTGAGAACCTGAGAATGACTAGGGAAAAGAAGTATGCATTTAAGTTTGGCTCCCTGATTATTTGTTTGTTATTATATTTCCTTAAGAGACTCCCTGGAAGGGATGATATGGTGTTTTGGGATTTATCCAGACCGGTTGCACATCAAATTTTTGACCATATACATAGTTTGGGTGATCTGAAGACTCAATAAAATGCACTAATATCATTCTTTGTTGTGTTTAAGAGCAACATGAATGAGAGAGAAAGGATTTCGAGGAAAGTTGTTAAGAAATATAAGAATGATATCATCTTTCATGTCTCTTCTGATGAATGTATGATTGAAGTTGTTGAACCTCAAACTGTATGGATTCAACCATTAGGTTATGACATTACAAAAGATGAAGCCAGAGGCTATGTGTAGGTGTTGTTGAAAATTCTGAAAGATGTCAATGAACCTAGAATTGGCACTTATGCAGAGAAATCTATGGAGGTTTACATGGAGCACAAGAAGCCAATAATAAGAAAGAATGTGCATAAAAATCTTAGAGAATCAGGTTTCTCTGATGAGGAGATTGCACTAGGTAGGGCTAAGAGAGAACAGGTGGAGGGAGAATCATCAGGACCAAGGAGATCCAGCAGGACTGCTCCTTCTAAACCCTCTACAACCCTTACAGTGAAAATTGAGCCCAGTGCTACTAATAAAGGCAAAGGCTCAGCTCCTTCTGGACCTACTACAAGATCTAGGAAAAGGAAAGAGACTCCTCTGATGGCCCCTAGTAAGAGAGGAAAGAAAGCAAAGGCTACAAGGGAAAAGAATCTCAACATTACTGGTGATCAAGAGGAAGAGGAGGACCCTAAAGCAAAGTTAGTAAGGAAGAGAAGAGAAAGCTTGTCCTCTGGTGAAAGTGCTTCTCAGGAAGCTAGCATTGGTTCTAAGAGATTCCATATTGTGTCATCCTCTCATGAAGATGAAGAATGGGAATTTGGTGTCCATGTGCACACCAAACTGAAGTCAAAGAAATCAAAGGTGTCTAAAGAAGCCTTTCTGGACTAGGAAGAACAGAAGGACACTCCGATAAGGCCTAGTTTTCCTTTATCAGATTAGAGGAAATACTCAATTCCTTGTTACATTTTGAAGATATGTTGAAGCCTACAATAGAGTACTATGAACAAGTAGGTAAGGAGGACAGAAAAACATTAATTTTACCTACTATTCAGTATGTTATCATATTGGATGTTAAGTGGGAGTATGTAAGGGATAATGTGCCTGAGAAAATGTGGGTAGCCCTGATGAAAAGGATATCATAGGCTATTGAATTAGAAGATAAAATTAGAAATGATGCATTTAAGAAAATTGGGTCTTCTTTGACCTAGGATAATTTAGAACTCTGAAGAAGATATGTGCAAAAATGCTCTGAATGAAGAAAAGAGTGAACTCTTTAATGATGAAGGATAAGAAGTAGATTCAGAAATTAAGGAAGGAAACTGCAGAAGTAATCAAAGATATGGCTAAGAAATATGGCATGCTTGGTGCACTACCATCCGGTTCAGCACCCAGTTCAGGTGAAGAAGTTTTTGTAGAAGAAGTTGAGGAAGATATTCCTTCTGGTATGGCTGATGCAGATATTCCTTTGGAAACAAATGATGCAGACATCCCTCAGGATACATGTGTTGTAAATGACCCTCCGGAGATGGAGAAACAAAATGAGGGTGATGTTGAGCCAAAGAAGCATGATGTTGACCCTCCAGAGCATACTGAAGGTGAAAAAGATAGTGTTGACGATAACAATGACAAGGATAATGCAGAAGGAAACAAATACAAAGATGAAGATGGAAAAGATGAAGATGAAAAAGAAGAAGAGAAATATGAAGAAGAGAAGGTAGAAGAAGAAAATGCAGAGGAAGAAGAGAAAAATGGGGAATCTACCGAGAAGAATGAAGAATCAAAAGCAGGTTGTAGAATCTCAGAGATCTTCCAAAGAATCCTCCTCCAGTTATGATATATTGAAAGGCTTGCTATCCAAGCAGATCATATTCCAGATGGTAATTCCTCTGGAGCTTCTACAACTCCCTATGATTCAAGGATGTGTGGATTTAGATAAAATTTCTCCTTTTCATAAGTTGGTATTGGGCGATGCATTGTATGAATCTGCTAGAAGAGAGATTTTGGAGACACACCAAAAAGGGATAGAACTAATTGAAGATTCTCTTAAGGCACTATAGGAGGCCATGCCCATTACTTCAATGGATACATCTCTCACTCTGATAGAAAATTTGAGACTGTTATTGGACTCGTTTAAGGAGTATGCCTCCAGACTTAGTGAGAAGACAAAGCAAGAAGTTGAGGAGAAGCTAGCAGAGAAAAGGTTGTTGCCACTTCATGACAAGTGTGCTCTAGCACACACAAATATTGAGAAGAATTTAGAATCCATGCATACTTGTGAATCTGAGGTGAATGATTTCTTTGCTTATTGTTTGAAGTGGTCAGATGCCACTCGAAATATTAAAGATCTTATGGACTCCATTGAGTCCCAATTGACTGTTGTCTCTGGTAACTACAATGCATCTAAGGACAGAGACTGATCAACTTGGAATTCCATCTCTGCTCATAGAGATAAATTTTTCATTCTACAGAAGCCCCCTTTTTGGATTTGGAATCCCTAAAGAGGATGTTCATTGCTGCAAAGAAGAGTTGGGAGAATGGTAAATCAGCGTGGAAAGGTATTCTTAAGGATCTTTAAGGCTCTCCATCCTCCAGTTAATGCTTGTTTTCTTTAGTTTTCATATCTCTTTTGGGCCACCCTTTGTCCTTGATGTCAAAGGGGGAGTGAAAAGTGATAGAGGAAGAGAATATTGGTGATAGGGGGAGAAGTGTTGTACATAAGAGGACTTGTAAATTTTGGCACATGTTTCCATCAATGAAAAAGGGGGACATTGTTAGAATAATGAATAACATCTCATTTTGTTGTTTTGTGTTGTCATTGATGTCACCATGTTATATGAGTTGCAACTGCAAGGTTAAGTTTGATCTGGTATCTAAACCGGTATACAATTATCATCCTCCAGTATTTTGATCCGCAATTCTCCACTGTTGTTTATTGTTGCTTACGGCTTTGAGAAATGGTCTATGGAAGTTGGAAGCATGTATGTTCAGAGTCTTATGTATTCAGGTGCTTGAACAGCGAATTGGCATTACTCTGACATACAAGCATACATTTACATACAAACATACAAATATATAAACATACATTCAATAGAGTAGCATTTAGCATAAAGCAAGACATAATGCGAGCGTGTTAGACTACGCTTGTGTTATGTATTGCTAGACATGTCCCCCACAAACGCAAAAAACCATGTCAAAACTAACATATAATGTGGGTTTGTTATAACACGCTTTGGGAATCTCCAAACCTTGGGCTTGGTATTTTTCTTGGAATACCAACCCAAAGTCTTGGAGAGCATTCCCAATGACCAAAGATGTGTTTTTGCAAATCCTACAATATTTCACATAATCGGGTTCATGCTCACCATCAGGATTGCACGTGGTTCAATGTCGAACAAATTGAACACTTGGGTAATGTTAGGTTCTCTCCTGGCTATCCAATGATGCAATTTTTTTCACTTTCTGACAATGTTAATCCTTTCATCCATAATTTATTTTGTTTGTGTGTCTCATTTTGGCAAAAAGCATTGTTTGGTGTTTTTTTTGTTAAAAATTAACCATTCATCAGAATCTCAAATAAATTAATTTTTTAGAAACTAGACTCCATTCTATAAATTTAAAAATAAAATAAAATTAGTTTCCAAAATTTGTAGGGGTAGCACGACCAAAATTCTATTTTTCAGGAAGTGTCCACTTAGAAAATTAGTAAAAAATCAAATATTCATTAAAAATTTATCAAAAAAATCATGCATCAACTACATACTGTCAGCTAATTTTTCACCGTAGTGATTTTAAAAATACTAAAAAAAGTTCATCATGCTAGGGATGTACAAGAGTTGCTATGTTATGTTTTTTGCCAAAAACAACACCAATTTATGTACATCCCTCTTTTGAACCACTTAATCTCAACCATTTTCAAAATAAATTAGTAGTTTAGAAAGTAGACTCAAAGCACTTCAATCCTTTTTTTTGTTCCATCTCAAAATTTTGAGTGTAACTATCCTCAATTTCACATCCAGGGTCAATATTTCCTGATTTCAGAAAAAAAGTGGCCACGTAAGCCCCCTTTTTGGGACCCATCTTTTTGCACTTACCCTATGATGCATATAAAATCTCAGGTGAAAAGACACTGGATGTATGGCTAAAATTCCCCTTGTTTGAATTTGACAAGAAATACATACAAATGGCATTAAGCAAGATTCACGGTAAATATATTTGGATTGATGGTGCACACTTGATAACCAAAGAAGCCATAAGAGATGTGATTAGTTTGTGTTTCTCTAGACCAATTCTACAATGGAAGACTATCAATGATCAATAAATAATGGAGATGACTAGTGCGACCCTTGAAGGAAAAGAACTCGTATTGAGTACAATTGAAGACCCAGTCATTCGGTATGCTACAATGATTATTGGACATAAAATTTGCATACCTTGTATTGAATACAAATTTTTGACTGCTGTTGTTGTAGACATCCAAATATGGACACTTAATTTATCCAAAATTATCACTTTTCATCTAAACATCCTCTTATCCGAGTTAATTAAGTAATATTATTATTATTTAATTAATATCTTTAATTCTGCCAAATCCCTAAGGTATTTAATTAATAATTAAATACCTTACCCTCCTTAATCCTCTTTTCATTAAATAAATTAAATAAATATTACATTTATTTAATTCCTAACATGTCATTTTCATCTAATCCTAATCCATTTCCTAATCTCTTCATTAAGGATGTGCACATGCCTAATCCTTGATTAGGATGTGTCACATCCTCCAACTTTTGCAAGTTGGCTTTTAATCCTAATTAACCCCTAATTATCCTCTAATTATTGATTAGTCAAACCTAATTAGTACCTTGGTCAACTCTCCCCATCCCCCAAGGAATTTTTAATTCCTTTTTATTCACCCTAGGCTCCTCTCTTCCCCATGTGAATTTTTAATTCACTTTTATTCCTCCTAGAATCCCCTTTTCCCATGCATCTTCTA
Organism: Sequoia sempervirens; assembly: GCA_007258455.2. NCBI lineage: Eukaryota > Viridiplantae > Streptophyta > Pinopsida > Cupressales > Cupressaceae > Sequoia > Sequoia sempervirens. The sequence continues at coordinate 637,924,772 of VDFB02058242.1, read as the reverse complement.
GAAACTTTGACTTGTCACATCAAGTCACATGTGACAAACTCCCACCTTTTGGGAACATTGTCTTATCCACCAGATTCTTCCAGTCATTGTGAATTTTTAATTCACTTTTATTCACCCAAGATCCTCTCACTCCCCAAGGTGCTTGGAAGGTACTTGTCCTTCCTCCACCTCATGTACCTTTTTGACAACTCACCTCCATCTCATCTCCCCTTAGCCACTTCACCATCCACATGTCAAGATGTGAGGGCTTGTGAGTTCTCAACCCACCATAGCCCTTCATCTTGACCTTGTTGGATCAATCTTGACCATTGAATTCTCTAGAGAATTCAAATTCCTCTATAAATACCCCCTCCTCAAGGGCATTTAGAACACTTAGCCATTTGATAACTACATGCTGCCAATTTGTATTCTCAATCCTTTGCCATCATTTAGCCATCTCTTTTAATCATTTTGCACATCTAATCTTGCATTTGGTCACTCAAGCAATCATCTAAGGAGCACACAAATCATTCCAAGCAAGGGCCAATCAAAGAGACATCAACAGCAAGGAAGGTAAAACCCTTTGTGTCTTGTGTTATCTATTTTCCTTCTTGTTTTGTCACTCTCTTTTGGCTAATCTTGAGGTTTCTTTGTCTTTTATCATTTGTATTTTGAGTTATTTTATGCACTAGAATAGGATAAATTCCAAGGTATACATTTCTGGCACGCCCGGTGGGACCCACAAACGGGTTCTTATACTTTACGTTTGTTGTTGTTGAGGTTTTTGCAGGAACACATCGCAGAAGGGTGACTACGCCCCTATTTTTACCGCAGTGGGGCAATTACGCCCCTATTTTTACTACAGTGGGGCGTGTGCGCCCTCTTGGGCTGAAACTTGTTTTTGTACTAACACTTTTCTGCAGTAGGGCGACTACGCCCACCTTGGCTAAAACTTGTTTTTGTGCTAACATTTTACTACAGAAGGGCGTGTGCGCCCTCTTGGGCTGAAACTTGTTTTTGTACTAACACTTTTCTGCAGAAGGGCGACTGCACCCACCTTGGCTGAAATTTGTTTTTGTGCTAACATTTTACTGCAGAAGGGCGTGTGCGCCCTCTTAGGCTGAAACTTGTTTTTGTACTAACACTTTTCTGCAGAAGGGCGACTGCGCCCACCTTGGCTGAAACTTGTTTTTGTGCTAACATTTTACTGCAAAAGGGCATGTGCCCCCTTTTGGGCTGAAACTTATTTTTGTACTAACACTTTTCTGTAGAAGGGCGACTGCGCCCACCTTGGCTAAAACTTGTTTTTGTGCTAACGCTTTACTGCAGTGGGGTGTCTGCGCCCTCTTGGGCTGAAAGTTGTTTTTGTGCTAACACTTTACTGCAGCGAGGCGACTATGCCCTCTGGGTTGAAATTTGTGCTCACTTTTTTGTAGAAGGGCGACTACGCCCCTGTTTTTATCGCAGAAAGGCGATTACGCCCCTGTTTTTAGTGTAGTGAGGTGATTATGCCCCTATTTTGCTGCAGAAGGGCGACTGCGCCCCCTGGAAGGTAAAATTATTATCTTGGCTTCAGTTTTCTTTGCTATTTTCTCATTAACATTGTTCTTGCAAGGATACATGTGTGTTTTGCTAACTTCTTGTAGCATATTCTTGTGAAGTTGATGGAGAAAGCGGGATAAAACATCTAGCATTTATTTGCAGGGCTATCCATTTGCTCAAACTTTTTAAATTATCCTTGTTGTTTGCATTAATTTAAGAACATAGTTTAATTAGAGGGAGTAATATTCATTGTTTGCTGTGCTTGTCTTTTTGTGTTACCCAAAGGGAGCATTAGCTTATTTTCGCTTTCCCCTTGCATTTCGTGTGAGCCTGGGGAGTAGTTGGAAACGGTTAGTGCTTTCTTTATAGTGGGACCTACTTGGGGATTTCATCACCCCAAGGGACGATTCCAACCACGCGTACCGGTGGGGTATACAAAGGGGGGAGAGCAAAAGCTGTACCCCAATCCAGTCACATCGTAATTGGTGAAGCGTCGAAGCTAGGGTGATACCTAGATAGACGTAAAGAGTTGGTCCGAGCCCTTCAGTATCTTGTTGGGGTTCCCGACTCACGCTTGTGACAGGCTGGTGTTCACGGTTGTGCCTCACATACCGAGAGTATATCGAGGACTCCCTAGATACCTTGTGCATCCTAGATTAAGACCACTTTGGCCATACCCTTAACACTAATCATAGGGTTGTATTTGCTTGAGAGTGTTTTCTTGTGAGAAACCAATGAACTTTTGACGATTTGGCCTTATCATTGTTATTTTAAAGTCCTTGCCATAGTCATTTGCATCAAACCAAGCCTCTGTTTTATCGCAGTGAGGCGATTACGCCCCTGTTTTTATCGCAAAAAGGCGATTACGCCCCTATTTTACTGTAAAAAGGTGATTAGCCCCTGTTTTACCGCAGAAAGGCGATTACGCCCCTATTTTTACTATAGTGAGGCGATTACGCCCCTGGTTTGCTGCAGAGGGGCGAATTTTCCCTCCTAAACACCTGAAATCGCCCCATTTGGATCCATTTAGCCTCTAAACCATCATTTAACTATTCCCAACCATTATCTCATCATCCCAAGCCTTCGTTTTGTCACTTTAAACCTCCATTGGACCACTTTAAACCTCCATCTCATTATTCCAAACTTTCATTCAACCATTCTAAATCCCCATACATTCTCCACAATTATCTTCAATCCACCCGTTTATTTTAATTTCTCCCTAATTCATTCAAAATTCCATACCCTCACCTAACAAACACCATAATTTTACCATTTACATCACCAAACACCACTCATAATCAGCGCAGAAAGGCGAAAGCGCCCCTGTTTGGCTGTAGAAAGGCGGAAGTGCCCCTGTTTTACTGTAGAAAGGCAGAAGCACCCTTGTTTTGCTGCAGAAAGGTGGAAGCGCCCCTGTTTTGCTGCAGAAAGCTGACTACGCCCCTTTAACTTCTCGAGGCCATCATTTACAAACTGTACGTCAAATCGACTTTGTCTAAAAACCAAAATTGCTTAATTTTTCAAGCTCTATCCAGTGGTACCTTACATTTCCTCCTATCAATAATTTGATCATCCCGGGGCGGCCACGCCTCGCATCGTAGGGTGGATACGCCCCTAACTTCCCGGGGCGGTCATTTACAAACCGTACGTCGAATCGACTTCGTCCAAAAATCAAAATTGCTTAATTTTTTGAACTCTATCTAGTGGTACCTTTTGTTTCTTCTTATCTAATCAATCCAATCCATTATTCTAATCAAATTCATCCAATCATCTAATCAATCCAAGCACACCAATCCTATTAGGTTCATCCAATCATAACTATCCAATCAACATCATCCAATCATCTGATCCTCTCCAATCAAACCAATCTAGTCCTTTAATCAAATTCATCCAATCATCTGCCTGATCCAACCATTTGTTTACCCAATCCAATCAATCATTTTCCCCATCCAAATCCTTTGAACATCATTTCAAAAGTTATTTTTCAAATTGACCTAGGTGTTTGAATCCAATCATCATCATCAACATCTACTTAGGATTGTCATCCATCCTAAGATAATCATCACCATCGGCCCTATCAATTCACTTTCAATCTCAAGGTGGATTCGGTGTCGTAATCATCCGTTTGTGCTTTAAATCGATCAATCATCAATCAATCTTATCCAATCTAATCCAATCACATCCCTATCTAATCATCCATCTACCGAATCCCATCAAAACCAAAATCAATCCCATCACATCATCCAATCATCATAATTTGAGCTTTAATCCAATCCTCATCTAAGCTTGAATTAAATCCCAATTTGAGCTTTCATCCATCTCCATCTGAAATCTTTTATCCATCATCTTTATGCTTTCATCATCATGAATCCTTATCCTCCATCAATAGTAGTCAAGGGAAACCCTAATTGCATTGATGACGATAGCGAAAGTCTTGTTGATCAAGAGGTATACGACATAGATCCCATCGACACTATCATCTCTAGTAAGCTTTCTCCACCTGCTTTCCAAAATCCAATCACCCCCTCGAGTTATCCCGTTATGTCTTCATCCATGCCTAATCACATTGCTTCTGCTACCTTTGACAAGGGATATCCGTCATATCCATCATACCCTTCATCTACATCATCCTCTTATCCAACACTTGCATCCTCTTATCCTAGTGTACCATCTCAATACCCCTATCCTAATCCCCCATCCACATCCTCCTATCTAGATCCTTCATCTGTATATACCCACTACCCTAATCTTCCATGCCAATCTACTCACTCTAATCCTACATTCGTACCTTCCTATCTTAATCCTACATCCACACCCTTTTACCTTAATCCTACGTCCACATATCCTCATCCTAATCCACCATCCCAATACCTTTATTATAATTCATCCCCCACATCCTCTTATCCCACTACACCACCTATATCCTCTTGTCCTAATCCACAATCCATGTCCCCCTATCTTAATTCACCACTCCAATATCCTTACCTTAACTCTCCATCCAATCCTACTCCTCCATCTACTCCTAGTCCTCCATCCAATCCCATTCATCCATCTACTCCTAGTCCTCCATCCAATCCTAATCCCCCATCTACTCATAGTCCTACATTCAATCCCATTCTTCCATCTAACCCTAGTCTACCAATCCATAATCCCTCATCCATTTCTACCACCCTAGCCAAGCCAACCATATGCAAGTCTCTCATTTTAGAAGTTCTCCAAGGACTCATTACAAAGAAGCCATCCCCAACTCCACATCTTGAAGTCATGGAACGATGCCATCTAGATCCATCATCCACGGTCACTAGTGATGAGACCCTTCTCCCTACCACACCTATCATTGATGGTATCACCCCTAGCACCACTCAAACCATTGAACCCATCACATCCCCTACCATCATATCCTCTGAATCTATTGAACCCCCATCTCCTACCATCACATCTTCTGAATCTACTAAGTCCTCATCCCTTACCTTCACATCTACTGAATCCATTGAACATCCACCTCCTACTCCAAGAGTCATTGAACCCATCGACGACGCCCAAACCCATCCCAATGAACCTCATGAATCTTCCATCCCTCCATCTTCCCCACTTGAAGAGTCCCAACAAGACTCCGTTACCATGCCTCCCGCAACACGATGAATCACGCTAAGAGTCTAATCCAAAGCATTCCAGCATATCCCCTTCACCAGATCAAGATCCTACCATCCCATCTAGTCCACCTCAAGATCACAGTCCCCCATCCATTCCACCCCATGATCCCCTTGTCTCCACCGCTCCATCTTCATCTCCATCGCATGAGCTTGCTACCACAAATCCAGATCCTATCATATCCCCTAATCCCTCTCCTGATATCACATATCCACATGTTGCTATCCCCCCATCTCCCTCTCATGATCCCCCATCATCGCCTAAAACTGCTATACATGCACCGCTTGCATATCCCCTTGGTACTCTCACATTCTTCCATGGTAGCCTCCTCATAGAAGAAAAGCATAGTGTATTTACCGCCCATCATCCTCCACCTAATAATGGACTCGCATCATGTTTTTTGAATAACACAAATCCTATCATGGATCGCATGCTCAAGAAAATGAACTATCAAGGAAAAGGCCTAGGCCTTCATGAGCAAGGTATTTTAGAGCCCATCCAAGTCAAAGAACAAATCTGCATGCAAGGTCTTGGACCTATTTCCCAAGCCTCACAATCTAAAGATGTTGGTACAACCTCTAGACGTCCTCAACGAGCCTTTTCCAAACGAAATGTCGGCTCTTCCCATCGCCCCACTAGATCATATGTTGTCATCCCTCCTCCTCTATCATATAGCCTCAAAACCACCATCCATATCCCTCCTTCATCTGCTCCATCCATTTTGGGTCCTTACATCCCTCCATCCACCATATCCCATCCTTCATCCACTCCATCCATCTTGGGTCCATATATCCCAAGATCACCTCCTCCATCTCATCCTTTCATCCATTCATCACCTATCCATCTCATCCATCATAAACATCCCTCTCACATGTCCCCTAATCAGGATCAACAAAGGCACATACCCGCACATCCTCCATCTACACATAATCCCCATACTCCTACCTTCGTCGCTCCACATCATCCATCTCTTCACACCCATCCCATGGCTACTAAATGCACTTTGGATGCTAACATAAAAATGCATAAATCCAAACATCCACATGAATCCAACGCTTCCCATGTCCCCTCTAAAAGACATGGTAAAGAAAAGAAAAACAAAATCCCAAATCAAAATCAAATCTATAGCTCGCAAAGAGCCAGCAAAGCAAAGATCAAAACCATGTGGATCCCAAAGAAAAAAGATGCAATTCCATCAAATGAACAATCTATAAGAACATCCAAAGTTGCTAATCCAAAAGCTGATTATACACCCCTTTCATCTCCTAAATCTATTTTGGGTCCCTATGTCCCAAAATTCGCTATTCCATCTCCTCCATTATCCCCACATTCTCCATCCATTAGTCCCCTTATCTTTTCACATCCATCACCACATGTGCCATTATTGGTCCTGAACTCATCTCCCCATCACGTATCCACCCCATCATTCTATCCATACCATTTCCAAAATCCCACCCATTATCCCCTGTACCTTCCCCATCAAATCCCTCTCATTCATCCTCTAGCATAATCCATTTATCCTAAGGTTGTACCAACATCCAATAGTCGGTTTGAACATGAGCTCTTAATACCTTGTATAGAACTTGATGCTTGAGTCCTTCGTCCATATCCTTATCGCATGTCTTCTAAATCCACTTATTCGCCTCCCTATCCTTATCCATCTCCTTCTGCATACTATCCAAAAATCCAAAAATCCAAAAAAAAAAAAAAATTGAAAAAACGTTTAAAATAATAAATAGTAAAGAGAAATAATTCATCCAATGGTGAAAACTTGGCAAACAAGCGCCTTGGATAAGTACCATGATGAAAATCTGGCAAACAGGCATCATGCGTAAATCCCCATCTGTACTTGGGGGCAACTTCCTAATATGCATTCTCTGCTATGCTTCCCGCTATGCACCCGTCCTCTTCATAAAACCCCTCCATCCCACCTATCTTCTGCATCCTACCATCATATCCCATTTATCTCCCATCCCTCCATCCTTCTTGTGATCTTGATCAAAACAGGGGAACCTATCTATACATGCTTTGGACACCTCTTGGTATACATTCCCTTCCTCCATGCTCTATCATATTCCTTGGTCACTCATCCTATCCACCTCTAGTTATCTCCTTTATCTTCCCATCCACTCGTCTCCCATCCCTCATGCCTCATCATATATGACATATCTAGAGTGGGGGCATCTTCTTCCTTTGTGACATAGTCCTTGGAGACATCATCTATCATAACATCCCTTCATCTTCGTATCCATCTATCCTAACATCCCTTTCATCTCCCAATCCTTCTGTCCCTATCCATCTATCACAGCATCCCTTCCATCTCCCCATCCTTATCTTCGTATCCATCTATCCTAGCATCTCTTTCATCTCCCAATCCTTATATCTCTATCCATCTATCATAGCATCCCTTCCATCTCCCCATCCTTATCTTCGTATCCATCTATCCTAGCATCTCTTTCATCTCCCAATCCTTATATCCCTATCCATCTATCACAGCATCCCTTCCATCTCCCCATCCTTATCTTCATATCCATTTATACCAGCATCCCTTCCATCTCCCCATCCTTATCTTTATATTCATTTATACTAGCATCCCTTTTATCTCCCAATCCTTATATTCTTATCCATCCAAACAATCCCTCCCATCCTTTCATCCATTCTTTCATCTTTATCCTCATCCTATCTCACAATCCCTTGTCATTGGTATTTGGCTATAGGCCTCCTTCCATGCAACCCAATGCCCTTTATCTCATCGCCCTCACTTTTGCTTCTCTTACACATCTTTTCAATCTCTTATCTTTTCTCTGTGTTCATCGCCCCGTCCTTCTTTTTGCTTTTCTTTGTCGTAGTGGCTCCGCCCCCCGGGGCGTGTCCACCCTTCCCCGGGGTAGCTCTGCTCCTCCCCGGGGCATGTCCGCCCTTCCCCAGGGCAGCTCCACTCCTCCCCGGGGCGTGTCCTCCCTCCAGGGGCGTGTCCGCCCCATCGGGGCGTCTCCGCCCTCACGGGGCGTGTGCGCCCTTCGGGGCGTCTCTGCCCTCCCAGGGCGTGTGCGCCCCGCCGGGGCATCTCCGCCCTCCCTCCCAGGGCGTGTGCGCCCCGCCGGGGCGTGTGCTCCCTTCCGGGGCATGTGCGCCCTTCGAGGCGTGTGCACCCCGCCGGGGCGTGTGCGCCCTCCCTCCCGGGGCATGTGCCCCCCTCCGGGGCGTCTCCGCCCTCCCGGGGTGTGTGCGCCCTCCCTCCTGGGGCGTCTCCGCCTTCCTGGGACGTGTGCGCCCCGCCATCAAAACCCATGTTTTGAAATTTCCAAAATTGATTTTTGATTTTTACACCGAAACTTCCGGAGGCCATAACTTTTGACTCAAGTGTCCGTTTGAGCTGAAATTTGACGGGTGGTTGCGTTATGCGATAACGAGTGGATTTCCAACAATTTTTTTTTAAAGCCGTTGGAACCCATTTGGACACATTTTCGAGGCCTCAAACTTTCATCTTGACCCTCAAAATCCCCATTTAGTGTTTTTTTCCAACATTTTGAAAAATTATTTTCGCTCATAACTCAAAATGCATATCTCAAATTTGGGATGTTAGTTGGCAATTCATCCTATCTCAATATTGGGAATTTCTTGGAAAAAAATTGGACTCCCAAAAGTCTATCCATGAGGTTTCCTAAAATGGCAAAATTTGACAATTTTTGAAAATTGCCAAATTGGGAAAAATCTGCTTGTCAACACCTTACATCCCTTAAGTCCCGAAACTTGGTGTAGAATCAATCCAATCATATCCTTCAATCATTCTAGTCTTCAATCCAATCCTCATCTAAGCTTTAATCTTATCCCAATCTGAGCTTAGCCAAACCCCTAATCTGGGCTTTCATCCATCTGCAGTTAATGTCTTTGGATACCGAACAAAGTCTTAAGATCCCTCCCTCCATCTTCTTCAATTTTGTCCTATTCATCCATTCACTCATTCCATGTAACCATTCATCTACTTTGAACCTTCATCTATCATCTCAACACTTCATCGAACCTCCTATCATCTCAAACATTCTTCTATCATTTCAAACTCTCATTCCATAATCTTGATCAATCGTTTACTCATTCTGAGTAATCTCCCACCTGTTCCCACCCTTCACCTTCTAGTTCCAAGAATCAGTCATCTATCCATTTGGTCACCTTTTCCTCATCCCAATCCTTATCCCTCTATCCAATCCACCCAAACAATCATTTTCCTCCCCCCATCCTCTCCCCTCATCCCATCTCATAATCCCTTGTCATTGGTATCTAGCTATAGGCTTTTCCCCATGCAATCCAATGTCATCTATCTTATCGTCATCACTTCTACTTCTTTTTCACATCTTTTCTATCTCATTTTTCATCACTTCATCATACATCTATATGGCATGTCATTCGCCCACTTCATCTTTGATGATTTGGATAACTATCCCATCCTTGAGCTTTATATAGTCACTATCCTCCAATCCAATCCAATCCAATCCAACAGGTCTATCTTGTTCTGTCGTGTCAGTTCTATCATTTTAACCCCTTATCTAGGGTTATCTCATCATCTTTCATCACTTGTCTGTGGCCTTTTGTCGAACTATGTTGCCCCTGCACTTTCACATAGGCAAGGTCGATCATTTGATCCGCCCCTGGGGTTCCATCCACCATTGATCTATATTGTCCACTTTTCTCCTATTTTCCATCCTGTCATCCATCGAAATCTCCATCATGGTTAGTCGTCAGCCTTTTATTGAACTACGAGGGCTCTACGCTTTTACGTAGGCAAGGCTAATCTTTGATCGGCCCCTGAGCCCCTAGGTCTTTAGGGTGTGTCAGTCTCATGTCTTGTGTCGTGTCATCCAGCTATGCCCTTATTTAGCTGGTTCTTAACAAACAAGATCCACTTGTATCAATAAATCCAATCAGTTTTGAATATCCTACGTCATATCAATTTTTTAGCTTAGTATCCATCATCGGTCTCAACATGATGCATCCTTCCTAACAGACCTCATCAATCCCATCCATCCCCTTGATCCTATGGCAAAGGACATTTGAAATTGATTGCAATCTATTGATGCTTTTGGCTTTTGTTTATCATTTGAGCTCCCTATCATCACTTGCCAAGGTCGCCATGATCCATCATATTATGGGGTGTTTTGATTGGTCCACATAGGGGCATATCTTGATCTTTTATTTGATTGTGTCTTCTTGGTTGTCCCACGTAGTACCCACCAAGATCCCCGAGGTCTTGTGTTATGTTGGGGCATCCTTTTGTGCTTGTGGTTATCTCAATACCTGGCCCGACCAAGGTCTTTGTGACCTTGGGGTGTTGGGATAGCCTTCTTGTTTGTTGTGTTTGTTTTATGCATTAGACACTAATTTGCCTTGGTTCTTCATACCCTAGCGTCTTGTGTCTTATGTTATAGCAAAAATCAGTGCTCTGAAGATGGCAAATTGCATTAGGATTGCATTTCATTTTCCATTCTATCATCTTGCATGTATCCCCCCATCCATTCATCCTTCATCCTTATCTCACATCTCCATCCTATCCCCATCCATTCCATTTAGCCTGAATCATCTAATCATATCCTTGGTCTTGTTCTCAGTCTTGTTACCAGCCTTGACCCATCATCATCATCATCCATTAGTATCCTTTCCTATCCCTTTGGTGTTGTTTTGGGATGTATCCTTCCCTCATCAACAACACTTTCATCATCATCATTGGGAGGTATTCTTCCCTATCCTTTAGTGGTGTTTTGGGATGTATCCTTCCCTCATCAATACCACTCAGTGGGATGTATCCTTCCCTATCCTCATGTTGTTTTGGGATCCTTATTCCTCATTGACAACACTCTATCCATCATCAACCCATTTTGGCTTGTACCTTGACTGGGGCAACATCACCTTTTGTCCTAAAATCCATTTGTGCTTCATCCATCTCCTATTTCTTCTCCTTCTCTCTTGTCCATCACTTCGCATCATCTCCCTCATCTCATCTATTTCGAGAGCACACACGTGTTCTCTTCAACCCGCATGTCCTCTCGAGGGGGCATCCTCAATCCCTACTCTTCATCTTCACCCCCATCGTCTTTCTTCCTAGTCATCCTTTTGATGACTGGGGCATCTTTTCCAATCTAACCATCTTCTTCTAGGTTCTATATTTTAATATTCTTTGAAATGATGCTACTTCATAACACCATCTCAAAGAGGGGCAAAATGTAGACATCCAAATTTGGACACTTAATTTATCCAAATTTATCACTTTTCATCTAAACATCCTCTTATCCGAAGTTAATTAAGTAATATTACTATTATTTAATTAATATCTTTAATTCTGCCAAATCCCTAAGGTATTTAATTAATAATTAAATACCTTACCCTCCTTAATCCTCTTTTCATCAAATAAATTAAATAAATATTACATTTATTTAATTCCTAACATGTCATTTTCATCTAATCCTAATCCATTTCCTAATCTCTTCATTAAGGATGTGCACATGCCTAATCCTTGATTAGGATGTGTCACATCCTCCAACTTTTGCAAATTGGCTTTTAATCCTAATTAGCCCCTAATTATCCTCTAATTACTGATTAGTCAAACCTAATTAGTACCTTGGTCAACTCTCCCATCCCCCAAGAAATTTTTAATTCTTTTTTATTCACCCTAGGCTCCTCTCTTCCCCATGTGAATTTTTAATTCACTTTTATTCCTCCTAGAATCCCCTTTTCCCATGCATCTTCTAGAAAATTTGACTTGTCACATCAAGTCACATGTGACAAACTCCCACCTTTTGGGAACATTGTCTTATCCACCAGATTCTTCCAGTCATTGTGAATTTTTAATTCACTTTTATTCACCCAAGATCCTCTCACTCCCTAAGGTGCTTGGAAGGTACTTGTCCTTCCTCCACCTCATGTACCTTTTTGACAACTCACCTCCATCTCATCTCCCCTTAGCCACTTCACCATCCACATGTCAAGATGTGAGGGCTTGTGAGTTCTCAACCCACCATAGCCCTTCATCTTGACCTTGTTGGATCAATCTTGACCGTTGAATTCTCTAGAGAATTTAAATTCCTCTATAAATACCCCCTCCTCAAGGGCATTTAGAACACTTAGCCATTTGATAACCACATGCTGCCAATTTGTATTCTCAATCTTTTGCCATCATTTAGCCATCTCTTTTAATCATTTTTCACATCCAATCTTGCATTTGGTCACTCAAGCAATCATCTAAGGAGCACACAAATCATTCCAAGCAAGGGCCAATCAAAGAGACATCAACAACAAGGAAGGTAAAACCCTTTGTGTCTTGTGTTATCTATTTTCCTTCTTGTTTTGTCACTCTCTTTTGGCTAATCTTGAGGTGTCCTTGGTCTTTTATCATTCGTATTTTGAGTTATTTTATGTACTAGAATAGGATAAATTCCAAGGTATACATTTCTCAATCCTTTTCCATCATTTAGCCATCTCTTTTAATCATTTTGCACATCCAATCTTGCATTTGGTCACTCAAGCAATCATCTAAGGAGCACACAAATCATTCCAAGCAAGGGCCAATCAAAGAGACATCAACAGCAAGGAAGGTAAAACCCTTTGTGTCTTGTGTTATCTATTTTCCTTCTTGTTTTGTCACTCTCTTTTGGCTAATCTTGAGGTGTCCTTGGTCTTTTATCATTCATATTTTGAGTTATTTTATGCACTAGAATAGGATAAATTCCAAGGTATACAACTGCATACACTACATTTGATATGGTTAAGTTGTTGAATATCCAATATATTAAGAGGGGGGGTGAATCAGTATCTTCTTAAACTTATTGAACAAATACCATTCAATTACTCCAATGCATATAATAGTAAAGATAAGTAAGAGCATTAACAGAACATGAAATCACACAACACATGAACACCAAGATTTTTACGTGGAAAAACCACGGTGAGTGTTAGCTCACAATATAGTATTGTTGTCAAACATATTGCACCTGAATGCTTGAATGATTAAATTCAGCAAACTATTGAAACATGGGAACTATCTTTAGGTTGTGGGTATTCCTATGGCGAAGATAGACCTCTAGATTCTAGGTTGGCTCCTATATGATGATCAATTTGGTACTTGAATGATTTGTTTTGAGAAAAGGGTAAAAAGGATTGAACTGAATGCATGAACTAAAATTAAAACTTTGGTGATGCACCTAATTGGAAATCTAAACTGCAAATTGACTCACAAAATGATTACTCAGTACTTTAATCTGCACAACCTGATTTGATAGTCTAATCACTTGAATGTTTTAAACAGAGGCTTTGATTCAATACAAATTTGAGGGGAAAATATGGTTTTCATGACTAAACTGATTAATCAATTACATGCACAGTGTATAACCAGTGAACTTAAACTAAACTGCATATAGATATTTATGGAGATAGAAAAATTAGAGGTTACAAAACTAAAAACACAATAATCCTTTGATAAAATCCCACACAATAATGATGCTTGAAATCTTGAAGGAAAAACTTTGAAAATACTAGAAACTAAAGGAATCTTCTGCTAATCACAAATAAATTAACCTATAAAAACCTACTACTGTATATTAATCTGAAACTGAAAGCTGAGTTACAAAATATTTCGCTTTGCAGAATGCAAAGTTTGAAAAATAAGAACTGAATGAGAAAAGACTAAGTCCTTCTCATATATACAATGAAGGCATGCATAAAGCAGCCAAAGGATGGAACTAAATAAGAACTGGAGTCAAAAATATCTTCATAGTATGCTCTCACGAGCAAAAGAGAAAATCCTCGTAAAAATGGCCCAAAACTAAAGCAAACTGAACTCAGTGTCTAGAAAACTCCACCTCTCCATGTGCATGATCAAAACACCTCGTGAACTAATGTAGAACTAAAGTAAAGTGTCAATAATCTCCATATTGTCTTTTGCATGAAAAAGACTCCAAGTCCAAAAAACACAACACTCTTGATCATTCTTACTGACTTCAATTGTACTTCAGTTGTATTTCCTACATGGCTTTGATCAAAGATATTTGTTTGCTTACATATTAAAGATAATCAGTCTTGATTATTTTAATATTTATTATGTGAAACTTCTCCTCATTTCTCCTTTCATGCATTATATATTAAATATTAAGATAACTCATAGTATATTATCTTTAATATTTAATTACAATACTTATTTTTGCTCAAACCATGCAAAACATGTAAGTGAGAGTATCTTCTTTAAAACTCCTAGTTCACCCTCTCTCCTCCCTTAGCTTCACAGGCACCATATTTAAACATTAGATTGATTGACTTAAAATTCAATACCACGAAGCTAATAATTCACAATGATTTTATTTAAAATATAGTGAAAAAATCCACCATCGAATTAGGGTTGTGAGAAAAAGAAAATGAAACCCTAACCATTTCTCATTATCCACTATGCATTTCACCCTCTGTTGGAGCTACGCCACCATGGTCTGCTGGTTTTTGAGGGTTTGAATGACATCTGCGAGTGTTTTCTGCAAGATTCATACGCTTCCCAACTGGTAGTAAGTTATCTTTTTGCTAGAAATGTTGATATTTAACTCCATTTTTAATGCACTCTTAGGATTTATAGTTGTGGCTTTACATTATTTTCTAATGTCTTTTGTCTCCTTTCTTCCTCTATTGATATTGTCTTGTATTCTGGCCGAAAATGGAGCATCTTTGTTACATATCTGAAGGTATTCGAGTATATATTGGACTTTTTGAATTTCTTCCATAAGGATGACTTGGTCGCGGCTTCACCATCTCTTGATGCCTCTTTCTATGCTTTTGATCTGTTAGTGCAAGAAATAACTCTTCTATGCTTTGTAAAATACTACAAATCCCTATAACTTCCTTATTTGAGTTCACGGTTGTATTTCCTTCATCTGGGCATTCGTTTTGTTGATATTTGGCTCATTCATGGTTGTAGTAAAAACTTTTAGAGACTCCTTGTCTATAAAACCTTTGAACTTGTGGGGCCGCCATAAGGGTTTCTCCATTCGAGCTCCTCTCTTTTGATATTGTTAGGATTTATGTGGGGATTTTTCCCATTTGCAGGATGTCATGAAAGCTTTGCTTTATCACTGTATATATTATGTATGGCCTAGTTTGTTTTTTCTTTAACTTCAAATCTTCTTGTAGAATATATATGCTTTCCATGATGGCACTGTGGACTGATTTGTTATTCTATGCAAATATTATTTGTTTTCTTTTCTTTGATGCACTCTACAGGCCTTTTTGATTGATGCAAACTTACATCCACTGGTATCTTGTTTTAAATAAAAATTTTGAAGCACTGAATTTTGTTTCAAATGTGATTGTGAGAGTACCCTTTCCTTGCTTGAATGCTCGAGTTTCTTCCTTTAGTTTTCATAATACACTCAGTGCTCCATACTGCCTTTTGTAAATACAAATGTTAGATTAAAATGAAATTGCTTTCTTCTGTCTCTTATGAATGCGCAAAAGCTTGAAATTTGACTGTCACTCATAGCCTTGTACCTTTACTTGTAGATCTATTTCTGAATGTTAATTTAAAATCATAGTGATTGCTTCCTCACATATCATCTGGGACAGTCTTTAGAAATGATCGCATTTCTGTCTTGTGACATTTCTAGTGCTTAGTTGAATTCTTATATTCCTTTTTAACATGAAGGCAATGAAAGAATTGCTTGTAATCTATTGCCTTATGAATGTTCTGTTGTGAATGGAACTCATACAATAGTGTTACTATATTGGAACTCAAGAATAGTTTATTCTTGTTATGCTTTGAGACTATTACATATTGATATGGCTCATTCTTGTTGTCCCCAATGTATTTGAACATTCAAAGTATGCATGTCCTCTTTCCCTAAGCCTCTTGAGTTTCACTCATATTGACACTATAGACTCTTATTGAGATCATAAGAATGTCACTCCTTTTGAAACTTCTATTTACTATTATGTTGTCCTCTTCTGCATGACTGTCATGATCCTTGTATTTATGCTTCTCAATGCTAAATTGTTGCTCCATTATGAACATGATACCTCCTTGCAAGGAATGCCTGATGACTGCTTCCTTTAAAAATATACACCTTGAATGACTCTTGTGTTGTTTTGGTTTATACATAATGAATGTCTTCATCATATTTCTTAATAGCATAACAACAAGGAATGACAGCAAATTGATGATGTAGGACCATGATGTACAAGATGGATTTTTATTTTGCTTTGCAATATTAAGATCCATTGTCCATTTGTGTTTCTCTCTTCATTGCACTTGCATTTGATTGCCATAAATGATCAATGCTTGAGGCTGATATAGATACTTTATGAGTTGTTATTTCAAATGATGAGAAATAAGATGCTTTGCTTGACCTATTTTCATCATGTTGAATTAAAGACTGCTTTTATGAACTTCATTCATGGAGAATGATGATTATCTTTATTCCATACTGTTGTTCCACATTATTGTTTATGAGTTGGGCTCAACCCTTGTGGGAGCCACATTTCTCACCACTCATAACAATACCTATTGGTTGAAATGATTTGATTATACATGTATATGCACATTTAAACAAACATGTTAGCAAAATAATTGAAGTTGAAAGCTTCCATTGAACTTCATGATCCCTGAATATCAACCTTTTTATGACTTAATCATCTGGTGAATACCTAATTGGATATATATTACATTCTTGTTGGTAGTGTAGGCATGAAGTAGGATGTGATTTATCATTGCTCTAACACCATCCTTTTACAACCTTACAGATGCATGGAGCTTGGAGTCGAAAGAACCTCGAGGCATTGGAGACACAAAAATCTTGAAGACATTGAGTAAAAATGCTTCATCATTATAGGCATCGATGAATCATTCCCCTCCTTTATGTTTATATTATCTTTAGTAGTGTAGTATACATCCTACTTTGTACCCATTATTTGATTAAGAAAATCAAATTAAGTTACTCCCACGACTTGTGTGGGACTTTGGTTTTTACAATATGAATAAAACATCATTACTATGCAATTTTAATGATTTCTTTTGTTACAAACTTTTGCATAATCACACTGAAAATTCACAAGTAATCAGATTCTGGATTAGAATGAATACTTTAGCAGAAATTTTGTACCTTTTAATAAAGAATGCAAATCAACTCTACCTGTTTTGAGCTATAGCTAAAACTAGGTAACAATCACATTTTGGTGAACCTAACGTGAATGTAAGATCTTTCTTCAAGATGTTGCACATTCATGATAATAACTTTTCTGAGGAATATTTTGATATGTTGGAGGATGCTCTAGATGACTTCTTAGAAGTGCTCTCCTCTATCCGCAAGTCTCCCGAACAAGTCTCCTCTCAACAAGTTGAGGGATCAGTAAATGTGGTGGTGGTCTTTATGGCTCCTCCAAGCCCTAAGAAACATGTCATTTATGTAACCCCAACTGACTCTTCTATTTGATGCAGGAGCATCCAGTGGTGTAAGGGCAATCTTGCATCACCCAAAAATAGTTAAATTTCAAGTTTCTTAGTTTTTTGATGTTTTTACATTTTTGGATACCCTTTTCGTCATAATGAAATTCTCAATTTATGGTTTTTATTTTCTATTCCTAGGTTGAAAGATATTGTAGTTTTAGTTTCCTAGATTTGCACCTGAAAATCTTCTGAGTTGGATTTGAGGCACTTAGAGCTCCCGGAATGTCCCTGAAACTTGCCAAAATTGGTGTAGCAAATTTTAAGCACATTCTTGACTTCGATACCTTTCCAACGGTTTAAACAGTTCATGAATCGGAGCCCCGGATCAAAAGTTATGGCCCCGGGAAGTTGGCGCACTTTCTAGAAGATACAATTGCAAATGTTCTTTTGAAATTTGAACTTCAAGTTGTAATTTTTTAGTGTCAAACCACCTAAACTCAAATTTTATTGTTGTTTTGGCTCCAAACTAAAGAGGAGCTCTATTTATGGGATGGTTTCTAATTTTTGGGTAACTTTTTGGGGACAAGCTCGCATATTGTGAAAGGGTTATTTTGTAGCTTTCTGTAGCTTGCATGTGTTGTAGAACTTGGGGATTTGAGATCCTCTGCATATAAGAAGCTCCATTTTCTGAATAATAAAATTATTCTCTTATTTGTGGGTTATTTTTTGTGTTCTTGGGTTGCGCCTCATCAAGTGGTATCGAGCGGTTTTCTTTTGAGAGTGTGGACGTATCACCGACAGAGGCGCTCACCAGACCATGGTTGTGGGTCAAGGTCAATAGTGATGCCTGGTAGGAATGGCGGTGCTAGAGGTGGTCAAGGTGGCATAAATGCTGGTGGAAGAGATGCACTAGCAGCCCTCTAAAAACAGATTGATACGTTACAAGAGTAGTTGAGAAGAGGGTTAAACCTGAGGGAGGAAAGTGGGAGGATGAAGGAGAGGAAGAAGGTTCAGATGTGTAAGAGGAAGAAGGAGCCAAATTGATCAAGACCAAATAAAAATTTAATATGGGCTATTTGAAGATAGGAAAAGACCCAGAGGCAGAAGTTTCGCTATTCCTCGAAGTCTTAATCTTAAGAGTTGATCGATTGGATCAACGAAGCCAGAAGAATACTTGAGTATGAGGAAATAGAGACCCGTGATCGGGTTAAGTTTGAAAAAATGAAGCAAAGGGCCGATTTGGTGGAAAGAGGTCCATTGAAAGAAATCGAAGAGGAAAAGGAAATATCACCAGATGGGGTCGCATGGTAGAGAAACTAAAGAAGTAGTTCATACCAGTGGAATACGAGTTAGATTCGTTGAAGAAATTGCAAGGGTTGAAGCAAGGAAGCAGATCTGTGAAAGAATATACTAAAGATTTTCATAAGATAATCATTAGAACAGGTCACACAGAGGCCAATAAGGAGAAGGTAGCCCGATATCTTAATGGGTTACGACCGAGCATTCAAGAGGAGTTAAGCTTAGTCAGAATGACCACCATTGAGGATGTGTATCAGTTTGCTCTAAAGGTGGAGGAGAAGCTGAACAAAATATTTGATGGCAAGCAAAAGGGACGAGGAGGTCAAAGCAGAAGGGGCAATGGCAGACCTTCAAGAAGTCGAAATGATGATGAAAAGAAAAGTGAAGATGTGGGTACCAGCCGAAGCCAAAGGAATGACAACTTCTACTGCCCTAGTGATCAAAATAGTGGTGATCAAAGAGGTAGAGGATGAGGGAGATATGGACAAGGATCTGGAAGAGGTGGCTTTAGACGAACGTGTTTCTAGAGTGGTGAAGAAGGGAATCGAGCCTATGAATGTCCACAACACTAAAGAAGGGTAGACAAAAGGCTAGAAGGTCATGGAAGGGTTGTGCATGCAGATGAGGAGGCCCAATCTGAATATTCAGATGATGCTGAAAGGGGAGAAGCCCTAGTGATTAGGAGAGCCCTAGTGACTGAGGAAAAGGAACTAGAACAATGGAAGAATTTGTTTCGCACAAGGTGCAAGTGTGAAGGAAAATGTTGTGATGTCATTATTGATGGTGGGAGCACTGATAATCTAGTGTCAGAGGAGATGGTCACAAACTTGAAGCTGAAGAGGGAAAGGCACCCGCATCCATATCAAATTGTCTGGTTGCAGAAAGACCACAAAGTTTTGGTCAATGAGCAGTGCCTAGTAAAGTTCAAGATCGGGAGCTACCATGATGAGGTACTCTGTGATATCATTCCCATGGATGCATGTCACATGCTTTTGGGGAGGTCGTGGTAGTTCGATAGGCGAGCTATACATGATGGCCATGCAAACACTTATTCCTTGAAAAAGGATGGGGTTCGTCACAAGTTGAAACCCCTAAAGGAGACCGAAGAAAAGCTATGTAGTAGTGCTAGAATTTGTTATGTAGATGGAAGAAAAAATTTAAAAGGTATGAAGCATGAGCGTGTGTGTTATGCATTGATTCCTAGAATGAGTAAGGAGGATAGTGAGAAGGTTCCAAGAAGCTTCGATGTTGGATGAGTTTCAGATATTGTTTCGAGTAATGCACCGAGGGTTTACCACCAATAAGGAAGATTAGTCATCGATTATCCTGATTCTTGGAGCCAATTTGTCAAATAAGGCAGCCCATAGAACACTCCAAGAGAAATTGAGGAGTTGAACGGTGACAAGTTCAAGAGTTGTTGAGAAA